>CM029017.1:14599245-15199245 GCA_016801055.1 Panax notoginseng | reverse complement strand
AATCAGGGTTGTTAGGAACACAAAGTCTGGAGTTGACTCGAAGTATTCCTTCTTCATCGATTCTTGCTTCTGGCATAGCACCTTCTTGCACTTTCTTCCTCATACGCATCAGCTCCAAGTCTGTAGCTTGAGCAGCTTTAACTCTATCGATTAAAGTTGGTTCTACTCGTATATTCGCCATCATCACATGGGTCCCTGGAGTCTTTAACTCTATCTCCATCCTTTGCAAGTCACACAAAATGGGCCTTTGTGTTGACAATATCGCACTCGTACTTGCATATGATCTTCTACTCAATGCGTCAGCTACCACGTTCGCTTTTCCAGGATGGTATTGAATGGTATGATCATAATCTTTCAACAGTTCAAGCCAACGTCGTTGTCGCATGTTGAGTTCCTTTTGAGTGAAGAAATATTTGAGGCTTTTATGATCCGTAAAGATCTCCACCTTCTCCCCATACAAGTAATGCCTCCAAATTTTAAGTGCAAAGACAACAGCTGCCAACTCTAGATCATGAGTAGGATAATTTCTCTCATATTCCTTGAGTTGTCTTGATGCATAGGCTATGACTTTTCCATGTTGCATGAGAACGCATCCCAACCCTTTGCTCGAAGCATCACTGTAGATGACAAATCCCTCCGAGCCAGATGGTATTGTTAGAACAGGTGCTGAAATGAGTCTCCTCTTGAGTTCTTGAAAACTCTGCTCACATTCTTCGCTCCAACCGAACTTTGTATCTTTCCGAGTCAGCTGAGTTAATGGAGTAGCGATTCGAGAAAATCCTTCCACGAATCTCCGATAATAACCAGCTAAACCAAGAAAGCTACGTACTTCGGTCACTGATTTAGGTTGCTCCCAGCTTTGAATAGCTTCAATCTTTGCCGGGTCAACCGATATTCCACGACTTGATACTACGTGCCCAAGGAATGCTACCTCCTCCAGCCAGAACTCGCATTTCTTCAACTTGGCATAAAGCTTGTATTCACGAAGCTTTTGGAGTACCAGCCTCAAGTGTTGCTCATGATCTTCACGGCTTTTGGAATAAATAAGGATGTCATCAATAAAGACGACCACAAAGTGATCCAAATATTCCTTGAATACCCGGTTCATCATATCCATGAAGGCAGCAGGAGCATTAGTCAATCCAAAGGACATGACTAGGAATTCATAATGCCCGTACCGAGTTCTAAAAGCCGTCTTTGGAATATCCTCAGTTCTAACCTTCAGCTGATGATATCCAGAACGAAGATCGATCTTTGAAAAGAATTGTGCTCCTTGCAACTGGTCAAACAGGTCATCAATACGTGGCAATGGGTACCTGTTTTTGATGGTGACATGATTCAACTCCCGATAATCAATACAAAGTCGCATACTTCCATCTTTCTTCTTCACGAATAGAACAGGAGCACCCCAAGGAGAAGTACTAGGACGAATAAAGCCAATGTCTAACAATTCCTGCAGTTGGATCTTTAACTCCTGAAGTTCAATAGGAGCCATTCGATATGGGGCTTTGGAAATGGGTTTTGTACCGGGTTCAAGGTCGATACAAAATTTAATTTCACGCTCTGGGGGTAGGCCAGGAAGTTCTTCAGGGAATACGTCAGGGAATTTATTAACAATAGAAATATCATTCAAAACTGACGTATTTTTGTTTAGATCCGTGACATGAGCTAAGAAAGCTTGACATCCGTTTTTCAATAAACGAATAGCTTTATGGCTTGAGATGACAGCGATTGATTTTAATGGTTTGGTTGCTTGAATTCGCATAATAGGTCGATTAGGAATATGAAAGCTAACAACCTTACGAAAACAATCAATTTTTGCATGATGAGTAGTTAACCAATCAATCCCTAGAATCACGTCAAATGCAAGTATTTTTAATGAAATAAGATCGACAGGTAATGTGTGGGTACCAACTTGAACCAAACAAGACTTATAAACCGTGGATGTAATGAAGGTTTCTCCCAATGGAGTTTCAACAGATAAGTCAAAGTCTAATTTCTCCGGAATCAAATTTAATCGATGAGCGCAAGTAGGAGAAATAAAAGAATGGGTAGAACCGGTATCAAATAAAGTATAGACTTCGTTAGAGTTTATGATAAGCTTACCCGTGATGACCTCATTCGGGTTCCTTGCTTTCTGGGAGGTTACAACAAACGCTCTCCCTTGCACTACCGGTTTTGACTTTTCTGGGACGGCCTTTGGTGTCTCCATCTTGGCTGAACTTGTTTTTGGTAAACGACAAAATCGAGCTAAATGACCTTCTCTTCCACAATTATAACATGCTTTAGACGGCATCGCGCAGTTTGGACTGATGTGCCCCTCCCCTCCGCATTTGAAACATATGATAGGTGGTCGTTCTCCTTCCTTAACAACGGGTGCTGGTGATGACGTCTTTACATCATTGTTGAATCTCCTCTTCTTGAAATGACCATTCTTATTGTTTTGGCCCTGATTACCACCGAAGTAGTTACCATTTCTGGCCTGTTGATTCCCCCACGCTTGTTGACCGCTCTCACTGGTATTATCATTTTGTCACTGCTTCGATGACCGCTCTCACTGGTATTATCATTTTGTCGACTGCTCTCTTTTGGTTGCGTTGACTCGTTATCGCGCTCCACTAACTGAGCCCTATTCACAACATCTGAATACAAACACAGTTTATGAGAAATAAGATGTTGACGTATCTCAGGTTTCAAACCTCGCAAAAACATTCGCGTCATTCGCTCTTCATTATCCACCAAGTGGGACGCAAACCGGGACAACTCAGCAAATTTGGCCTCGTACTGCGACACGGTCATATTATTTTGCTCCAATTTGATAAATCCACCTCCTTCATGTGACGAATACTTTCAGGAAAGTATTTGTCGTTGAACAGCTCTTGGAACTTCTCCCAAGACATCTTCAGTGCGGCAAGTTGTGTACGCTTAATCGATTCCCACCAGTAATCTGCCTCTCCTCGCAACATAAAGGCGGCAAAGGGAACCTTTTGCTCCTCGGAGCATCCCAAGACATCAAATATCTTGGTAATCTGCTTTATCCATGTTTTCGCTATAAGTGGTTTTGGCTCTCCCTTAAACTCTGGTGGTCCCAGCTCCTTGAACTGTTTAGCGGTGACCGTCCGAGAGTTTTCAGTGTTTCCACCTATATTTTGGACAGGAGCCGCTCTCGCCTGCTGTTGCATGAACTGCATAAAGTTTCTGAACATTCCATCATTCATCATTTGGTCAGTGTTGTTGTTTGCATGAGGATTGTCACCTTCCTGATGCACATTATCCTGATTATTGATATGTGGTGAATCAACAGTCGCCTGTGCTCCATTGCTATTCTCAACATTCTCAGATGCCATTTTCAGATACTGCCACAAAATAAAAGTTAATTGATATGTCATATATTATCCTTATATTATGACCGACTAATTAAATACGATGCAAATAAACTTAGGTAGGTCATACTAGCGAAGGAATTCCCCGTCTCTCCCCTCCTAGTTCTATTCTCACATCTTAGCCAGGGATCATATCCCTAAGCTCTGATACCAACTGTGACGCCCCCAAAATTAGGTATACATCACCCATCTTGGGTCGTCAGATACAAAGTACAGAATATAAATACAACTTACTAATACATCTGTCGTGTACAATACGACAAAACATAAACTGCGAGTTTGAATACAAATATTATCTTCTAGAGAGTATTCATACACAAAAGGAGTCCTCATTTCATTTATTAACACACTATTACATAGAATAGTGAGGACTACTAACTAATACTATCATTCGAACCATCACTCCGTTCCCCGACCTGCCCCAGCTAAGTTCTCATTTCCTGAAGAGAACAGTGAAAGAAAGGGTGAGCTCAACTAGCCCAGTAAGAAATATTATGACTAAGATAATGCAAAATAAATTATCATTAGCCTTCAACAATGTTAAACTGATAAAATATAATAGACATCAAGTTTAACTGCAGCGGAACAAGCAATCCATTAAAAGAGTCAAGTAGAAAATAAACTCTACTATCTTTTATGATTTAAAAGGTTTTTCAACACTGTTATCGCTGGGACTCAGCTTAATAAAATAATCCACATCATCGAATCACCCCTGCACTACGGCCAAGGATATTCGTGTATTCATTAATGGTCATGATCATGCCAACAACTGTCCATCAATGCACTACGGGCCAATGAGGACTTTTACCACATCATTTGTAACATTACGGTCATGATTATACCGAATAATCCCTGGTCATAATCATACCAAGTCCATCTATGCACTACAGGCCACAGATGACTTTCAACATTTTATAAACATGAGGATGAGGACAATGATATAAGAATTCAATAAAACAAGTTCAAGAATTAATTTATCCAAGAATTAACAACGTCCAAATTGTCAACATGATACTGCTTTGTGGAGTAAAATTCAAGAATGCTTAGAAGAATATTTTCATGAAAAGATACTGGATGAAACGCAATTATAAAGGATATTCCACAAATTTCATGGAGTATAGAAGTCAAAACTTAACCAACTGAGTACAATAAAGAATGGAATAACAAAAGAAATCACCATGCATGCGATAGACCGCACAGACAGGTTATTCCAACAGAATAATAACTAATGGAACCAGGTCCGGCGTAAACGCACAGACAGGATATTCCGACAGAATAATAAATAATGGAACCAGGTCCGGCGTAAACGCACAGACAGGATATTCGACAGAATAATAAATAATGGAACCAGGTCCGGTGTAAAACACACAGACAGGATGTTCTAACAGAATAATAACAAGACGGAACCAGGTCCGGTGTAAAACACACAGACAGGGTGTTCCAACAGAATAATAATAAAAACGGAACCAGGTCCGGTGTAAAACACACAGACAGGATGTTCCAACAGAATAATAGAAGAATGTCACCAAGTATAGGGTAGACCGCGTATACAGGTTATTCCAACAGAATAATAAGAAATGGAATAACAACAGTTCTCTTCATGAATAAGAAAGAATAACACCCCTTACCGTTTTAAAGAAGAGCTGAAGTAAGGAAGTAGTTAAGTAGCAGAATACTCTTCTTCTCTTTCTCTATAGTTTTTCTCTATAGTTTCTCTCTCTAGAGTTCAGTGAATTCGTAAGAAATAATGAAGGAATGAGCTGCTATTTATAGAAAAATAGAATGCATAGTAACTAATCCATGAACGATCCAGATTGATTACTTTAATCTGACGGTCCATATTTAAAGAAAAATCTTTTAAATAAAATATAATATATTTTATTTATAGAATAACTTTAATAAAGTATTCTGTTTTATATAAAAAGATGTTTCTGTTTTATTACGTTAATAATACGAATAAAACAAAACGTCATTATCGCTAAATAATTCATATTATTAACTGACAATAATGGAATCAAACTGAGTGACTTCTCACATAAGCATTAATAATCAATACCGTGTGCTACTATGCAACCACACGTATTACTGTACTTTTACTACCGAGTAGTTCAACAGTAACAATGGTAAAACTTCCGCCGTTATTTTTAATAACATATTTTTTGTCGGTTTCTCAATCCGACAATAATTCCGTTGTGGGGTCCACCAATGATTGTGTCGTTGTACGAATATTCCCTGTTAAAATGAATATTTCCCGACCAATCGAATATTATATAACAACTTGCGTACTTTACAAAATTTATAAATATTACCCACAACTATAACATTATATCAAATTAACTCCATAATATTCAAAAATGATATTTATAGAAAATTCATCTCTATTTATAAAAATTGGGGTCTTACACATAATTCAGCCTTTACAAAATTTGAACTAATAATTTACTACATAAAATATCTAATTGCATACAATTAATATAGCCCCAAATTTAGATTCCGACCAAAACTGGTCGGAATACCTCAATTGTCGGCGCAAGATAAATAGTATTATGCGGTTTGATGGTATTAAAATACAGTTTAACTTACAATTTATTATATAAAGTACCTAATTGCATACAATTAATGTAGCTCCCAAATTAATTTAAGAAATTATTTCTATAATAACTAATTTATAGACTTAATAATGTAAAAACAAATAAACAAATCTCATTATTTCTTTCCTAAACTCCTTCATCACCATCATCAACATTTCCAACATCATTACCATCATCAACTCTTCCATCACCATCATCAATCAAGCACTATTTTCTTCCCTAAAGTCCAATCTTATCTCAAACTTCACAAATACAACCCATATATATATATATATATATATATATATATATATATATATTAAAATAGAAAATCAAAAGTAAAATTTAAACACATATCTAAAATTGAAGCAAACAAATTTTAAATTTCAGCACTCTTTCTCCATCATCGATTACTCCATCAATTAAGATATGGATCTGCTCACTATCACCGCAACTCCGATGACAATCTTCTGTGGAGCTTAATTCCTCCAATACACCACGTACAATTGGGTACCAATCATCCGATTCGGAGCAACTCAATTGGCCAATTGTTTTTTCCCCAATTTCACGACGCGAGGTTGTTTTTGCTAGAGGGAAGAAGTTATAGAAGTGGAAAATATAGATTTTTTAATTTCTATTTTTTAAAAATTGAATGTAATTTTTGGTGCTCATCATTTTGGAAGAAAATTTGTCCCTTTTTTAATAATGATAATATTGTTGTTCACATTTTGGAATAAAAATTGGTATAAGCATAAAGCATAAAGCATAAAGAGCAGTAACACAAAAAATCATGAAAAAATCTCGAAATCTCAGAAAAATTATTGCTTTAATTCTTCTTTATTTTTTTGTTAAATATTATTTGGTATAATTTTTAAATTAATATTTTTCAAAGTCAATAATCTTTGTGGTGAATTGACTTTAAAATTATTTTAATTTGGGGAGTTAATTATATTTAGAAGTATTTTAATTTGGGACTAATTGTACTAAGAATATTTTAATTTGAAGTTAATTGTATTTAGAAGTATTTTAAATTTTTAATGAAGTTAAACCCGTATATGAATTCTGCCAAACTGTATTTTTAAAGTCAATTTGAATACTTTGGGGGCCAGATTATGAATTTGATAATACTTAGTGTAACAGAAGTGTATTTTGTGATGCCCTCAAAATAGATCTATACAACTCATTCTGAGTCACCAAATACATGATACAGAATTCAAATACAAACTTTATTTATATAATTATTAACTGTCGAGTAAAATACGATAAAACGTAAGCTGTGAGTTTTAATACGAATATTATTTCGTAGACAATAACTAAACTCAAATAAAGTCTTCATTACAATTATTATCACACTATTTTATAGAATAATGAGGACTACTATAGCAACCATCTTGGACCATCACTCCATTCCCCGACTAGTCACATCTATATTCTCATTTCCTGAAGAGAACAATGAAAGAAAATGGTGAGCTCAATTAACCCAGTAAAGAATATTATGACTAAGATTGTGACGCCCAAAAAATAGGTATACACAACCCATTATGAGTCGCCAAATACATGGTACAAAATTCAAATACAAACTTAATTATACAACTGTCGTGTAAAATACGACAAAACATAAGCTGAGATTTTTAACACGAATATTGTCTCGTAGACAATATCTAAACTTAAATGGAGTCCTCATTACAATTATTATCACACTATTTTATAAAATAGTGAGGACCACTACAACCACCATCTCGAACCGTCACTCCATTCCCCGACTAGTCTCGGCTATATTCTCATTTTTTAAAGAGAACAATGAAAGCAAAGGGTGAGCTCAACTAGCCTAGTAAAGAATATTATGACTAAGATAATGCAGAATAAATTATCGTTATCCTTTAACAGTCTTAAACTGATAGAATACAATAGATAACAAGTTTAACTGCAGCGGAATAAACAATCCATTAGAAGAGTCAAGAAGAGCATGATATCTACTATCTTCTATGATTTAAAAGTTAATCATCAATATTTTATCGCTGAACACAGCTCAATAAATAATTCACATTACTGAATTATCCATGCACTACGGGCCAATGATATTCAGTAGTATCACATCCACGAATTATCCATGCACTACGGGCCAATGGTATTCTTTATTATCACCAATGGTCATGATCATGTCAACAACTGTCCATCAATGCACTACGGGCCAATGAGGGCTTTTACCACATCATTTGTAACATTATGGGTCATGATTATACCGATACATAATTTTTGGTCATAATCATACCAATCAACAGTCCATCTATACACTACGGGCTAAAGATGACTTTCATTACAATATAAACTTGATGATGATGACAATGATATAAGAATTCAATTAAGTGAAAGCAAGGATAAATTTTAAATATTTATAATTCAATTTATGCAGAGTTCAAGAATGTCTAAATTGTCAACATGATAACTGCTTTATTGAGTAAAATTCAAGAATAATATTCATGTATCAAAAATAATTTAAACAGAAAAGAAATTAATTTTTGTCATGAATAGTATCTCGGCATGAAAATATTAAAATTTAACAAGAATGTTCAGAAAAATATCATTGTGAAATGATGCTAGATGAAGTGCAAATTTTAAGGATATTCTACTAATTTCAAGGAGTATAGAAGCAATACTTATCAAAATAAGTGTAGAATTAGGAATATGAAACGAAATAATATTACTTACATACTTGCAAAGTATGGAAGAAAATACTATTTCTTACGAATATTGAACAAAAATAATATCCCTTACCATAAAAAGAGAGTATTTCTGATTGGTATGACGAGGATATTTTTCAAAAAAAAACTTGCACTATTTTTTACACTCAAGACTTCCTTAAACTCTAAAGAAATACGCTCAATATTATAGAAGAATAATTCTCTGATTCTGGTGATTTTCATTTCTAAACTAAACATCCTATTTATAAGAGAATGACAGGGTGCTATTTAGAAAAAATTATGGATGCATAGTAGGAAGAATTCACGGATGAATTCGTTTTAAAAAAATTTGATTTTACTATGCTACACTATGCACACACTATGCAGTACTATGCAATAAAATATAATATATTCTATTTTATATAAAAAATAAAACTATATATATATATATATATATATATATATATATATATAAAACAAAACTGAAATAACTTTCTACCGACGATTTTAAAAAATAGGCAAGCGGGGGTTCATGTAATAAGCCAAACTTACGACAAATACTTCATAAAAAAATTCTTTTATTTATTGCAATTCACTTGTCTTCACTAAACACATTTTTAATAATATTTTTTTCATCATTAATATTATAGCTCACAATATTAACAACAGATCATTCATAGGAAAGAGGGGGCTTTTCGATAAGGAATTATCTTTATTGGCTCGCCATTAAGTGACCAAACTTCTTTTCTCAACAGAACTTTATAGTCATTGTTAATAATACAAATAATAATATGAATAACTTTGTCGTCTCAATTATTGATTTAATAATATAAAATATTATGCAGATGATACTGTGACAATAATTGAATCAATAATATGAGATACTATTGTAAGACCTCAACTTATTCATAAATAAAATCGAATTTTCTCTAATTATTATTTTTTAAATAATAAGGTATTAATTTGATTTAATTCTTTGGTTATGGGTGAAATATACAAATTTTACAAAATAAGCAAGTGGTTATAAAATATTCATTGTTGTCGGGGAATATTCGTTTGGTCATAGAATATTCTTGCTGTCAGAGAATATTCGTACGATGGCACAACCATTTGTGGGTCCTATAACGGAAAACGGTCGGATGAAGAAAACGACAAGTTTGAGTTTTTATAAATAACGGCGTAGTTGTTACCGTTAACACTGTTAGAATACCCTGTGGTTAAAATACAGTAATACGCGTGGTTGCACAGTAGCACACAGTATTGCACAGTATTGTTGAATTATTAATCCTTACGTAAGAAGGCACTACTCAATAATTGTTACAGTAATTACTGTTCAATATTTTTATTTTATTGATTCAATAATTGCTACGTTGATATTTTATATTATTGTTGTTTCAATAATTGTCACTGCTCAGTATTTCCCATTATCAGATCAATAATTCATATTATTTGAATAATATTATTAGATAACATTATTGACAATGTCTAAGGAAGTTCTATCTAAGGAGAGGTTTGGTCACCTAATTACGCGCCAGTAAGAAAAAATCATTATCGGAAAGCCCCCTCTTTCCTGGAAATGACTTGGTTGCCATAATTGTGATTTTGTAATATTATTTGTGAATAATTAATTATTGATTTATATGATAAAAAAATATTTATTTTATGTGGATATAAATGATAAATATATTTATTTTAAGTGGAAATAAATGAAGGAATAAATAATGAGGTGTTTAATCATTATTTTGTCGAAATGGAGGTATTAAAAATCGTCCGTATGTGAATTTCGGGCATTTTTTGTTTGAAATTTGGAAAAACTTAAACTTACAAAGTTGTAGAGAATTTAATTTTCTATGGAATAGACATAAAATTTATATTTTTCTGATAAAAGGACTATTTATTATGAATTATTGAAGTTTCAGAAATTATATATTTTTATTAAAATTATGGGTGGGACCCACTTTTATTTTTAAAACATGTGGGCTTCTAATTTTTTTTCCAAGATGGCATGCTGGTCTTGGATGGCTAGCATGCGTAGAATGAAGAAAATATAATATATTATTTTATTAATTTAGTCTCCTTTGGCGTTCTAGCATTTTCCTATAAATAGGGTGGTTAGTTATAATTGAAAATCACACTAGAAATAAGTTTTTTCTCTCTTTATATTATCGAGTGTATTTTGTGAGTATTTAGATACTTTGAGAGTTGCTATTCAGTGCAAATTTTCTTCGACTTTATATCCGATATTCCGATCAGAAATAATATTATTTTGAGGTAAGTGATGTTATTTTTTTCGTAAATGATATTATTTTCTTCAATATCATTATGTCGAAATATTGATATGAACTTTATTGTGGAATTTTTACCTTTTTGTGTCGGGGTTGCTATTCACGTATACGACACTATTCACGTATACGACACTATTCACAGAAAAATAAAATTTTCTCTTTTTTGTTCAAGATGTATAGTATGGTTTCTATCTTTGATTGTATACATGTTTTGATCTTTATTTTTTAATTCTGCTCCATAATTGATTATTATGGAGTATTTTTAAACTTGAATACACTATAGTACAAATTCCTAATATTTGTCCTTTTATTTCACTGGATTCGTTTTCTTTAAGATATTTTTCATCATCCTCAGTCCTAAATGATGATATTACTGAATATCTTTGGCTTGTAGTGTAAAGATGAATGATTAACTGATGAATATCTTTGGCCCGTAGTGCAAAGATGAACAGGTATTTAGATGAATATGACCAAGTGGTGATACAAATGAATATCTTTGGCCTGTAGTGCAAAGATAAATATTTGATTCAAGATGTGTATTGATTGTTGTTACATGGATAAATATATTGATGATGGACTTTTAAATCTTAGAAGATAGTAGACTTCATTCTCTACTTGACTCTTCTAATGGATTGCTGTTTTCGCTGCAGTTGTTGATCTAAAACTTGTTGTCTATTATATATTTTATCAGATTTTTTCCTGTTGAAGACTAATGATAATTTATTGTATATTATCTTAGTCATAATATTCTTTACTGGGCTAGTTGAGCTCACCCTTTTTTTTGTTCTATTTTTCTCAAGAGGCGAGAATATATCGGGAGAATATCAATTTTTAACAATTATTACTTTTCTAAAAATTCCTCTATTTATATCCACATAAGTAAATATTTTTCTTATCATATAAATCAATAATTAATTATTCACAAATAATATTACAGAATCACAATACTGGCAACCAGGTCGTTCCTAAGAAAGAGGGGGCTTTCCGATAATGATTTCTCCTTACAAACGCGCAATTAGTGTAAGACCCTGAATTTTTTTTATAAAATAAAATTTTCTTTATTTATTATTTTAAAATAGTAAGGGTTTATTTGATTAATGTAGTTAGTTATGGGTAAAATGTGCAAATATTTTTTAAATAAGCAGATGGTTATAAAATATTCATTGTTGTCAGGGAATATTCTTGTTGTCGGGGAATATTCGTACGACTGTGCAGCCATTTGTGGGCCCCATAATCGAATAACTGTCGGATGAAGAAAACGATAAATTTGAGTTTTTATAAATAAACGGCGTAATTATTACCGTTAACACTGTTGGAATACCCGGTGGTTAAAATACAGTAATACGCGTAGTTGCACAGTAGCACACGGTATTGCACAGTATAGTTGAATTATTGATTCTTACGTAAGAAGGCACTACTCAAAAATTGTTACGGTAATTACTGTTCAATATTTTATTTTATTGATTCAATAATTGTTGCGTTGATATTTAATATTATTGTTGTGTCAATAATTGTCACTGCATAGTATTTTTCATTATCAGATCAATAATTCATATTATTTGAATAATATTATTAGATAATATTATTGGCAATGTCTAGAAAGTTCTGTCAAGGAGAGGTTTGGTCACCTAATTGCGCGCCAGTAAGGAGAAATCTTTATTGGAAAGCCCCCTCTTTCCTGGGAACGGCTTGGTTGTCATTATTGTGATTCTATAATATTATTTGTGAATAATTAATTATTGGATTATATGATTAGAAAATATTTATTTTATGTGGATATAAATGAAGGAATTTTAGTATGAATTATTTGTTGAAAGTTTGGCAATTATTTCTCCGATTAAATATTCATTCAAATATATTATTTTATATATATATATATATATATATATATATATATATATATATATATATATATATATATGTGTGTGTGATTAATGGAAATGAGTGAACAAAATATATTTGAATGCTTTGTTTTCAAAGTGTAGCATTGTTTTGATTGGTGGAAATGGTTGGTGGAGGAAATGGTCTGCAAAGGCATTTCAATTTATGTGTTCTTATGCGTGGGGCCTTGAAAATGAAGGATTTCATGTTAGGCAGTAAGCAAATTTGGAGGTAATGAATTGTGAGATATCCTGCAAAGTAATGCGTGGCCCCCACTCATATGGAAAAAAAGAGGAGTTAGGCAACTAATTAGGCAGAGAAGAAAGAAAAAAAAGAGAGTTAGGCAGAATGCCTTGTTTGCTTTCTCCTTCCGTTACTATAAATAGAGGGGTAACCCTCCTTCCTCAATCACACTTTCATAATCAAAAATTCTTATTCTAAAGTATTGTGAGTATTTTCTTGAGTATAAGAATACTTTGAGCGTAGTTTTTCTGCAAGATTTTCTCCAGTCAAATCCAGTTTTTACTAAGGTAAAGGATATTATTTTATTTCAATACTCGTAAGAAATATTATTTTCTTTCATACTCCATGGTATGGAAGGGATATTATTTGATTTCATATTCTCTAAATTTGAACTTACTATGGTAAGTATTGCATCTATAATTCTTGAAATGATTAAAAATTTCGTTTCATCTAATATCATTTTATAGGAATATTGGTCTGAACTTTTTATCAAATTTGGAACTTTTCATGATCGGGTACTGTTCACAGTTACTATTCACGGGTACTGTTCAGGAGTACTGTTCACAGTTAATGTTCACGGGTACTGTTCACAAAAGAAAAAAAATTATATTTTTTTTCTTCCAGGTTATCTGTTGTGACCTTTATTCTTGAAATTTAATCCATGTTTTGATCTTCATTCTTGAATTTTACTCCACTATAGTTTATTATGGGGTATTATTGAACTTGGATAAATTGAAATATGAATCCCTAATATTTGTCCTTCTATTTCACTGGATTCATTCTTTAAAATATTTTTCATCATCCCCAGTCCTAAATGATGATATTACTGAATATCTGTGGCCGTAGTGCAAAGATGAATGATTAACTGATGAATATCTTTGGCCCGTAGTGCAAAGATGAACAGGTGTTGAGATGAACATGACCGACTGGTGATACAAATGAATATCTTTGGCCTATAGTGCAAAGATGAATATTTGATTAAAGATGGTTATTGATTGTTGTTACAGGGATAAAATATTGATGATGGACTTTTAAATCTTAGAAGATAATAGAACTCATTCTCTACTTGACTCTTCTAATGATTTGCTGTTTCCACTGCAGTTGTTGATCTAAAACTTGTTGTCTATTATATTTTATCAGATTTTTCCTGTTGAAGACTAATGATTGTTTGTTGTATATTATCTTAGTCATAATATTCTTTACTGGGCTAGTTGAGCTCACCCTTTTCCTTTTTGTTCCATTTTTCTTCCCAGGAGGTGAGAACATAGCAGGAACTAGTCGGGGTATGGAGTAATGGTTCAGGATAGTGTATTAGTAGTCCTCACTATTTTGTAAAATAGAGTATCAATAATTGTAATGAGGACTCCTTTTGAGTTTGTATACTCTCTATTAGACTATATTTGTATTCAGACTCACAGTATATGTGTTGTCGTATTTTGCACGACGTTGTATTATGAAGTTGTATTTGTTTCTGTACCATGTATTTGGCGACTCAGAATGGGTGATGTATACCTATTTTGGGGGCGTCACAGTTGGTATCAGAGCGTAGGAATATGATCCCTGGCTGAGATGTGAGACAAGAACTAAGAGGGGATAGACGGGGAATTTCTTCGCTAGTATGACCTGAATAAGTTTATTTGGTAATTATTTGGTCGGTCAGATATAGGGATAATATGTGACATGTCAATTAACCCTTTTTTTGTGGCAGTATTTGAGAATGGCAGCAGAGAACGTTAACAATGGAGTGAATGAGACTGTGGACACACCTTTAATCACCACCCAGGGGAACGTGCAACAGGAAGGTAATATTCCTCCTGTAAACAACGTTATCGAGCAAACAAGGAATGATGGAATGTTTAGGAGCTTTTTACAGTTCATGCAAAATCAGACGAGGGAGACTCGTGTGCAGAATACGGGTGAAAATGATAACAACGCACGGTTTGTCACAGCCAAGCAGTTCAAAGAATTGGGACCACCAGAATTTAAGAGAAAGCTGGATCCGATCATGGCGGAAACGTGGGTCAAGCAAATTACCAAGATATTCGATGTCTTGGGATGCACGGAGGAACATAAGGTTCTATTCGCCACCTTTATGTTCCGCGATGAGGCAGACTACTGGTGGGAGTCTGTGAAGCGTACCCAGCCTGACGCACTCAACATGTCCTGGGAAACGTTTCAGAAACTGTTTAATGACAAGTACTTTTCTGAAAGTATTCGTCATATGAAGGAGGCAGAGTTTATTAGACTGGAACAAAATAACATGACGGTGTACCAGTACGAGGCAAGTTTGCAGAGTTATCCAGGTTTGCACCTCATTTGGTCGAGAATGAGGAACGAATGACAAGGATATTTCTGAGAGGTTTAAAACCCGAGATTCGGCAATATCTTATCTCTCATAAATTTTCTTTATATTCAGATGTTGTAAACAGGGCTCAATTATTAGAGCGAGATAACGAGTACGTTCAACCGAGGGACCACAACCAGGATCATACCGATGACAGCAGTCATCAGAACAACGATAACTAGCGGAGAAAGAAAAATACGAACAAGAGCAGCAACCACTCTGGTGGTAATCATGGCCATGAAAATAGAAGAAGCGAGTCGGGGGGAGATTTTAAAAAGAGGAGATTCAACAATGACACTGTGAAGATGTCAGCACCAGCAGCAACTGGTTTTAAGGAAGGAGAACGACCACCGGTCGTATGCTATAAATGTGGAAAAGAGGGACATATCAGCCTAAACTGCCCACAACAGTTCAAGGTATGTAATAATTGTGGAAAGGAAGGACATGTCGCTCGAGATTATACTATAGCGAAACCAAGTCCAGCTGGGACGGTGACACCAAAGGAGGATACAGACAAAATAAAGTCGGCGATTTCTAGAAGAGCGTTTGTCGTGACTGCCCAAAACGCGAGGAACCCGAACGAAGGTATAACGGGTTAGTTAATTATAAATTCTTGCGAAGTTTATACCTTACTAGATACCGGTTCTACCCATTCTTTTATCTCTCCTGCTTGTGCTCAACGTTTAAACTTGACTCCAGAGAAATTAAACTTTGACCTATCTGTGGAGACTCCGTTAGGAGAAAATTTCATTACATCTATAATTTATAAATCTTGCTTAATCCAAGTTGGCACAATCACATTACCTGTTGACCTTATCTCTTTAAAGATACTTTCTTTTGATGTGATTTTAGGAATTGATTGGTTAACTACTCATCATGCTAAAATTGATTATTTTCGTAAGGTTGTTAGTTTTCATATTCCTAACCAACCTGTTATGCGAATTCAAGCAACCAAACCACTAAAATCAATCGCTGTCATACCAACCCATAAAGCCATTCATTTATTGAAAAACGGATGTCAAGCTTTCTTAGCCCATGTCATGGACTTGAACAAAAATACGTCATATTTGAATGATATTTCTGTTGTTAGTGAATTTCCTGACTTATTTCCTGAAGAATTTCCTAGCCTAACCCAGAGCGTGATATTGAATTTTTGTATTGATCTTCATCCCGATACAAAACTCATTTCTAAAATCTCATATTGAATAGCTCCTATTGAACTTCAAGAGTTAAAAACCCAACTATAGAAGTTGGTACCTGAGCCTCTATCTGGTGACTTCCTTTGTGGAATGCACCAAAGCTAGACTCTCCGTAAGGGACTCTATATTTGTGTGGTGGTAAAACAATAGGTGCCATTGTGACGTGCTATCCAAGATTGGGATATGAATCACAATTGAGAGCAACCAAAGTCGATGACCAAAGTACATAGCTTTCTGGGCTTAACTGGATACTATCGGAGATTCGTGGAAGGATTTTCTCGAATCGCTACTCCGTTAACTTAGCTGACTTAGAAAGATACAAAATTCGTATAGAGCGAGGAATGCGAGAAGATTTTCCAATAGCTCAAGAGGCGACTCATCCGGAACCTGTTCTGACCATACCATCCTGGAAAAGCGAACGTGGTAGCTGACGCGTTGAGTAGAAGATTGTACGCGAGTATGAGTGCGATATTGTTGAACACAAAGACCTATTTTGTATAATTTATAAATGATAGAGATAGAGTTAATGACTCTAGGGACCCACGTGATGATATACGAGTAAAATCGACTTTAATCGATAACGTTAAAGCCACTCAAGCTACAGACCTGGAGCTGATGAATATAAAGAAGAAGGTGCAAGAATGTGTTATTCTAGAAGTAAGAGTCGATGAAGAGAAGAAAGCTCAAGCCTTCGATTTATTTGAAATCCTCGATCGAGTAGGAACTGTAGCCTATAGACTCATTTTATCGCCAAGTATGACGCGTGTTCATAACGTTTTTCACGTATCGAAGTTACGAAATTATGTGGACGACCCGAACCACGTCATTGAGTTAGAACAGAACGAGATAGCTAAAGACTTAACGTACGAGGAGGTACTTGTCAAGATTTTGGATAGGAAGGAGTATGTCCTACACACAAAGGTCATACCACAAGTCAAAGTTTTATGGATGAACCACGCTATTGAAGAAATGACCTGGAAGTTAGAAACGGAAATGAAAGCGAGGTATCCTCATCTTTTCGAAACACCAGGTACGTACGTCAATTTCGAGGACGAAATTTCATAAGGAGGGGAGGTTGTAAGACCCTGAATTTTTTTTATAAAATGGAATTTTCTTTATTTATTATTTTGAAATAGTAAGGGTTTATTTGATTAATGTAGTTAGTTATGAGAAAAATGCGCAAATATTTTTTAAATAAGCAGGTGGTTATAAAATATTCATTGTTGTCGGGGAATATTCGTTTGGTCGTAGAATATTCTTGCTGTCGGAGAATATTCGTACGACGGCGCAGCCATTTGTGGGCTCCATAACAGAATAACTGTCGGATGAAGAAAATGACAAATTTGAGTTTTTATAAATAAACGGCGTAATTATTACCATTAACACTGTTGGAATACCCGGTGGTTAAAATATAGTAATACGCGTAGTTGTACCGTAGCACACGGTATTGCACAATATAGTCGAATTATTGATTCTTACGTAAAAAGGCACTACTTAATAATTGTTACGGTAATTACTGTTCAATATTTTATTTTATTGATTCAATAATTGCTGCTTTGATATTTAATATTATTGTTGTGTCAATAATTATCACTGCACAGTATTTCCCATTATCAGATCAATAATTCATATTATTTGAATAATATTATTAGATAACATTATTGGCAATGTCTAGAAATTTCTGTCAAGGAGAGGTTTGGTCACCTAATTGCGCGCCAGTAAGGAGAAATCTTTATTGGAAAGCCCCCTTTTTACTGGGAACGACCTGGTTGTCATTATTGTAATTCTGTAATATTATTTGTGAATAATTAATTATTGGATTATATGATAAGAAAATATTTATTTAATGTGGATATAAATGAAGGAATTTTAGTATGAATTATTTGTTGAAAGTTTGGCAATTATTTCTCCGATTGAATATTCATTCAAATATATATATATATATATATATATATATATATATGTGTGTGTGTGTGTGTGTGTGTGTGTGTGTGTATTAGCATGTGATTAATGGAAATGAGTGAACAAAATGTATTTGAATGCTTTGTTTTCAAAGTGTAGCATTGTTTTGATTGGTGGAAATGGTTTGTGGAGGAAATGGTCTGCAAAGGCATTTCAATTTATGTGTTCTCATGCGTGGGGCCTTGGAAATGAAGGATTTCATGTTAGGCAGTAAGCAAATTTGGAGGTAATGAATTGTGAGATATCCTGCAAAGTAATGTATGGCCCCCACCCATATGAAAAAAAAGAGGAGTTAGGCAACTAATTAGGCAGAGAAGAAAGAAAAAAAAAAGAGAGTTAGGCAGAATGCCTTGTTTGCTTTCTCCTTCCGTTACTATAAATAGAGGGGTAACCCTCCTTCCTCAATCACACCTTCATAATAAGAAATTCTTATTCTAAAGTATTGTGAGTATTTTCCTGAGTATAAGAATACTTTGAGCGTAGTTTTTCTGCAAGATTTTCTCCAGTCAAATCCAGTTTTTACTAAGGTAAATGATATTATTTTATTTCAATACTCATAAGAAATATTATTTTGTTTCATACTCCATAGTATGGAAGGGATATTATTTGATTTCATATTCTCTTAATTTTAACTTACTATGGTAAGTATTGCTTCAATAATTTCTGAAATGATTAGAAATTTCGTTTCATCTAATATCATTTTATAGGAATATTGATCTGAACTTTTTATCAAATTTGGAACTTTTCATGACCGGGTACTATTCACAGTTACTATTCACGGGTACTGTTCACGAGTACTGTTCACAGTTACTGTTCACGGGTACTGTTCACAGTTACTGTTCACAAAAAAAATTATATTTTTTTTTCAGGTTATCTGTTGTGACCCTTATTCTTGAAATTTAATCCATGTTTTGATCTTCATTCTTGAATTTTACCCCACTATAGTTTATTATGGAGTATTATTGAACTTGGATAAATTGAAATATGAATCCCTAATATTTGTCCTTCTGTTTCATTGGATTCGTTCTTTAAAATATTTTTCATCATTCTCAGTCTTAAATGATGATATTACTGAATATCTTTGGCCGTAGTGCAAAGATGAATGATTAACTGATGAATATCTTTGGTCCGTAGTGCAAAGAGGAACAAGTATTGAGATGAACATGACCGACTAGTGATACAAATGAATATCTTTGGCCTGTAGTGCAAAGATGAATATTTGATTAAAGATGGTTATTGATTGTTGTTACAGGGATAAAATATTGATGATGGACTTTTAAATCTCAGAAGATAGTAGAA
Organism: Panax notoginseng; assembly: GCA_016801055.1. Classification (NCBI taxonomy): domain Eukaryota; kingdom Viridiplantae; phylum Streptophyta; class Magnoliopsida; order Apiales; family Araliaceae; genus Panax; species Panax notoginseng. The sequence goes on along the minus strand of CM029017.1, from coordinate 15,179,398 downwards.
CTCATTCTCTACTTGACTCTTCTAATGGTTTGCTGTTTCCGCTGCAGTTGTTGATCTAAAACTTGTTGTCTATTATATTTTATCAGATTTTTCCTGTTGAAGACTAATGATAGTTTGTTGTATATTATCTTAGTCATATTATTCTTTACTGGGCTAGTTGAGCTCACCCTTTTCCTTTTTGTTCCATTTTTCTTCCCAGGAGGTGAGAACATAGCAGGAACTAGTCGGGGTATGGAGTAATGGTTTAGGATAGATGTATTAGTTGTCCTCACTATTTTGTAAAATAGTGTATCAATAATTATAATGAGGACTCCTTTTGAGTTTGTATACTCTCTATTAGACTATATTTGTATTCAGACTCACAGTATATGTGTTGCCGTATTTTGAACTATAATTATATTATGAAGTTGTATTTATTTCTGTACCATATATTTGGTGACTCAGAATGGGTGATGTATACCTATTTTGGGGGCGTCACAATTATGTGACCAAACCTCTCCTTAGACACAACTTTCTAGACATTGTCAATAATGCTATCTAATAATATTATTAAAATAATATAAATTATTAATCTGATAATAGGAAATACTGTGTAGTGACAATTATTGAAACAACAATAATATAAAATATCAAAGTAGCAATTATTGAATCAATAAAATAAAATATTGAACAGTAATTACTATAACAATTATTGAGTAGTGCCTTCTTACGTAAGAATCAATAATTCAAAAATACTGTGCAATACCGTGTGCTACTATGCGACGACGCGTATTACTGTATTTTAACCACCAGGTATTCTAACAGTGTTAACGGTAATAACTACGCCGTTATTTATAAAAACTTAAACTTGTCATTTTCTTCATCCGACAGTTATTCTGTTATGGGGTCCACAAATGGTTGCGCCGTCATACGAATATTTCCCGACAGCAAGAATATTCCACGACCAAACGAATATTCCCCGATAAAATGAATATTTTATAACCACTTGCGTATTTTGTAAACTTTACATATATCACCCTTAACTTTAACTTTTTATCAATTTAACTATTTATTGAATAATAATTATAAAAAATTAAATACTTTTATTTCATAAATTTTGGGGTCTTACAATCTTACCTCTTTATGAAATTTTGTCCCCGAAATTTACGTACCTGGTATTTCAAAGAGTTGAGAATACTTTACTTTCATTTCAGATCCCATCTTCCTTGTCCTCATGATTTCTCCATTGCTCATCTCCTATATTTCAGATATCATTCTAGAATACAACTTTAAAATAAAGGTTAATTGACATATCACAATTTGTCAACTTAAGTAAGAAAATTTAGCTTAGGTAGGACACACTGGCGAATGATATTACTCGTCTCTTCCCTCCTAGTTCTATTCGCCAATCTCCACCAGAGATCATATCACTAAGTTCTGATACCAAATGTAAAGCCCCCAAAATAGGTCCATTCCACTCAACCCATTCTGAGTCGCCAAATACATGGTACAGAAAATAACTACAATTTTATTACTACAATTGTCGTACAAAATACAACAACACATATGTTGTGAGTTTTGATACAAATATATATCAACTGTGACTCATGTCCCAACCGTGAACAACACCTCACAATGATACCTATCATAAAGGTACAGTCAAAAATTATTTTAAAAATTAAAATATTTAGGAAGTGCTCAAGGAAACATTCGTACATGCGAGGCCATGCGTCTAGGTTATGATAGATATCATATGTCTACAGAATTATCCTTGGTTGACCCAATAGACCCCCAAAAAAAATGAGAAGATTATTATCATGTTCTTTCCAATGGTGAGTCTTTTCTTGATATATAACTATCTCCACTGTCTGCAATTGAAAATTATATTTCAACCAAACTCCAAGATTATATAGGTAGTGCTCGTAGATATACTCAGCAAGTGGATGTGCACAACCCTGTCTTATGATAACACGAGACTGTATGTCATTAGACATCATATATGATAGTGGCAAAACACCCTTCCAAAGTTGGGTTAGCCTCACCCTATTTGATTCACCAAATATAACTATTAAATGACGAATAAAATACAACGTAGTTTTCTAAAGTTCTCAATAAAATTATTTTCATACTGTTTAGGGAGAACCTCAACAACTATAGACCACCATTCTGTTCCCCTGTTACCCTCGCTCGACCCAGCTACACTCTTGTTACCTGAAAGAAATTGTGAAGCAAAAGGGTGAGCACAACTAACCTAGTAAAGAATATCATGACTAAAAATAATTAAATTATCAATAGCCTTCGTCAGTAATAAATTAGAGATTTAGAACATATGGTAGATGATAAAACTTTTCAACCATAGTTGCAGCGGAACGAGCAATCCATTAGAAGAGTCAAATTGACCATAAAGTCTATTATCTTCTCCATGTTAAAAGTCCACCAACAATATTTTATCCCTGTAATATCAATCAACAGTTCCTGACCAAAATCATGTGAATAACTCATAATCATAATTATGGTTCTAAATTCCTCTTCGCATCCAGGACGAAAATAATTTTCATCACCTGTCTTTACCTGAAACATCAAAAATTATAGTTATACCAAATCACATTTCCTAATCATAATCATACTAATAAGTTCATCTTTGCACTACGGGTCAAAGATATTCATTAACAGCTCATCTTTGCACTACAGGCCAAAGATATTCAACAAAAGGTTATCTTTGCACTACGGGCCAAAGATATTCAACAACAGTTCATCTTTGCACAACAGGCCAAAGAGATTCAATAATAGGTCATCTTTGCACTACTGGCCAAAGAGAACTCATAGTCACAATCATACCAATAATTTACCCATCTTTACACTCAAGTCAAAGAGAAATTTCATCACCAGTATTATAAAAATATTATATATGATAATAAAAATAATATAATCAAAACATGAGTTTAATTTCAAGAGTAAGATTCATAAATCAACGATAATTTGGTCAGAAAAAGAAACTAATTTTATCGTGAATAGTAACTCGTATTCGTACATAGTACCGTATACGTAAATAATATCATATAAATGAATAGTGTCGTATATGTGAATAGTGTTGTATACGTGAATAGTAACCCCGACACGAAAAGATAAAGTTTCACAATAAAATCCATATCAATATTTATAACACCTTAATCCAAATGTTATAAATCACTTAATAATCTCATAATGTAATATTATTAATATTACAACAATATTTTAATCATTTCTTAAACTTATAAATAATTTATTTTAATTATTTACACTTTACTAATTAATGCACTTAATCATCCTAAAATGCCAAACTCATAAGATTTCATCACCAATAACTAAAACCCTCATGAAAAAATCTGCATATACCTTATATTGGATTCTTAAGTCATAAAATCCTATTTTTCAATTTTCTTACTTCCCATAACATATTTAATTTATTTACTCATAACTAGTCTATTTTCATGAAAAATACCAAATTAGTCCCATAAAATTTTCTTTTCTGGGATTTAGCAGAATATAGTCCCATATTGAACATATATTTTTCTCAGAATTTTTAAAATTTATTTACTATTTTTCATATGGCCAAAACTGTCGAATATTTAGACATTTATCATAAACTATATTTTTGCCCAAAAATTCGAAAATTTACAGAGTATACTGTTGTTATATACATGTACTCTCAATAAAAATTTTACCAATATTGGAATTAACCACAAGGAGTTATAAGGGTTTACTTTTAAAATAGTCATTTCCCATAAAATTCATAACTCCTAATCTACACATCCAAAAATTACCATTTTTCGACACAATCTAGAAAACTCATCAAATTATCATTTTAAATTTTTTCAGAATTTTTGAGGGTCAAAAAAATTATGAAACTGAAAAACATAATAACCCTTACTATCCCTTACCTCAAAAGAGCAGTACTTCTGACTGGAATATCGGATATAACGCTGAAGGAACTTGCACCGTATAGCAACACTTAAGATATCTAAATACTCACAAAAATATGCTCGATAATATAGAGAGAGAAAACTTTAATTTCTGGTGTGTTTTTTAATTCTAACCTAAGCATTCTATTTATAGGAAAATGCTTAGAACACCAAAGAAGAAAATTTAATAAAATAATATTATTTATAAAATAAATTCCTACGCACACCTTACAATCTGAATTCAAAATTTTACACATGCAAGTAGGGCGCACCAAAATGAAAAACATGTTTTAAATATTTTTTATAACAAAATCAATTCAGACCCAATATTCCGGAACTTCAATAATTCATAATAAATAGCCCTTTTATCAGAAAAATTCTAATCTTATGTCCATTCATAGGAAATTCAATTATCTACAACTTTGTAAGTTTAAGTTTTTCTAAATTCCAAGAAGAAATAGATCGAAATTCACATACGGACGATTTTGCTATAATCAAATTTCAGTCAAAAATAGGGTCCAATAACACACAAAATATGTGTTAAATATTTTTTGTAACAAAAATACTCTTTCTCCTCATTTATTCATATATCACACATTCATTGTAAAAATATCATCATTATTATATTATTGTAATATAATAATATATTTTTATCAGAAAAGATAAAATATCAATTTTTAACAATTATCACTTTTCTAAAAATTCCTCCATTTATATTTACATAAATAAATATTTTTCTTATCATATAAATTAATAATTAATTATTCACAAATAATATTACAGAATCACAATACTGACAACCAGGCCGTTCCCAAGAAAGAGGGGGCTTTCTGATAAGTATTTTTTCTTACTGGTGCGCAATTAGGTGACCAAACCTCTCCTTAGACAGAACTTTTTAGACATTGTCAATAATGCTATCTAATAATATTATTAAAATAATATAAATTATTGATCTGATAATGAAAAATATTGTGTAGTGACAATTATTGAAACAACAATAATATAAAATATCAACATAACAATTATTGAATCAATAAAATAAAATATTGAACATTAATTACTGTAACAATTATTGAGTAGTGCCTTCTTACGTAAGAATCAATAATTCAAAAATACTGTGCAATACCATGTGCTACTGTGCAATACAATGTGCTACTGTGGGACTATGCGTATTACTGTATTTTAACCACCAGGTATTCCAATAGTATTAACGGTAACAACTACGCCGTTATTTATAAAAACTTAAACTTATCGTTTTCTTCATCCGACAGTTATTCTGTTATGGGGCCCACAAATAGTTGCGCCGTCGCACGAATATTCCCCGACAGCAAGAATATTCCACAACCAAACCAATATTTCCCGACAAAATAAATATTTTATAACCACTTATGTATTTTGTAAACTTTACATATATCACCCTTAACTTTAACTTTTTATCAATTTAACTATTTACTGAATAATAATTATAAAAAATTGAATACTTTTATTTCATAAAATTCAGAATTTTACAAAAGGGCTATTTATTATAAATTATTGAAGTTTCGAAAATTAAATATTTTTATTAAAATTATGGGTGGAACCCAATTTTGGTTTTAAAACATGTGGGCTGCTAATTTTTTTCCAAGATGGAATGCTGGTCTTGGATGGCTAGCATGCGTAGAATGAAGAAAATATAATATATTATTTTATTAATTTAGTCTCCTTTAGCGTTCTAGCATTTTTCTATAAATAGGGTGCTTAGTTAGAATTGAAAATAACACCAGAAATAAATTTTCTCTCTCTATATTATCGAGTATATTTTGTGAGTATTTAGATACTTTGAGAGTTGTTATTTAGTGCAAGTTTTTTTCGACTTTATATCCGATATTTCGATCAAAAATACTATTATTTTGAGGTAAGTGATGTTATTTTCTTCGTAAATGATATTATTTTCTTCAATATCATTATGCCGAAATATTGATATAAACTTTATTGTGGAATTTTTACCTTTTTGTGTCGGGGTTACTATTCACGTATACGACACTATTTACGTATACAACGCTATTCACGAATACGGCACTATTCATAAAAAAATAAAAATTTTCTTTTTTGTTCAAGATATCTAGTATGGTTACTATCTTTGATTGTATCCATGTTTTGATCTTTATTTTTTAATTCTGCTCCACAATTGATTATTATGGAGTATTTTTAAACTTGAATACACTATAGTACGAATTCCTAATATTTGTCCTTTTGTTTCACTGAATTCGTTTTCTTTAAGATATTTTTCATCATCCTCAGTCCTAAATGATGATATTACTGAATATCTTTGGCCTGTAGTGTAAAGATGAATGATTAACTGATGAATATCTTTGGCCCGTAGTGCAAAGATGAACATGTATTTAGATGAATATGACCAAGTGGTGATACAAATGAATATCTTTTGCCTGTAGTGCAAAGATAAATATTTGATTCAAGATGTGTATTGATTATTGTTACAGGGATAAAATATTGATGATGGACTTTTAAATCTTAGAAGATAGTAGAATTCATTCTCTACTTGACTTTTTTAATGGATTGCTGTTTCCGCTGCAGTTGTTGATCTAAAACTTGTTGTCTATTATATTTTATCAGATTTTTTCCTGTTGAAGACTAATGATAATTTGTTGTATATTATCTTAGTCGTAATATTCTTTACTGGGCTAGTTGAGCTCACCCTTTTCCTTTTTGTTTTATTTTTCTCAGGATGCGAGAATATAGCGGGAGCTAGTCGGGGTGTGGAGTGATGTTTCCAGTCAGTTGTGTTAGCAGTCCTCACTATTTTGTAAAATAGTGTCTCAATAATTGTAATGAGTACTTATTTGAATGTGAATATTGTCTAGAAGAGAATATTTGTATTTAAACTCACAGTTTATGTGTTGTCGTATTTTGTACGATAATTGTTGTAATGATGTTATAGTTATTTTTATACCATGTATTTGGCGACTAAGAATGGGTGATGTATACCTATTTTGGAGGCGTCACAGCAGCAATTACTGTGTCAATAATTGAATAAAACTGAGTGACTTCTCACGTAAGCATCAATAATCAAAGATACTGTACAATACCGTGTGCTACTATGCAACCACACATATTACTGTACTTTTATCACTGGGTATTTCAACAGTTAACAGTAAAATTTTTGTCGTTATTTTTATAAAAAGTTATTTCTGTCGTTTTTCAACTCCGACAATAATTTTGTTGTGGGGTCCACTAATGATTGTGTCGTCGTACGAATATTCCTTGATAAAACGAATATTCTCCGACCAAACGAATATTTTATGACAACTTGCTTACTTTGCAAAATTTATAAATATTACCCACAACTATAAAATTATATCAAATTCACACCTTATTATTCAAAAATAATATTTAGAGAAAAATTAAATCTTTATGCATAAAAGTCGGGGTCTTGCAAAGATAATGTAGAATAAATTATCCTTAGTCCTCAACAGTGTAAAATCTGATAGAATACAATAGACAACAAGTTTAGATCAACAACTGTAGCGAAACAATTGTAAACCATTAGAACAGTCAAATAAAGTATGATGTCTACTATCTTCTATGATTTAAAAGTTCATCATCAATAATTTATCTTTGTAACACAAATCAATAAATATTTCAAATCAACAAATTATCTATACACTACGGGCCAAGGATATTCGTTAGTATTACCAGTGGTTATGATCATGCCAAACAACTGTCCATCTATGTACTACGGGCTAAAGAAGACTTTCACCACATCATTTGTCTGTAACATTACAGGTCATGATTATACCAATACACAATTCTTGGTCATAAGCATACCATTCAACAGACCATTTATGCAATACGGGCCAAAGATGACTTTCACTACAATATAAGCATGAAGATGATAACAATGATATAAGGAATCAATCAAGTGAGATCAAGAATAAATATTAGAGATTTATAATTCAATTTATAAAGAGTTCAAGAATGTCCAAATTGTCAACATAATAATTAATTGTGGAGTAAAATTCAAGAATGATATTCATGTATCAAAAATAAATTGAACAGAAAAGAAACCAATTTTTGTCGTGAATAGTACACGAATGAATAGTACCCGAGTGAATAGTACCCCGAATGAAAATACTAAAATTTAATAAGAAAGTTCAGACCAATATTCTAATGAAACGATATTAGATGAAGCGCAAAATTCAAGGATATTCTACTAATTTCAGGGATTATAAAAGCAATACTTATCAAAATAAGTGTAGATTTAGGAATATGAAACGAAATAATATCATTTACATACTATAGAGTGTGGAAGAAAATAATATTCCTTACAAATATTGAACGAAAATAATATCCCTTACCTTAATAGGAGAGTAAATTTGACTGGTATAACGGAGATATTCTTGAAAAAAATTTGCACTATTTGCTACACTCAAAGTATCCTTATACTAGAAAGAATTACGCACAATATTATAGAAGAAGAATTCTCTTATTCTGGTGTGATTTTTATTTCTTAACTTAGCATCCTATTTATAGGAGACTGACAGGGCACTATTTGAATATAATCACGGGCGCAGAGAAAAAAAATTCACGGACGAATTCGACAAAAATTTGATATTACTATTCATTACTGTGCAATAAAATATTCTAATAAAATAAAAAAACTTTATATAAAATACAATATATTCTATTTATAATCTAATAAAATAAATAACTTTATATATAATATAAAAAGTATTCTGTTTTATATAAAAAAAATTATGTTTTATTACTATTATAATAATAATAAAACAAAACTGAGATAACTTTCTACCGGCGATTTTGAAAAATGAGTAAGTGGGGGGTCCATGTAATAAGCCAAACTTACAACAAATACTTTATGGCAAACCCCTCTATTTATATCAAAAATTGAATAAATATTTATCATAAATTACTTATATTCATTAAACATCATTTTAATCTTTCAACAATTATTCATCATTAATATTATAACTCACAATATTGACAACCAGATCATTCTCAGGAAAAAAGGGGGCTTTTCGATAAGGATTTCTCCTTATTGACGTACAATTAAATAACCTAACCTCTTTCCTCGACAAAACTTTTTTTTAGAAAAAATAGATAATTCTTGACAGAATATTTTTTTCCTGACGGATGGTCGGTCAGAATTAGTTGCAATTTAAATTTATTTCTACTCTTAAAAATGTTTAGTACCGACAGAATGTATGTCAGAAATAGTTCTATTTCGTCGATCTTATATTATTCTCGACAGATGATTATGTCGATTATAGTCTGTCAATCTTATTTACTCTCGACCGAATTCTCAACGAATTTAATGCCGAGGGCTGTAATTATGATTGAATGGTCGACGGACTATTCTGTCATCAGAAATAATGTTAACCTCGACGGTATAAAGATATGTCCGACAAAATCGTTCATCGGAATTAGGCTTTTTTCTTGTAGTGTATTTATAAGTTTTAAGATTTTTTTTTACTTCATATTTTTTTCTTAAATATAATTAAACCTTTTAATTTAATAATAATGACATAATAAGAAATTGCGATGGTTCTTGTGATAACCCAAATTTTTGAGAATATTAAAATAAGAATTAACAAATAAAATTATTATTAAATGATATGTTATGTGATATAATATTGCATAAATGAGTAAGAACTATGCAATATGTGATGTTATGCTTAATAAATATATTGGTATTATATATTTATTATATGGACAATTTATTAACGGAAATGAGATGGGTTGAATTAAAATAATTTATAATATTAAATTATTTTAATGTGGTAAATTGGTGGCATTAAATATACTTCATGTATAACCACTATTTTATTGAAAAAATCATAGTGTAATGTATGCATGTATTTAATGTAGTGAATACATTAATATATTTACTACAGTTAAATAAATTGTGAAGACAATTTATAGAATGGAAAGAAAATAATTGAATATATGATATTATGTTACATGGATAATGGTATAATATGTAATATTATACCAAATGATGTAAAATAAAAATATGAGATGAGATTCAATATATAAAATATGTATATTGGTATCAACTAGTTAGTAAATTAAATTCATATTTGAATAAATGATTGAATATATTAAATTATATATTTAATATATAAACAAATTGGTTGAAAATAATTTATGGAGAGAATGAGTAAGTTGAATTTAATTTATACTATATATTAATTGTATAAATTAAAGGAATTATTTAAAATATTTAATTGTTTGAAATGGAGATTCGTTATAAAAAATGTTAAACTAATTATGGATTAATTCCTTAATTAGTAAGATAATTTTTATATATGATTAAAAATATATAAATATTCAATTGTGGTAAATGGTTGGGCACACAAATTCTTTTTATGTAGGTATTAGAAGTAGATATATATATATATATATATATATATATATATATATATATATATATATATATATAATGCAGCATATATGCATTATATATAATATAAGAATAAGAATGAGAATATGGTAAAATATGTATGTACTGTGCATATTGGTATTAAGTGCTGAGAATAAGAATTTGTGCTCAAGTGATGAGTCAATATATGCAAGCAGGAGGTGGCACCAAATTGGGCTAGAAAAGGACACTAAGCTTGCAACTGATAACTAAGGAAAAATAATAATCATATTCAGCTCTCTCATCTCTCACTCCTCTCTTCTCCATCCGTTCCAGTTTCCTTTCTTCATTAGTTATTAAGCTCTATAGCACCCGAAAGGGTTACTAATTGTTTAAGTCATTATTTCAGCAAAATTAAGCTTTACAAGGTAAGTTCTATGTTTCAATTATTTTATTAGAAGTATTGTAATTAGAGTTAAATCTGTGCTTGGATTGTGAATAGATATGTAAGTGGATTAGTGGTTGTTGTGTAGAGTAATAAGGAAGAAGAACTAAAGAAAAAATCTTGGCTTAATTATCTTTAAATGGTTATGAGTTCTATTTTTTGAAAGTACGCCTTCAAGATGTTTGAAGTTTTGCCTTTAAGAGGCTGTTATGTTAAAACGGAAGTGATTAGCATGAAGTTTATTTTTGGGTAAGTTGGTCAATTGACCAATAGAATGCTGATACGCAGGCGAGACAAGCATTCTATTAGTCAATTGATCAACTTGCTCAAAAATAAAATTCATGCAAATCGGATCCTGTTAAAACTTGATAATTAGCTTATATTTTGGGTAAGATGACATGTATATGGGTTATACGATAACCCGAGTTTATTAAGTGAATCAAAACAAGGTGTGACCCTTGAAAATAATATAGAGACTATTAACCGAAGTACTTGTCACGTTCTGTTAAATTGGGGTGCCCACTACGGCACTACCTACTTAATAAGCTTGATATTGTATATAGTTCTAGGGCCCCAGTTTCATGGTTAAACAATTGGTCTGAAGAGTATGATGTCTTCCTTGAGTTGTTAGCCATATTATACAGCCCAACAAATGTGAGGCTAGTGATCCTACTAGCTGCTCAATCATTTCACATGTACAGCAGAATGAAGGAGTAAATATCAACAATATTTTGTTACTTGGGGAAATGGAATTGCAATTGATGGAGAATTTCATTGTGATAAAACAATTAATTATGGACAATGAACCACCACATTTTTTTTTTGGACGAACTTGCTTGAATTAATGTACCTTATAGCAAGGTCTCGAAGTAGGAACAAGTTTCAAGTCATTCAGACTTGTATAGCAAAAGTTACGCTAACCGTTGGGAGGTTTGAAGAAACAAAAATCGAAAAATTGTGGAGTGCTGACCCTAAGGACAAATTCGGGGCTAGCTACATTTTTTAAAAAATTCTGGGCTCTTGGGAAAGTATAGTACACTGAATAAGCTTTTCATAGACTCCGGAACGGACTAATTCTGACTTTGGAGCAAGGAGTTATGACAGTTCAAAGTAGTCGCGTTGAATCTTCCAAAAATTTGGAAAACAGATTCGAAGCAATCCCTTACGCGAATTTTCTGAAATTCTGTGTTTAAAATTTGAAAATGGTCAAAGAATAAAAGTTTTAGTCCCGGAAGTTAGTTTCGCATGGGCTCAAGAATCGCTCAAAAATGTTTTGAAACGAAAAAGTTAGGAGTTAGGACTGTTTAAGCGCAACAGGGTCAGGTTGGATTTTTTTTTGAAAACGGTTACGAGTGGACATTTTTGGGGCCTATTTTAGGCTGCTTATGGGGTCCGAAATGGGTGGTTTGTATTTTTTAAAAATATTTTACTATGGTATTTATATCATATCAAAAATTGGTTGGAATCCGAACTACGAGCGAAAAGTTAAAAATGCGCAAACTAGGCATTTCGTTATGAGGGGTAGTAGCCCAGCTGGGCATGCGCTGCACCAGCCGCACGCGAACGTCGTCCGATGCTGTGCTGTGCAGTTCGCCCAACTGGTTTTAGCTCGTGGTTCTGGCAATTTGGGTTTCTTGTAATGCTTGGATTATAATTTTTATAATTAGATGGATATACTACCTAAAACATATCCAAAATTCAAAACATATGAACGAGTGGTTTAAAAGATTTAACATCACGAAATGAGTGTCAAAGCAAGGGGACTGACCAACCAACGCCAAGCCCGGTTGAGCCACGCAGGGCCACGCGAGGCCCAACTGCTAGCAGCGTTGGGCTGTTTGGCCAGTTGGTTCTGCGATGCGATTTTTGGTTAGCTTTAATGATTTGACATGTTGCAAGACACCGGAATGGAAGTAAAAATGTAATATAACAACTTTATGTCATGAAAATTCATCTTGAGCATAAGAAAAACAATAAACATGTAATGTAAGCATAAGTTTACATATTTACGCAAACGTAAGCCGAGAAATAATATGCAAAACGGGTATAAAGTTAAATGAAATGCACGAACCCGTTTAAAATTATATTGGACATAAAAGTGTTAAAACGAAGGTGTCCAGAGTTCGAAACGAAGATTTTGAACACAAAATTACATAATGCTATATGTATGAATTTAAAGTACAAGCGAAGCAAAAATGTAAGTTACTCAAGGAAATAAATGCGAAGCTAAGCTACAAATAAAGCGAAGCATCTGCGTACGTGGCGATAACGAGATTTAACACATGAACTATCGAAAAGGTATGAAAATTACCGAAATTAAAGAAATGATGTAGTAAGCCATGTTTGTGCAGTAAAAACTATTCATAAACCATATGGTTCCGAGTTTACTATAAAAGAGAGGAATATTCTTAAAATAGGATATAAGTGATTTGTGTTTCGAGATGTAAATTATTTTATACACTAAAGTCATGTTAGAACCTTATTATGCATAAAAAGGTTAAAACGAATAAAGTTTCTAAAGAAACCGATAATGGTTATAAGACATGAATAAAATATTATAGGTTATGGTAACTAATGATCATGACTTATATGATTATTTAATATGCACATATCATGTGACATAATTGGTTATTTAATATGCATGTATGTGAACACGATTGTGTAGGATTCGTGAGGAGAAGTTAAAGTAAACTATAACGGTAATCCTCAATCAAGGCAAGTTTTTCAGTTCTATTATGTTTGTGGATTAAATGTGATTATGTGGTGAGCTACATACCATGCTTTATGAATTGTTAAATTCAAAATATGACTAAGTTAATTGGGTTATGGAACTCAATTTATATGTGATATGTGATAGCACATGTTGTATAATGTAACTCGATAAATTAGAAATGTATAATGCATGAATGTATACTATGCATGTATGATATGCATAGTAAAGATTATATGTTGCATGCGGATATGCATAGTAAAGAAAATATAGTGCATATGAAATTGTGTGCTATATGAAACATGATAGACTGTTAAATTTGATGGGCTGTCGAGCTCAATCTTACAAACACAAATATTTTGCAGGTTAATGATGTTAAGCAATATTACTTGCTATACGAATGATGAAAATTGAACAATGTGCAAAATGAATACATTTCCTTGAATTAGAAATAGTATAAATCTATGATCGATAGTTTTGTTAAATATAATTGACAGTTATTTATAGTTTGAAATGTTGAATGGATAAAGAATGTTTATTCTGAAATGAGAATGAATATGATTCTGAAATAAGTGAATCATCGATAAAAAATATATTAAGTATTGAGACTTAAGTTTTTAATACGTTTACTCAAATTATACAAATCATATAATAAATATGATTTTTGTATAAAAAAGAATCGTAAATGTTGCGATTCAGGGAACGATAAATGACATGAAGAAAAAAATTTATTCCGCATTTTTAGCTATTTTATTCATTGAATAATGTTTTAAAGCTAGAACAAGATAATATTAACACACAAGATCAGGAAGAGAAATAGTCCCGATTTTGGGGGCGTCACTGTTCTTATATAGATATACTATTAGATGAAGATACTCCATTATATATATATATATATATATATATATATATATATATATATATATATATATATTTAAATATGTTAATTAGTTTATTTAAGTGATACTTCATAAATTGAATTTTGTGTGTGTATAAATAGAAGTGGTTGGGTTGTGATAATACCTAGCAGACAGAAAAGAGAAATTAAAGATGGAAGCTGCCAACATCTCCAAAACCAATCCTCTCCTTTCTCCCTATAAAATGGGAAGATTCAACCTATCCCATAGGTATGTATTCCCCAGTTTTGTACTAATTGTGTATGTATACAAGAATTTTTAAAGCATAATCTATTTCATGAATATGTAAATAATGGATGAGAAATCTTATATATACACACAGACACGGATACAAACACAAACACAAACACGCACATTCTATTACATTTGAGAGTTTCATTTTATATTTGTCAAACTTTTTTAATGCATATCAACAAATTAAAGTCAAGATGTTTTGTTTCGCAGTATTAATATATATTCATTTCCTTAAAAATCATATTAATTTTTTTGTTTGTTTGTTTTATAATTTGGCTGCAGAGTTATATTACCATCATTGACCAGAAGTAGGTCTTACAGAAATGTTCCACAGCCACATGCCATTGAGTACTACTCTCAGCGTACAACCAAAGGAGGTCTTCTAATTTCTGAATCAAATGGAGCATGTGACATTTCCCAAGGGTAATTTTTAATTTCTTTATTATTATTTTCACACGAATATGAATTTAGAAAAGGAAACAAATTTTGTAGAAAACTTACAAAACTTTTTGGTGGAATTATCTAAACATGTAGGCTATCTCCACACAAACGATGACACAAACTTGGAGAGGATATATATATATATATATATATATATATATATATATATATATATATATATATATATATATATATATATATATATATATCAGTCCGTCTCTCCAGCAGACTGGTTTGTTAACGAACCGGCTATGACGATATATGGTTCGGACCGTCACCATAGAACAGAAAGCCGTCGCCATAGCATATGGTGACGGTTTTCTGTTCTTTGGCGACGGTCTGTACCGTCATCATAGTCGGTTCGTTAACGTCTAAAATTAATTTTTTGTATATATATATATATATATATATATATATATATATATATATATATATATTGATGGCTAATAAGACATGTAGAAATTGAAGAAAAATAGAAAAAAACATAATTATGTACGAAGAGATAATGTGAGATAACATTAATTATAGAGCTAATTACACTTCTGTTACATGAAGTACCATCAAGTTCATAATTCGGCCTGCAAAGAATTTGAAGGAGCAAAACAATTTGAAAGATTAAGGAAGAGGGAGAGAGGAGACATAACATATGGGTCATTTTTTTCTTTTTTCTTTTCCAATTTTTTCCTCCTTTTGTATGCTCTTTCAATATAAAAAGAGTATTATTTAATTAATTAAATTTTGAGTACTTTTGTCAATTATTTAAAAGTTTAATGTTATTCGTGTTAAAAATATAATTTGTATGTTTAAAAGTTTATTATTTTTTTGGTATTAAGTCCTTTTTTTAAAAATTTAAAATAATATATTTGGTAATCTTTGTATTAATATTTAATTTTAATAATTTAACATATAATAATTATTTATAAGGATTTATACATATTTAAAACGTCAAAATAAATATTTGTACGATTAGATACTTGATGTAGTAAATTGTGAATTTAGTAGTACTTGATGTAACATAAGTGTTATTAGTCCGTAATCTATACGGTCAAATCGTATACAATTCTTATCTGGTTGGAAAATTAAGTGTTCCGGTCAATTTTGGCCTGATTTTGAAATTGAGAGTTAAATTGTATCAAATTAGACACTTATTTAATAAAGTCCAAATTCTTTGGGGACCTAATCATAAATATGATGATACTTTATTTAAGAAACTGTATTTAGCCCTTAATTATACGTATTGATTTCATAAGTTTTTATTTATAGTCAGTCGTGAAATGATTCTCTCCCAATTGATTTAACTTAATTTATCGATCTCCTAATTAAATTTAACTATTCTATCAAAAATTGGTTGCCTCATATATAGTATTATCCCAGTTTTAAAACCCTCATAGCGACGCACTAGCCACCATCAAATGATACCTCTAATTTACAAAAATGGTCTCATTATCCCAGTTTCAAAAATAGTCAAAATAAGTACCCCTTTCTAAAAAATTGCCAAAACAATTTCTCTCTTTTGCTGATTTTGTTTGTAAAGTTTCAAAAACTCTGGGTGGACATAGAAATTAAATACGACTATATTTGAATTTTATTTATTTGTAATTTGATCTCTAATAATAGATAAAAATTTAAATATACTCTTATTTTGAAAAGTGGCACAATTATTAAAAAGATAAAAAGGCAAGTATTATACCCAAATGGGCAGTAATTAACAAACCATGATATGGGACTGCAGTCTCGGGTGACTGGTAGTGTGGATCCATAATATTAAGAAAGTATGTCTTAAATTTATATGTAATTAATATGTTGTAATATAATGATTGCTTATAAGAACCTATTAGTATAATGTTAAATACTATCATAATAATCACGTGAGTATTTGAGACGAACAAAAAAAATTGACATCGACGTAGCTCCATAATTTTCACAAACCAGAGATCCTTTATGAAAGTAGGCATGCACATGCCATTTAACCATGCATTCAATTTTATATGGATCTGCCATGCACTGCTTTCTAAATCCTCTGAGATAGAACATGCATGATCAAGTGGCCATTTCCCATCTAATTTTTTAAATAAATATTTATAAATAATTGATTAAACAATTACAAGAGTTTATATTGTAACCCAAATATTTACATTATAATGACATGATTTGGCAATAACATTAATTATATGTATATATATATAATATTGAATTGAAGGTTCCCAAATATGCCTGGAATTTGGACAAAGGAGCAAGTGGAAGCATGGAAACCAATTGTAAATGCTGTGCACGAGAAGGGTGGTGTATTCTTTTGTCAGCTTTGGCATACGGGCCACGTATGTCGTGATTATAATCAAAATAAATTGATTTTTGACTGGGAAAGCCATTTATATTCATGCGGTAAGATTTAATTATTCATAATGGATTATTTGTATTTTACCCGGCTCCTCATGTTTCATTTGTGCATATTTTCTTCCTCAAATTAAGTTAGGCTTTAAAATTACAGATACACCTTAAGTAATATATGTAGCTAACTTATAACTACCATACCAAGCATATTGCAAACATTACCTCCCTTACATAAATGAATTAGAAATTCTAAAAAAAAATTGAATGCATCTCTAGTTTTGATTTTGGAGTAGAATAAATCTTTTAGAATGGAGGGAGGGAGTACGTACTTTCAAGTGAATTACTATTTGTTTTTTTTTTAAATATTGTTTAGCCAATTAAGTACTAACTAGTGGAATTCAATTACTAGCTAAGATCCTATTCGGATTAATGTTTCATGGTATTGCGCTGACCGATGAATTTATTGCTTGCTGCATGCGCCTGGGGAAAAAGATTCGTTACCAAATATTGAGACCGAATTGTCTCCTCATCAACTCACAACAGATGATATCACTTGTTTAATCAATGATTTTAGACTTGCTGCCCGCAATGCCATGGAAGCCGGTAAGCATATATACTTAATTGTTCATAATTAACAGCTACATCTTTACTTCTTTTCTTTTTTTTTGCAAAAGGCTAAATATGATATATTATTGAAAAATACATCCCAAAATCTACGAAAATTAGATAATGGGATATAAGATTACAAATCTGTGATGCATACAAAGGACCGGAAATCATTTTTTCTTCATCTATCACTATACTGCTGCTATTACTTTCTACAACTGCTGTTAAATGTATCTCATTGGCTCGTTAACTCCTCTCTTTATGCACCTGGCATCTATTTGTTCTATATGAGCAAGCTCGGATGGTGTCCTTCCATCGATCTTTGTTTCCGGATCTTGTTTGAAAATTTAGACTCTGTATCATGCTTGAATGCGAATAAATCAAAACTAAACTTTCGCTTTTATTCTAGTAATATAAAAATAACTTCTACATAAACCCTGTATATGCATGAATGTTCTAAATATGCTTAATATTTTGGTGGAGAAATCTCCAAACTCAAATAGTTTCTATAATAATTTAATTAGTATATAGCAATGTTATATTTGTAAGTGAATATTTGGCCAAGAAGTTCAAAGCCCAAAATTAAAAATTAAATATTATTAATAGTTAT
The DNA here is from genome assembly GCA_016801055.1 of Panax notoginseng. Taxonomy (NCBI): domain Eukaryota; kingdom Viridiplantae; phylum Streptophyta; class Magnoliopsida; order Apiales; family Araliaceae; genus Panax; species Panax notoginseng. The sequence goes on along the minus strand of CM029017.1, from coordinate 15,160,808 downwards.
AAATATTTTATTAAAATTTACCAAAATATAGAAGGTTTGGCCCTTCCTGCTTTTATCTGAGTATATAAGTTGTTTCTTCCAAACATGCACATTGCTAAATGTAAGATTATGCTTTGCCTTTTTTACTTTAGATATATATAATATTTTGAGATTGAGTATTTACACATAACTAAGGCACCATGTTTTTTCAATAAGCATGAATATTTTCAAAAATACTACAGGATTCGATGGAGTCGAGGTCCAAGCTGCAAACGGGTACTTGATTGAGCGCTTCATGAGTGATCAAGTAAACAAAAGGACAGATAAATATGGTGGGAGCTTGGAGAATCGATGTCGCCTTGCGCTACAAGTAATAGAAGCAATATCCCATGAGGTTGGAGCTGATAGAGTTGGAATAAAATTATCTCCATATTATGACCCTAATGGAGCCCTAGACTCTGATCCGGAAACCCTAGGCGTATACATGGCAAATGAGCTAAGTAAACTCGGCATTTTGTTCATTAACATGGTGGAAAAAAGGTATGTAAAGACATCCGATAAGGAGGAAGTTCCTAGGACACTTGGTGCAGTGAGAAAAGCTTTTAAAGGGACTTTTATTGTATGTGGTGGTTATGGAAAATGTGATGGTAACAAAGCTATAGAGGATGATTATGCGGATTTAATTGCATTTGGTCGTTTATTTTTGGCTAATCCGGATTTACCTAAGCGATTTGAGCTCGATGCGCCTCTAAATAAGCACGAAAGGAGCACTTTTTATTCGTCGGATCCGGTAATCGGATACACCGATTACCCGTTTCTTGAAGTTGCTTAACTTGAAAAATGGTTGGCATTATAATGAATATATATATATATATATATATATATATATATATATATATATATATATGTATGTATGTATGTATGTATTGGAACCCTAGCTAGCTGGTCTGTGTGATTTTCTTGCATGTTCTTGGAATAAATGGACAGAGTGATGTATGTCCAAATAATATTTCTGTTTTCTACTCGTTGGTGCAGTTTGTTATATTATGAGAGTGTCCTTTTAAAAGAAATATTTAAAAGTATATAATGTTTCTAAATTAAGTATACAAAATTTCTTCTGTAGATTTATCAAGTTTTAAAAATATTCTTCCTGTACTCCATTCCATTAAGCTTCTATCCAATGTCAAAATTTTAGAGGCACTTTTGTTAATCTTGTAGCTAAGTTATACATAACAACTGCATTTCACAAAAATTGCAGAACCCAAATTGATCAGAAATATTAAAAGAAATTGAAAAAGTGAGGAATCCATATTAGTAATTCTTTTTGTGGCATTGCATCGTACACGTATTGAACACCACCCCAAACCCCACTTTCATTGTAGAATTTTAATATACCCCCACTTTAAAAACTCTCACAAGTCCATACCAGCCTGTTCTATATATCAAATGATACCTTTAATTTATAAAAATGGTGTCATTATCTCAATTCAAAGTATAGTCAATTTTTTTAAAAAAAATTGCCTAAACAATTTTTCTCTCTATTGCTAATATTTGTAGAGTACCCTTATTTTGAACAGTATGGCACAATTTTTTAAAGGATATGAAGGCATGTATCACCCAAACGGGCTGTAATTAATAAACCAGGATATGGGACTGCAGCCTTCATTAATAGTGCTTGGAATATATAGGGATATATAATGTTAGGAGTTATAAATTTAGGTTTCAAATATATCTCAAATTTATATGTCAATAATATCTTGATATATAATTGATGATGTTAATTTTTGTCCTCCTTCACCATTAGATATTGGTGATCCGGAAAACCTGAAATAAATAGATAAATAGAGGGGTTGTATCTGGGTCCACATTCAATAGTAAAATCATTAATAAATAAATGGAGGATTTTTTCGAATCTGAAAATTTGCGTGTGTAAAATTCGTACCAGAGGCCCCTTATATATATAGTCAAATATTTAGATCATCTATAATTTAGGATTTCCATTATTTAGATAGAGTCTCGTTAGAGATAAACCCAAATATCACTTGATTAGATTTGGATAAGAGTCCTAGACACAAGTGTTAGTTTTTAATATTCTTTGTAATTTTAATGATGATAATATACTTGTGTATATGTAAGTTATTTAATAGACTGAATTGATTTTGTTTGAGCTAATTTAATAATGATTTATTGAAAATGATAGTCTGTTTAGTTCATGACGACCCAATTTGGATACAAGTCCAACTGATATATGCTGTAGGATTGCATGAAGTATTTCTAGTCCAAGAGTTTTAAAATTCATATTATTATTGCTAGAAATTCTCTCTTTAATATATTTTGTCAAATCATCAGTTTTTGAATTGGAATATATTAAGGAATCTGTTTAGCTGTGAAAAACGTTTCAATTTGAATTTGAGTCTATTAAGGTAACCGGTGTAGATATTGAAGTTGTTTAGAGTATGGACTCTAACAACCTTATCGTGAAATATCTCTTTTACTCCTTTAATTTAGGGTGATTTATAATCAGATCTTTGACTTGTTTTGAAAAAATATTATAGTCGTTAGCATTATAAAAGGTGCTGAAATCTCTATCTATTTCAATTAAAGAATCAGTTTTTCATGCTTACTTTTTCATATAGTCGTTGGTCCATGATCTATATATTCTCATCTTGCTCGGCTATAGAAATCAGAACTCTTGAAGCTGCAATCCATATTATTTACATCAGAAAGCTTACCAAATCTTATTTCAGCTGTTGATTGTATTGCTTTTAAATTCTTTTGAGCTAGAAAATTATTGTACTCTCTAAATCCTAGTATCTGCTATCTGAATACTTAAGTCAGTTTGGTTTGGGTGATTCAGTAGTAGATTAGAAGTATAAAGAAAAATTCATAGGTCTCAGTCGTGAGAAAAATTGCAGATCGAGCTAAGTACAAAAGTTGCAGAGGTGCAAGGAGACTTTGGTGTCCAAGTTAGAGTTGGGCTTCTTTGTATAGAGAGTTTTTCTGTAATCATTTGAGTATTAAGTTTAATAAAAAGTGTCTTCAATACCAATTGATATTAGGCGTGGATTAGACCATTAGACTAGAGGATAGAGGTTAAACCACGTAAAATCTTGGTGTGATTTTTACTTTGTTATCTCTCTTATGCTACACTTTTTGTTCTATTCGTCACTTGAAGATACACTAATCCAGATACAAAAGCAGACAGTGTATCCTGTCTGATAGTAACTGAGTAATAACATAAACTAAATCAGACACCAAAGCAGACAGAGTTACTTGTCCGATTTAAACCTTAAAAAATAGTCATTGTAGATCACTTTTAGCCTAAACACCTATCCACCCCCTCTAGGTGTGCACAAACACATAATTACATTTGGTATCAAAGCAAGGCTCTATAAATATATTTTGATCTTTGCCGGTCGTAAGGGAAGATCCTATGGCACACCTCAACTTTTAAGAAGGTCAGTCTATAAGTAGGCTGCCTCTGTTGCTAAGAAGTGAGAACTTCAACTTCTGAAAATTTAGAATGAAAATCTATCTCAATAGGGACTCATGGGAATAGTGGGTAGTTGAAAATGGACCCGTCATTCCGAGGCATGATGATGGTAGACCCAAGACTCTCATGGAAATGGATGCAAATGAATCATATATGGTATCCTATGACTCCAAAGTCATGCACACGCTGCTGAGTGGAATGATTTAATTAGCTGGAATCGACAAGGTCTCTACATGTAATACGACAAAAGAAATTTGAGATACAATCATCATGAGCCATGAGGGAACTACTACAGTCAATGAAGTTAAGTTAAACATGTTGATGCAATAATATGAGCTTTTCAAGTTAAAGAAGAATGAAACAATCAAAGAAGCTCAAGCAAGGTTTTTCACTCTAATGAACTCTCTAAGCATGCTTGGTCAAAAAATAGATCAAAGGGAAATAAATAGAAAGATGCTAAGAGTTATGCCCAAACGGTTTGCACCAAAAGTTACAAATCTTCAAGACTCCACAACAATTAGTGCCATTGAAACTCTCACTTTATTTGGAGAGCTTGAAGAATTTGAAAATCAACTACAAATGTATGATGAAAAAGATAAGGCACCTAAAAGAAGACTTGAGCTTTACCAGCTAAAAGTTACATGGAAGGTGATGATGAAGACTCTGATGAAGACTTGAGCTTTACCAGCTTGTTTTGAATGCGGATTAAGGCTTGGTCACTTTAAGAGGGAATGTTTCCAACTCAAAAGGAAGAACAAAGGGAACAACTCAAGAGGAAAAGCATTAATGACATGGAGTGATAATGAATCCGAACATGAAGCTGATCAAGATGATGAAGCTGCTCAACTGTGCTTCATCGAATTAAACAACCAGGAATCATCTGAGGTAAACACTGAACTTGGAGAAATGACTATTTCTAATTATCTTGTTTTAAAGAATGAAAATATTCATATTAAAGAGAAAAATGCTCACTTATAAAATTAGATAAATGATCTAATGAAAGAAGTATAAACTTTGATTGAGAAAAAATAAAAAATAATTAAATATTGCACATCAATTGAAGTATCCAAGTTAAATGCTAAAATTGATTATTTAGATAATTATAATAAAATCTTATATAATCATGCAAACAAATTAAATGAAGAAAACAATGTTCTTAAAAAAGAAAATGGTAATTTAAAAGAAAGTTTAAAAATGAGATATACATGTATTGATGCATTTAATGATGGAAAAATAGTAAACACGCAAAATAACAATGAGGAAGAAATAATTTCATTAAAAAGGGATCTCGTAAAATTTGTTCAATGAGAAGAAAATTTGAATATAATGTTGGGTGTGTAATTCTATGTATGTGCACAACTAGAGGGGGTGAATAGGTGTTTAAGCTAAAAGTGATAAACAGTGAAAACTTTTTATAACTTTATGCTACAGGTTTAATTCAGACAGCTACGCATGTCTGCTTTAGTGTCTGCTTTAGCTTATGTTCTTCGTTTCTTATTATCAGACAGCTAGACCTGTCTGCTTTAGTGTTTGGATAGTGGCGTGAATAACAAAAAAATGCAGAACGTGGATGATAGTTAAAGAGATAAACAGAAGTAAAAATTATACCAAGATTTTTACGTGGTTCAGCCCCTATCCTCTAATCTAGTGGCCTAATCCACGTCAATCCCAACTAGGATTGAAGACTCTTTTTATTAAACTTAATATTCAATTAAATACAATAAAAAGAACTCCCTGTTACAAAGAAGCTTTTCACTAATGGACACCTCTGCCCCCTTTGCACCTCTGCAATCTTTCTCGCCACTGAGACCTTTGCACCTCTGCAACCTTGAAAGCTCTCTTTGAACAGACCTTATCTACTACTGGATCGATCAAGCCAAACAAGTCTTGAACTTTAAATATGATAAAAGAAATTACAATAGACTTCTTATTTTCCAGCCACAAAGAATTATAGACAGTACAATGAATAGCTGGAAATAAACAATGAAAGCTCTCAATAGGATTCTTCTCTGTATAGCAACGTGAATTAGCTTCTTGTCTCCTACCCTCCTTAGCCGTGAAAATAAGACTATATATAAAGAGAGACCCAATGACTATAAAATCATCGTTAGCAATAAATCAGATGATTTAAATCCCATAATATTAGCTACAATATTGACCAACGGTTATGAACAAGAGATAGAATAGGAAACACATATCAAAGTTGGTATACCCCATAATATTAGCAATTAAAGAGGCCAACAGATTTGGTAAATCAAGGATATGTTTTCAAGTCAAACAAAAACACCTTAAATAAAGGAATAAGGAGATAAGATAAGATGAGACCCACCAACTCTAAACAACTTCAGTAAGACTCCTTTCTCAATTAGAATACAAAGTACCACTAACAGTTATGGGTCCCACTAAGCAAGAGTATATCCTTAAATAAATTATAGTACCCACGAAATACTCTGTATAATATTTGATAGCATTAAAAATTATAAATACCAACATGTCTTAATAAACTCAAATTCAAATCATCCTTAATAAACTCCAAATCAAATCTTCCTTAATTTTAAAACATTCCAACTTACCAACGGAAGGAAATCAACAAGTGTTCATGTAATAACCATAACTCATGCATATTAATAATAATATTATAACAAACCATGAACCATGCACATGTCTAATATACTAAAATTAGTCATCATTCAAAACATCATAAAATCAAAAACCAACATTCTCTCCCTTTTTGATGATGACAATTTATGCACCAACACGCTCCCCCTAAGTATATGGCTCCCCTTAAATTTATGCATATTAAGGAGCAAAAAAAAATTATTTTATCCAAATAACCATCATTGCATATTCCAGCATAATATTGTATCTCAATATCAACATGAATACCAATTCAAAATAATTTAAATATACCCAAATATTTCTCCCCCTTTGTCATTATCAAAAAGAAATAAATCATCAAGTTATATCTCTCCCCCTTTGTCATCAACAAAAAATAATTTATTTCAATTTAGCTAAATAGTTATCTCTCCCCATTTGCCAACATTAATAGAATAAGTGCAAAAATAAAGAATATCATTTGGAGCAATTTTATAACAAAACCACATATAACAAGTAAATAAAATGATCATACCTTTGCGATTTGTTACCTATATATATATATATATATATCAACATTTTGTTACCAATAATAAGCTTGATAGTTGAGCTCCTTAGTGTAGTCTGTCAAAGTAAAGTATCATTCGTCTCCATTTTGACCTTGAGATATCTACAAAATAAACAAATCTTCTCTACCTTTTTGGTACCCAAATTTTCTTGGGTTCATTTGGGTTAGTAGCATATAAATCACATTTCTTTACCCAAATTTATTTTATTCTAATTTTATTACAATTAGAATCAAAATGACCTTTAAAACCACATTTTTTACAAGTAACAAACGGTGAACAATAAAGTGGTTTATGCCTTGATTTACTATTAATCATTCTAATATTATTATTAGTCCTATTTTTCACATTTTTAATAGGATTATAACCAATCCCTTGTTTATCAAGACTGGACCTTTGTGCCCCTAATAAAACATTTAGGTTTTTTTCTCCTTACACAAATTTAGCAAGATCATTTTTTAAAGATGCTATTTCTGTATTTGTTACATTATCATCATGTTGCATATTTATCATTTTTCCATCATTAAAAGCATCTATGCACACATCTCTCATTTTTAATTTCTCTTTTAAAATTTAATTTTCATTTATAAGATATTCATTTTCTTTCTTTTCTTCAATACGTGACTCAATTTCATTCATTAGCTCATTTATGCAGTTCTTAAAATAAGCAGTTTTCTTTTTAAGCTTTTGATTTTCATTTAGCAAAGCAAGATAATTAGATGCAGATATTTCAAAATTTTCATAAAAATTCGTTACCTCAAGTTGATCATCGTCTTCTAGTCCCATGAAACATAATTGGCCAATTTCTTCATCTTGTTCTGTTTTGGACTTGCTCATTGGAGTTGAGCTACCATTTTGATTCTTCCTTTGTTTCTTTCTTTGAAGTAGTCTCTCGAATTTTCTTGAGAGCATTTCAATTTCTTCATCAAAATCTTTATCATTGTCTTCTATGTAGCTTTCAGCTTGTACAGCCAATGTCTTCTTCTTAGGTGCCTCATCTTCTTCATCGTACAATTTTAGTTGGTTTTCAAACTCTTCAAGCTCTCCAAATAAAGTAAGAGTTTCCATCGAGTTGATTGTGATTGAGTCTTGAAGTGTAGTAACCTTTGGTGCGAATCGCTTTGGCATGACTCTGAGAAGCTCTCGGTTGATTTCCTTTTGATCAATCTTGTAAAACCCCAACTGTTATAAATAAAGATGAATTTTCTATAAATATTATTTTTGAATATTATGGAGTTAATTTAATATAATGTTATAGTTGTGGGTAATATTTATAAACTTTGCAAAGTACGCAAGTTGTTATATAATATTCGATTGGTCGGAGAATATTCGTTTTAACAGGGAATATTCGTACAACGGCACAATCATTGGTGGACCCCACAACGAAATTATTGTCGGATTGAGAAAACGACAAAAATATTTTACTAAAAATAACGGCGGAAGTTTTACCATTGATACTGTTGAACTACTCGGTAGTAAAAGTACAGTAATACGTGTGGTTGCATAGTAGCACGCGGTATTGATTATTAATACTTATGTGAGAAGTCACTCAGTTTGATTCAATTATTGTCAGTTAATAATATGAATTATTTAGCGATAATGACGTTTTGTTTTATTCGTATTATTAACGTAATAAAACAGAAACATCTTTTTATATAAAACAGAATACTTTATTAAAGTTATTCTATAAATAGAATATATTTTATTTTATTTAAAAGATTTTTCTTTAAATATGGACCGTCAGATTAAAGTAATCAATCTGGACCGTTCATGGATTAGTTACTATGCATTCCATTTTTCTATAAATAGCAGCTCATTCCTTCATTATTTCTTACGAATTCACTGAACTCTAGAGAGATAAACTATAGAGATAAACTATAGAGAGAGAGAAGAAAAGTATTCTGCTACTTAACTACTTCCTTATTTCAGTTTTTCTTTAAAACGGTAAGGGGTGTTATTCTTTCTTATTCATGAAGAGAACTGTTGTTATTCCATTTCTTATTATTCTGTTAGAATAACCTGTATACGCGGTCTATCCTATACTTGGTGACATTCTTCTATTATTCTGTTGGAACATCCTGTCTGTGTATTTTACACCGGACCTGGTTCCGTCTTTATTATTATTCTGTTGGAACATCCTGTCTGTGTGTTTTACACTAGACCTGGTTTCGTCTTTATTATTATTCTGTTGGAATATCCTGTCTGTGTATTTTACACCGGACCTAGTTCCGTCTTTATTATTATTCTGTTGGAATATCCTGTCTGTGGGTTTTACGTCGGACCTGGTTTCATTATTTATTATTCTGTTGGAATAACATGTCGTGCGGTCTATCACATGGATGGTGATTTCTTTTGTTATTCCATTCTTTATTATACTCAGTTGGTTAAGTTTTGACTTCTATACTTCATGAAATTTGTGGAATATCCTTGATAATTGCGTTTCATCCAGTATTTTTTCATGAAAATATTCTTCTAAGTATTCTTAAATTTTACTCCACAAAGCAGTATCATGTTAACAATTTGGACGTTGTTAATTCTTGGATAAATTAATTCTTGAACTTGTTTTATTGAATTCTTATATCATTGTCATCATCCTCATGTTTATAAAATGTTGAAAGTCATCTGTGGCCTGTAGTGCATATATGGACTTGGTATGATTATGACCAGGGATTATTCGGTATAATCATGACCGTAATGTTACAAATGATGTGGTAAAAGTCCTCATTGGACCGTAGTGCATTGATGGACAGTTGTTGACATGATCATGACCATTAATGAATACACGAATATCCTTGGCCGTAGTGCAGGGGTGATTCGATGATGTGAATTATTTTATTAAGCTGAGTCCCAGCGATAACAGTGTTGAAAAACCTTTTAAATCATAGAAGATAGTAGATTTTATTTTCTACTTGACTCTTTTAATGGATTGCTTGTTCCGCTGCAGTTAAACTTGATGTTCGTTATATTTTATCAGTTTAACACTGTTGAAGGCTAATGATAATTTATTCTGCATTATCTTAGTCATAATATTTCTTACTGGGCTAGTTGAGCTCACCCTTTCTTTCACTGTTCTCTTCAGGAAATGAGAATATAGCTGGGACGAGTCGGGAAACGGAGTGATGGACCAGATGATAGTATTAGTAGTCCTCACTATTCTATTAAATATTGTGACAATAATTGTAATGAGGACTCCTTTTGAGTTTGTATAGTCTCTAGTAGACAATAATTGTATTCAAATTCACAGTTATGTTTTGTCGTATTGTACACGACAGTTGTATTAGTAAGTTGTATTTTTATTCTGTACCATGTATCTGACGACCCAAGATGGGTGATGTATACCTAATTTTGGGGGCGTCACAGTTGGTATCAGAGCTTAGGGATATGATCCCTGGCTAAGATGTGAGAATAGAACTAGGAGGGGAGAGACGGAGAATTCCTTCGCTAGTATGACCTACCTAAGTTTATTTGCATGGTATTTAATTGGTCGGTCAAAATATAATGATAATATATGACATATCAATTAACTTTTGTGGCAGTATCTGAAAATGGCATCTGAGAATGTTGAGAATAGCACTGGAGCACAGGCGACTGTTGATTCACCACATATCAATAATCAGGATAATGTGCATCAGGAAGGTGACAATCCTCATGCAAACAACAACACTGACCAGACGATGAATTATGGAATGTTCAGAAGCTTTATGCAGTTCATGCAACAGCAGGTGAGAGCGGCTCCTGTCCAAAATGTAGGTAGAAATACTAAAAACTCTCGGACGGTCACTGCTTAATAGTTCAAGGAGCTGGGACCACCGGAGTTTAAGAGAAAGCCAAAACCACTTATAGCGGAAACATGGATAAAGCAGATCACCAAGATATTTGATGTCTTGGGATGCTCTGAGGAGCAAAAGGTTCCATTTGCCGCCTTTATGTTGCGAGGAGAGGTAGATTACTGGTGAGAATCGATTAAGCGTACTCAACCTGTCGCACTGAAGATGTCTTGGGAGAAGTTCCAAGAGTTGTTCAATGACAAATACTTTTTCGAAAGTGTTCGACACATGAAGGAGGTGGAGTTCATCAAATTGGAGCAGAAAAATATGACCGTGTCGCAGTATGATGCTAAATTTGTTGAGTTGTCCCGGTTTGCGTCCCACTTAGTGGATAATGAAGAGCGAATGACGCGAATGTTTTTGTGAGGTTTGAAACCTGAGATACGTCAACATCTTATTTCTCATAAATTGTGTTTGTATTCAGATGTTGTGAATATGGCTCAGTTAGTGGAGCGCGATAACGAGTCAACGCAACCAAAAGAGAGCAGTCGGCAAAATGATAATACCAGTGAGAGCAATCATCGAAGCGGTGACAACAAGCGTGAAGGGAATCAACAGGCCAGAAATGGTAACCACTTCGGTGGTAATCAGGGCCAAAATAATAAGAATGATCATTTCAAGAAGAGGAGATTCAATAATGATGGAAAGACGTCAGCACCAGCACCCGTTGTTAAGGAAGGAGAACGACCACCTATCATATGTTTCAAATGCGGAGGGGAGGGGCACATCAGTCCAAACTGCGTGATGCCGTCTAAAGCATGTTATAATTGTGGAAGAGAAGGTCATTTAGCTCGATTTTGTCGTTTACCAAAAATAAGTTCAGCTAGGATGGAGGCACCAAAGGCCGTCCCAGAAAAGTCAAAACCGGTAGTGCAAGGGAGAGCGTTTGTTATGACCTCCCAGAAAGCAAGGAACCCGAATGAGGTCATCACGGGTAAGCTTATCATAAACTCTAACGAAGTCTATACTTTATTTGATACCGGTTCTACCCATTCTTTTATTTCTCCTACTTGCGCTCATCGATTAAATTTGATTCCGGAGAAATTAGACTTTGACTTAGCAGTTGAAACTCCATTGGGAGAAACCTTCATTACATCCACGATTTATAAGTCTTGTTTGGTTCAAGTTGGTACCCACACATTACCTGTCGATCTTATTTCATTAAAAATACTTGCATTTGACGTGATTCTAGGGATTAATTGGTTAACTTCTCATCATGCAAAAATTGATTATTTTCGTAAGGTTGTTAGCTTTCATATTCCTAATCGACCTATTATGCGAATTCAAGCAACCAAACCATTAAAATCAATCGCTGTCATCTCAAGCCATAAAGCTATTCGTTTATTGAAAAACGGATGTCAAGCTTTCTTAGCTCATGTCACGGATCTAAACAAAAATACGTCAGTTTTGAATGATATTTCTATTGTTAATAAATTCCCTGACGTATTCCCTGAAGAACTTCCTGGCCTACCCCTAGATCGTGAAATTGAATTTTGTATCGACCTTGAACCCGGTACAAAACTCATTTCCAAAGCCCCATATCAAATGGCTCCTATTGAACTTCAGGAGTTAAAGATCTAACTGCAGGAATTGTTAGACATTGGCTTTATTCGTCCTAGTACTTCTCCTTGGGGTGCTCCTGTTCTATTCGTGAAGAAGAAAGATGGATGTATGCGACTTTGTATTGATTATCGGGAGTTGAATCATGTCACCATCAAAAACAGGTACCCATTACCACGTATTGATGACCTGTTTGACCAGTTGCAAGGAGCACAATTCTTTTCAAAGATCGATCTTCGTTCTGGATATCATCAGCTGAAGGTTAGAGCTGAGGATATTCCAAAGACGGCTTTCAGAACTCGGTACGGGCATTATGAATTCCTAGTCATGTCCTTTGGATTGACTAACGCTCCTGCTGCCTTCATGGATATGATGAACCAGATATTCAAGGAATATTTGGATCACTTTGTGGTCGTCTTTATTGATGACATCCTTATTTATTAAAAAAGTCGTAAAGATCATGAGCAACACTTGAGGCTGGTACTCCAAAAGCTTCGTGAATACAAGCTTTATGTCAAGTTGAAGAAATACGAGTTCTGGCTGGAGGAGGTAGCATTCCTTGGGCACGTAGTATCAAGTCGTGGAATATCCGTTGACCCGACAAAGATTGAAGCTATTCAAAGCTGAGAGCAACCTAAATCAGTAACCGAAGTACGTAGCTTTCTCGGTTTAGCTGGTTATTATCGGAGATTCGTGGAAGGATTTTCTCGAATCGCTACTCCACTAACTCAGCTGACTCGAAAAGATACAAAGTTTGGTTAGAGCGAAGAATGTGAGAAGAGTTTTTAAGAACTCAAGAGGAGACTCATTTCAGCACCTGTTCTAACAATACCATCTGGCTCGGAGGGATTTGTCATCTACAGTGATGCTTCGAGCAAAGGGTTAGGATACGTTCTCATGCAACATGGAAAAGTCATAGCCTATGCATCAAGACAACTCAAGGAATATGAGAGGAATTATCCTACTCATGATCTAGAGTTGGCAGCTGTTGTCTTTGCACTTAAAATTTGGAGGCATTACTTGTATGGGGAGAAGGTGGAGATCTTTACGGATCACAAAAACCTCAAATATTTCTTCACTCAAAATGAACTCAACATGCGACAACGACGTTGGCATGAACTGTTGAAAGATTATGATCATACCATTCAATACCATCCTGGAAAAGCGAACGTGGTAGCTGACGCATTCAGTAGAAGATCATATGCAAGTACGAGTGCGATATTGTCAACACAAAGGCCCATTTTGTGTGACTTGCAAAGGATGGAGATAGAGTTAAAGATCCCTGTAGTGCATAGATGGACTTGGTATGATTATGACCAGGGATTATTCGGTATAATCATGACCGTAATGTTACAAATGATGTGGTAAAAGTCCTCATTGGACCGTAGTGCATTGATGGACAGTTGTTGACATGATCATGACCATTAATGAATACACGAATATCATTGGCCGTAGTGCAGGGGTGATTCGATGATGTGAATTATTTTATTAAGCTGAGTCCCAGCGATAACAGTGTTGAAAAACCTTTTAAATCATAGAAGATAGTAGATTTTATTTTCTACTTGACTCTTTTAATGGATTGCTTGTTCCGCTGCAGTTAAACTTGATGTTCGTTATATTTTATCAGTTTAACACTGTTGAAGGCTAATGATAATTTATTCTGCATTATCATAGTCATAATATTTCTTATTGAGCTAGTTGAGCTCACCCTTTCTTTCACTGTTCTCTTCAGGAAATGAGAATATAGCTGGGATGAGTTGGGAAACGGAGTGATGGACCAGATGATAGTATTAGTAGTCCTCACTATTCTGTTAAATAGTGTGACAATAATTGTAATGAAGACTCCTATTGAGTTTGTATAGTCTCTAGTAGACAATAATTGTATTCAAACTCACAGTTATGTTTTGTCGTATTGTACACGACAGTTGTATTAGTAAGTTATATTTGTATTCTGTACCATGTATCTGACGACCCAAGATGGGTGATGTATACCTAATTTTGGGGGCGTCACAAATCTTTCGTCCAAGCATACTTAGAGAATTCATTAGAGTGAGAAATCTTGCTTGGGCATCTCTAATTGATTCATTTTTCTCCAATTTGAATAGTTCATATTCATGCACAAGCATACTCAGCTTGACCTCCTTCACTTTAGTAGTACCTTCATGGCTCAAGATGACTGTGTCCCAAATTTCTTTAGCCGTAGTACAAGAAGAGACCTTATCTATCTCCGACTGAACCATGCCACTTAAAAGTGTATTCATGGCCTTGGAATCATAAGATACCATATACGATTCATTTGAGTTCATTTCAATGAGATTCTTTGGCTTGCCATCATCATGTCGCGGAATGACTGGTCCATTTTCGACAACCCACCATTCCCATGGGTCACGGTTCAGATAGATCTTCATTCTGAACTTCCAAAAGTTGAAGTTTTGACTTTCGAACAACAGTGGTGGCCTACTTGTGGACTGACCTTCTTGAAAGTTTAGGTGTGCCATAGGATCTTTCCCTACGACCTGCAACGATCAATATTAGTAGAGCCTTGTTCTGATACCAAATGTAATTCTATGTATGTGCACACCTAGAGGGGGTGAATAGGTGTTTAAGCTAAAAGTGATCAACTGTAAGACCCGAACTTATTATAAATAAAAGTGAATTTTCCTCTATTCATTATTTTAAATTAATAAGGTATTAATTTGATATAATGCTTTGGATATGGGTGAAATTTGAAAATTTTACAAAATAAGCAAGTGGTTATAAAATATTCATTTTGTCGGGGAATATTCGTTTGGTCGTGAAATATTCTTTCTCTCGGGAAATATTCGTACGACGACGCAGCCATTTGTGGGCCCCATAACAGATAACGGTCGGATGAAGAAAACGACAAATTTGAGTTTTTACAAATAACGGCGTAGTTGTTACCATTAACACTATTGGAATATTCGGTGGTTAAAATACAGTAATACGCGTAGTTGCACAGTAGCACACGTTATTGCACAGTATAGTTGAATTATTGATTCGTACGTAAGAAGGCACTACTCAATAATTGTTACAGTAGTTACTGTTCAATATTTTATTTTATTGATTCAATAATTGCTGCATTGATATTTTATATTATTGTTGTTTCAATAATTGTTGTTGCACAGTATTTTTCATTATAAGATCAATAATTCATATTATTTGAATAATATTATTAGATAGCATTATTGGCAATGTCTAGAAAGTTCTGTCTAAGGAGAGGTTTGGTCATCTAATTGCGCGCCAGTAAGGAGAAATTCTTATTGGAAAGCCCCCTCTTTCTTGGTAACGGCCTGGTTGTCATAATTGTAATTCTGTAATATTATTTGTGAATAATTAATTATTGATTTATATGATAAAGAAATATTTATTTTATATGAATATAAATGATGGATATATTTATTTTATGTGGATAAAAAAGAAAGAATTAATGCTGAGGTGTTTTATTAGTATTTTATCGGTGTAGAGGTGTTAAAAATCATCCGTTTGTGATATTGGATATTTTTGGTTTGAAATTTGGAAAAACTTAAATTTTTAAAGTTGTAGAGAATTAAATTTCCTATAGAAAGGACATGAGATTCGAATTTTTCTGATAAAAGAGCTATTTTCTATGAATTACTGAAGTTTCGAAAAATAAAATGATCATTTTTAATTATGGGTGGGACCCATTTTTATTTTTCAAGCATGTGGGCTGCTATTATTTTTCAAATTTGGCTGGCTTGGTTGGTGAAGGTGTGCGTAGGAAGTTTGAAAAGAAATAATATCATTATATTATTTTAGTCTCCTATGGCGTTCTAACATTTTCCTATAAATAGACGCTTAGGTTAGAATTGAAAATCACACCAGAAACAAGTTTTTTTTTCTCTCTATATTGTCGAGCATATTTTAGTAACTATTTATATACTTTTAGAGTTGCTGTTCGGTACAAGTTTTCTTCGGCTTTCTATCCGATATTCCGCTCGAAAGTACCGTTATTTTGAGGTAAGGGATATTATTTTCTTCTTAAATGATATTATTTTCTTCAATATCATTATGCTGAAATATTGATATGAGTTTTTTTTATCAAATTTAGAACTTTTTGTGTCGGGATTACTATTCACGTATACGGCACTATTCACGAATACGACACTATTCACCGAAAAATAAAATTTTCCCTTTTTGTCCAAGATGTCTATTATGGTTACTATCTTTGATTGTATCCATGTTTTGATCTTTATTTTTGAATTCTGCTTCACAATTGATTATTATGAAGTATTATTGGTCTTGGATAAACTGTTATACGAATCCCTAATATTTGTCCTTCTGTCTCACTGGATTCGTTTTCTTTAAGATATTTTTCATCATCCTCAGTCCTAAATGATGATATTACTGAATATCTTTGGCCTGTATTGTAAAAATGAATGATTAACTGATGAATATCTTTGGCCCGTAGTGCAAAGATGAACAGGTGTTGAGATGAACATGACCGACTGGTGATACAAATGAATATCTTTGGCCTGTAGTGCAAAGATGAATATTTGATTAAAGATAGTTATTGATTGTTGTTACAGGGATAAATTATTGATGATGGACTTTTAAATCTTAGAAGATAGTAGAACTCATTCTCTACTTGACTCTTCTAATGATTTGTTGTTTCCGCTGCAGTTGTTGATCTAAAATTTGTTGTCTATTATATTTTATCAGATTTTTCCATGTTGAAAACTAATGATAATTTGTTGTTTATTATCTTAGTCATAATATTCTTTACTGAGCTAGTTGAGCTCACCCTTTTTCTTTTTGTTCCATTTTTCTTCTCAAGAGGTGAGAACATAGCAGAATCTAGTCGGGGTATGGAGTGATGATTCTAGAAAGATGTTTTAGCAGTCCTCACTATTTCTGTAAAATAGTGTTTGAATAATTATAATGAGGACTTATTTGAGTGTGAATATTGTCTAGAAGACAATAATTGTATTTAAACTCACAGTATGTGTTGTCGTATTTTGCACGACAATTGTATTATTGAAGTTGTAGTTTGCTTTCTGTACCATGTATTTGGCGACTCAGAATGAGTGTTGTATACCTATTTTGGGGGCGTCACAGTTGGTATCAGAGCTTAGGGATATGGTCTCTGGCGGAGATCGGGGAATAGAACTAGAAGGGGAGAGACGAGTAAATCCTTCACAAGTGTGTCCTACCTAAGCTTATTTGTTGGTTGGCCATAATATAGGGATATTATGTGATATGTTAATTTGTTTAATTAACCCTTGTTTTATGGCAGTATTTGAGAATGGCTGCCGAGAACGTTAACAATGGAGTATATGAGACTGTGGAACAACCTTTAGTCACAAATCAGGAGA
Organism: Panax notoginseng; assembly: GCA_016801055.1. Lineage (NCBI taxonomy): Eukaryota > Viridiplantae > Streptophyta > Magnoliopsida > Apiales > Araliaceae > Panax > Panax notoginseng. Next base: position 15,143,434 of record CM029017.1, on the reverse strand, counting down.
ATGTGCAACAGGAAAGCAATATTCCTCCTGTAAATAACGTTACCGAGCAAATGATGAATGATGGAATGTTTAGGAGCTTTTTGCAGGTCATGCAAAACCAGACAAGGGAGACTCGTACACAAAATACGGGTGGAAATGCTAGCAATGCGCAGCTTGTCACAGCCAAGCAGTTCAAAGAATTAGGACCACCAGAATATAAGGGAAAGCCGAATCCGATCATGGCAGAAACGTGGGTCAAGCAAATTACCAAGATATTCGATGTCTTGGGATGCACGAAGGAACAGAAGGTTCCATTCGCCATCTTTATGTTCCGCAGTGAGGCAGACTACTGGTGGGAGTCTGTGAAGCGTACCCAGCCTGACGCGCGCACTCAACATGTCCTAGGAAACATTTCAGAAACTATTTAATGACAAGTACTTTCCTGAAAGTATTCGTCATATGAAGGAGGTAGAGTTTATCAGACTGGAACAAAACAACATGACGGTGTCCCAGTACGAGGCGAAGTTCGCTGAGTTATCCAGGTTTGCACCTCATTTGGTAGAGAATGAGGAACGAATGACAAGGATGCTTCTGAGAGGTCTAAAACCCGAGATTCGTCAATACTTTATCTCTCATAAATTTTCTTTGTATTCAGATGTTGTCAACAAGGTTCAATTATTAGAGCGAGATAGTAAGTATGTTCAACCAAGGGACCACGACTAGGGTCATACCGGTGACAGCAGTCATCAGAGCGATGATAACTAACGAGGAGGAAAAAATACGAACAAAGGCGGTAACCACTCGGGTGGTCATCGTGACCATGATAATAGGACAAGCGAGTCAAGTGGAAATTTCAGAAAGAGGAGATTCAACAATGACGGAAAGACATCAACAGCAGCACCAACACCAACAACAAATTCTAGGGGAGGAGAACGACCGCCAGTTAGATGTTACAAATACGGGAAAGAGGGACATATCAGCCCAAACTGTCCACAACAATCCAAGGTATGTTACAACTATGGAAAGGAAGGCCACATAGCTCGGGATTGTTCTGTAGCAAAATCAAGTTCAACTGGGATGATGACTCCAAGGGTTGTCCCGAATAAGTCGAAATCAGCGGTTCCTGGAAGAGCGTTTGTCGTGACTGGCCAAAACGTGAGGAACCCGAATGAGGTAATCACGGGTAAGCTAATCTTGAACTCTTGCGAAGTTTATACCTTACTAGATACCGTTTCTACCCATTCTTTTATCTCTCCTTCTTGTGCTCAACGTTTAAACTTGACTCCGGAGAAATTGGACTTTGACTTATCTGTTGAAACTCCGTTGGGTGAAACATTTGTTACATCTACAGTTTATAAATCTTGCATGATCCAAGTTGGCACTATCACATTACCTGTTGATCTTATCTCTTTAAAGATACTTGCTTTTGATGTGATTTTAGGAATTAATTGGTTAACCACTCATCATGCTAAAATTGATTGCTTTCGTAAGGTTGTTAGTTTTCATATTCCTAACCAACCTGACATACAAATTCAAACTACTAAACCACTACAATCAGTCACTGTCATATCAAGCCACAAAGCTATTCGTTTATTAAAAAACGGATGTCAAGCTTTCTTAGCCCATGTTATGGATTTGAACAAAGACAAGTCAGATTTGAATAATATTTTTGTTGTTAGAGAATTTTTCGATGTATTTCCTGAAGAACTTCCCGGTCTACCCCCAGTACGTGATGTTGAATTCTTTATTGACCTTGAACAGGGTACAAAACCAATTTTCTAAAACCCCATATCGAATGGCTCCTATTGAACTTCAGGAGTTAAAAGTCCAACTGTAAGACCCCGAATTTTATGAAATAAAAGTATTCAATTTTTCTATTCAGTAAATGGTTAAATTGATAAATGTTAAAGTTAAGGGTGATATATAAATTTTTTTCAAAATACACAAGTGGTTATAAAATATTCATTGTTGTCGGGGAATATTCGTTTGGTCGTGGAATATTCTTTCTGTCGGGGAATATTCGTACGACGGCGCAGCTATTTGTGGGCCCCATAACGAATAACTGTCGGATGAAGAAAACGACAAATTTGAGTTTTTACAAATAACGGCGTAGTTGTTACCGTTAACACTGTTGGAATACCCGTTGGTTAAAATACAGTAATACGCGTTATTGTACAGTAGCACACGGTATTGCACAGTATTTTTAAAATTATTGATTCTTACGTAAGAAGGCACTACTCAATAATTGTTACAGTAATTACTGTTCAATATTTTACTTTATTGATTCAATAATTGCTGCGTTGATATTTTATATTATTTTTGTTTCAATAATTGTTGTTGCACAGTATCTCCCATTATCAGATCAATAATTGATATTATTTGAATAGTATTATTAGATAGCATTATTGGCAATGTCTAGAAAGTTCTGTCTAAGGAGAGGTTTGGTCATCTAATTGCGCGCCAGTAAGGAGAAATCCTTATTGGAAAGCCCCCTCTTTCCTGGGAACGGCCTGGTTGTCATAAATATGATTCTGTAATATTATTTGTGAATAATTAATTATTGATTCATATGATAAGAAAATATTTATTTTATGTGGATATAAACGAGGGATATATTTTTGTGGTTAAAAAATGAAGGAGTTAATGTTGAGATTTTTATCCGTATTTTTGTCGGAATGGAGGTATTAAAAATCAGAGTTTTTGAGATATTTTGCGGGGGTTATAATTTTTAATCCGACCGTTGGATCGTGGTAATTTTTGGATATGTTATACATATATAAGTTGAGTATATGCCCACAAATTTTGAACCGTTAAAAATGAACGTATGATTTGTTATGAATTTTACGAGATGACTGGTTCAGAAATTGTTGAATTTTCGGAGTTTATCATTTTGGTGGAAAATTCTAGAATTGGTGGGCCCCACTTGTGGTTGGTGAAGAAATGTGCTGAATTATATTTCAAATATGGTGGGTGGGAATAGTAGCAGGTAAAGCCATCAGGTTGCAGGTCAAACCTACCAAAATTTTCCTATAAATAGAGGGCTAAGTTAGAATTGAAAATCACACCAGAAACATAAGCTTTCTCTCTTTCTCTCTCTATATTATGAAGCATATTTTGTGAGTTTTTAGATACTTGGTGAGTTTCTATTCATCAGTTCAAGTTTCCTTCAGCATCATATCCGATATCCAGTCAGAAGTACTGCTCTTTTGAGGTAAGGGATAGTAAGGGATAGTAAGAGATTTTAAGGGTTGTTATATTTTCCGGTTTCGTAATTTTTCTGACCTTCAAAAATTCTAGAAAAATTTGAAATGATATCTTGATGAGTTTTCTTGATTGTGTCCAAAAATGGTGATTTTTGGATGTATAGATTGAGAGTTGTGAATTTTATGAGAAAAGACTATTTTAAAAGTAATCGCTTATAATTCCTTGTGGTTAACTCCAAAATTGATGAAATTTTTATTGGGAGTACATGTATATGATAGAAGTATACTCTGTAAATTTCAGAATTTTTGGACAAAAGTATAATTTTTGATAAATGTCTAAATATTCGGCTATTTTGGCCATATGAAAAATAGTAAATGACTTTTAAAAATTCTGAGAAAAATATATGTTCACTATGGGACTATATTATACTAAATCCCAGAAAAGAAATATTTTTGGAACTGATTTGATATTTTTCATGAAAATGGTCTAGTTATGAGTAAATGAATTAAATATGTTTTGTGAAGAAAGAAAATTGGAAAATAGGATTTTATGGCTTGAGAATCCTATATGAGGTATATGCAAATTTTTGATGAGAGTTTTGGTTATTGATGATGAAATTGTAAGAGTTGACATTTTATGATGATTAAATACATTAATTAGTAAAGTGTAAACAATTAAAATAAATTGTTTATAAATTTAAGTAATGTTATTCTTTCAATATCATTATACCGAAATATTGGTATGGATTTTATTGTGGAATTTCTATCTTTTGTGTCGGGATTACTATTCATGAGTTACTATTCACGATTTACTATTCATGAGTTACGAATATTACTCTTGAGATTAAAACTATATGTTGATCATATTATTTTTATCATCATATATAACATTTTTATAACCCTGATGTTGAAATTCTCTTTCACTGGAGTGTAAAGATGGGTAGATTATTGGTATGATCATGACTAGGGTTCTCTTTGGCCTGTAGTGCAAAGTTGAATTGTGACTGGTATGATCATGACCATTGAATTTATAATTGAATATCTTAAGCTTAAGTGCAAAGGTGAATTGATCAACATGGTTATAATTATTGTTTATATAAATTCTGAAATGATTATATATTTCTTTGAGATATGAATATATTTGGCCTGTAGTGCAAATATGAATTGTTGATGAATATCTTTGGCATGTAGTGCAAAGATGGCCTGTTGATGAATATCTTTGGCCTGTAGTGCAAAGATGAACTGTTGTTGAATATCTTTGGCCCGTAGTGTAAAGATGATTTGTTGATGAATATCTTTGGCCCGTAGTGCAAAGATGGTTTGTTGATGAATATCTTTGGCCCGTAGTGCAAAGATGGATTTGTTAGTATGATTATAAACAGGAACTGTGATTTGGTATAACCATGATCTTTGATGTTTCAGGTAAAGACAGGTGATGGAAATATTTTTCGTCCTGGGTGCGAAGAAAAATTTATAGTCACAATTATGATTATGAGTTATTCATATGATTGTGGAAATGAACTGTTGAGTGATGTTACATGGATAAAACATTGTTGGTGAATTTTTAACATGGAGAAGATAATAGACTTTATAGTCTATTTGACTCTTCTAATGGATTGCTCGTTCCGCTGCAACTATGGTTGAAATTTTTATCATTTACCATATGTTCTAAATCTCTGATTTATTATTGATGAAGACTATTGATAATTTATTTATCTTTAGTCATGATATTCTTTACTGGGCTAGTTGTGCTCACCCTTCTATTCACAATTCCTTTCAGGTAATAAGAGTGTAGCTGGGTCGAGCGGGGGTAACAAGGGAATAGAACGATGGTCATCATTTAGTAGTTATATTTGGTGAAGAAAATAGGGTGAGGCGAACCCAACGTTGGAAGGGTGTTTTGTCACTATAATACAAGATGTCTAACGACATACAACCTTGTGTCATCATAAGACATGATTGTGCACATCCGCTTGCCGAGTATATCTACAAGCACTACCTATATAATCTTGGTGTTTGTTTGAAGTATAATTCTCAATTAGAGACAGTGGAGATAATGATAAGTCAAGAGAAGACTCACCATTGGGAAGAATATGATAGTAATCTTCTCGTTTTTCTTTGGGGTCTATTGGGTCAACCAAGGATAATTCTGTGGCCATATGATATCTATCATAACCTAGACGCGTGGCCTCCCATGTACGAAGGTTTCCTTGAGCACTTCCCAAAGATTCTAATTTCTAAAACAGTTTTTGACTATACCTTTATGTAAGGTGTTATTGTGAGGTGATGTCCACGGTTGGAACATGAGTCACATTTGGTATATGTTTGTATCCAAACTCACAGCATATGTGTTGTTGTATTTTGCACGACAATTGTTGTAATAAAGTTGTAGTTATTTTCTGTACCATGTATTTGACGACTCAGAATGGGTTGGGTGGAATGAACCTATTTTGGGGTCGTTATACCAACTACAAGAGTTATTAGACATCGGTTTCATTCATCCTAGTACATCTCCTTAGGGTGCTCCTGTTTTATTCGTAAAAAAGAAAGACGGGAGTATGCAACTTTGTATTGACTACCGAGAATTGAACCATGTCACCATCAAGAATAGGTATCCGTTACCTCGCATTGATGACCTGTTCGACCAGTTGCAAGGAGCATAATTCTTTTCAAAGATCGACCTTCGTTCTAGATATCATCAGCTGAAGATTAAAATTGAGGATATTCCAAAGACTGCCATCAGAACTCGGTACGGGCATTATAAATTCTTAGTCATGTCTTTTGGATTGACTAATGCTCCAGCTGCTTTCATGGATATGATGAACCGTGTATTCAAGGAATTTTTGGATCAATTCGTTGTCATCTATTCCAAAAGCCGTGAAGATCATGAGCACTATTTGAAGCTGATACTTGAAAGGCTTCGTGAAAATAAGCTTTATGCCAAGCTGAAGAAATACGCGTTCTGGCTTGAGGAAGTAGCATTCCTTGGGCACGTGGTGTCAAAACATGGAGTATCTGTTGACCCGGCAAAGATTGAAGCAATACAAAGTTGGGAGCAACCGAAGTCGGTGACCGAAGTACGCAGCTTTCTGGGCTTAGCTGGTTATTATCGGAGATTCGTGGAAGGATTTTCTCGAATCGCTTCTCCGTTAACTCAGCTGACTCGGAAAGATACAAAATTCGTATGGAGCGAAGAATGCGAGAAGAGTTTCCAAGAGCTCAAAAGGAGACTCATTTCGGCACCTGTTCTGGCAATACCATCTGGTACGAATGGATTTGTTATCTACAGCGATGCTTCAGGCAAAGGGTTAGGATGTGTTCTCATGCAACATGAGAAAGTCATAGCCTATGCCTCACGACAACTCAAAGAATATGAGAGGAATTATCCTACTCATGATCTAGAGTTGGCAGCAGTCGTATTCGCGTTGAAAATTTGGAGACACTACTTGTATGGGGAGAAAGTGGAGATTTATATGGACCATAAAAGCCTCAAATATTTCTTCATCCAAAAAGAACTCAACATGCGGCAACGATGTTGGCTTGAACTATTGAAAGATTACGATCACACTATTCACACTATTTAATATTACTTAATATAATAGTTAGTATTGTAAAAAAAAAATTATTCAGCCCATTCAGTCAAAAAAATGGGACTAAACCATTTAGACGATTTTTTTCAAAAAACAAACGCATCAAATAGCTGAAACGGTCAACTATTCTGTCATTCAGCAGAAAATAAGCATCCTCTTAGCTCTAAAATTAGGTATGTATTAATTTATTTCTAAATTACGTATATTTATTTTGTTTCAAATTATAAAATCAAAACATATTTTTAAATATAAATTAAAATAATTATTAAAAATTATAAAATAATAAGTATTACAATGATTAGTAATGTTTAGATAATTTATAATATTCATTGTTTTATTAATAAAAATTAAAAAATATTAATTCGAATTAGATTGAATGAGTTTTAAAAAGTTAATAATGATATTATATATTAAGACAGAAGGAATACATTATTATTATTATTAAATTTTAAATTCACATAAATTAAGTTTTGAATATATCATCATTCATATATGTGTGTGTGTGTGTTAAGCAGATTGAATATTATCATAACACCACTAATAAATTCTCAAGCAAGTGTTAGAATGTATTTAGACAGATTTTTTTTTTCAAAATTGAAAACTGCATTTCTAATTAGAATATTGGAAACTACAAAACTTTTCTGTCATGTATACACTAAATTGCAACAGAGACGTCAATATTTTAATTTTAGTAAAGTCATAGCTATTTTCTCAAATTTTTTTATAACCGTCCCTTCTAATCAATTTTGGTTAAAATTAATAAGACATGTGCATGTCATGTAAGTTTTATAAAGGCAAAATAGTTTATTACTGCACAACATTATTTTTTCTCCTAATAGAAGGGCAAATACGTCCTTACAATAATAAAATAGATTTTCTTATAAATAAATTTATTTTTTTAACCAAATAAAATAAGTAAGAAAATTTAATTACAAAACTCAAATATCTGTTTAAATGAAAATTTAAGTAGAATATGTTGATTAAATATAAAGGAAAAATTTAACACTAAGAATTAGATTAAATTAAAAGAAAAAAATTAAAAATATATTAGTTATTCATTTTAACAAATAATTTATTTAATATATACGAACAAATATATACATATATATATATATATATATATATATATATAGTAAATTATTGTGCGAGTGTGTGTGTGTATATAAAGTAAACTATTCATAACAAATAATTATGAATAACAAATTCAAATATATATATAAAGTAAATCATTTGTTAAATGAATAACTAATAATTTTTTTATCTTTAAGTTTTGTAATTAATTCATTTTTAATTATTTTATTTGGTAAAATAAAATAAATTTATTTATGTAAAAGTCTATTCTATTATTCTAATGACGTATTTGCCCTTCTATTAAAGGAGAAAATAATTATTCTATTTCATGTCTTACTAATTTTGACCAAATTAATTAGAGGGAACAATTTTACAAAAATTTAGACATTAGTTATGACATTACAAAAATTGAAACATTAACGTAAGAGAGTAGTTTTGCAGTTAGTTTCCGGCATGGCATATATAATATTGTGTTGATATGATACTATTACTTGTTAGTACTCACTTATAGCCTTGTTTATCAAGGACAGACTCAGAAATAGACAACTCAGTAGAGAGAAATCAAGAGAGATGGGGAAAGAATATGTAAATAAAGAGGTGGAGAAGATAAGATGGCCCTCATCCCCGTCATCAAATCAGGAGGAGTTGCCATTGCTGTCCCTAAATCATGTGTCCTACGTACGTTTGCAAATCTCTCGCCGCATCCGTTAAATTCTACGAGGATATCTTGGGATTCGTGCTTGTTAAGCGCCCTTCCTCCTTCGACTTCCAAGGCGCATGGTATATCTGATCATATGTACACAACTTTCTTTATTTTTTTAGGGTCTCTAGTGAGTTACCGATAGATGATTCCATTATATATAATTAGTCAAATTCAATGACAAAAACATCATGCAAGCACAAACACAAGAAGCACATATATATTTTTACATTTTAGTCAAATAATAATAAATAAATATGCTCCTCATTTAATTTCAAATATGATTAAAATAAGTAACATAATTTGTTATTAATTAAAATTGTGAAGGTTATTCAACTTTGGAATTGGAATTCATTTGCTAGAAGTGAAAGATCATGTGGCAACAAAGAAAGGCCAGAAAATAAATCCAAAAGACAACCACATTTCCTTCCAATGCTCCAACATGGAGCTCATAATCCGGCGACTAGAGGCGATGAAGATCCAGTACGTGACGGCGGTGGTGACGGAAGGCGGCGTGATAGCTGATCAGCTCTTCTTCCATGACCCTGATGGCTACATGATTGAGATTTGCAACTGCCAAAATCTCCCAATTCTTCCACTTTCAAATATTTCCTCACGCCCTATTCCAAAATTACCACCTACTACAACTTCCGACAATAAATTGGCCTCCTCTTTTGGTTTGTTCTCTTTTTCTTTTTCTTTTTCTTTTTTGCCAAGTATTATGGTATGTTCTCTTCTCCTACCTAAGCTAAATTGCTGAATTACACAAATAAAGGGCAGTGATAATTAATTTTTCGACTCAATTTCTTCCAACATATAGCGAATAAATATTATTTTTAGTGATGACAGTAAGGATACATGTGACGCCCCCAAAATTAGGTATACATCACCCATTTTAGGTCGTCAGATATATGGTACAGAACTCAAATACAACTGTCGTGTACAATATGACAAAACATAAACTGTGAGTTTGAATACAAATATTGTCTACTAGAGAGTATCCATACTCAAAAGGAGTCCTCATTACATTTATTAACACACTATTACATAGAATAGTGAGGATTACTAACTAATACTATCATTCGAACCATCACTCCGTTCCCCGACTTGCCCCAGCTACGTTCTCATTTCCTGAAGAGAACAGTGAAAGAAAGGGTGAGCTCAACTAGCCCAGTAAGAAATATTATGACTAAGATAATGCAGAATAAATTATCATTAGCCTTCAACAATGTTAAACTGATAAAATATAATAGACATCAAGTTTAACTGCAGTGGAACAAGCAATCCATTAAAAGAGTCAAGTAGAAAATAAACTCTACTATCTTTTATGATTGAAAAGGTTTTTCAACACTGTTATCGCTGTGACTCAGCTTAATAAAATAATCCACATCATCGAATCACCCCTGCACTACGGCCAAGGATATTCGTGTATTCATTAATGGTCATGATCATGCCAACAACTGTCCATCAATGCACTACGGGCCAATGATGACTTTTACCACATCATTTGTAACATTACGGTCATGATTATACCGAATAATCCCTGGTCATAATCATACCAAGTCCATCTATGCACTACATGCCATAGATGACTTTCAACGTTTTATAAACATGAGGATGATGACAATGATATAAGAATTCAATAAAACAAGTTCAAGAATTAATTTATCCAAGAATTAATAACGTCCAAATTGTCAACATGATACTGCGTTGTGGAGTAAAATTCAAGAATGCTTAGAAGAATATTTTCATGAAAAGATACTGGATGAAACGTCATTATCAAGGATATTCCACAAATTTCATGGAGTATAGAAGTCAAAACTTAACCAACTGAGTACAATAAAGAATGGAATAACAAAAGAAATCACCATGCATGCGATAGACCGCACAGACAGGTTATTCCAACAGAATAATAAATAATGGAACCAGATCCGGCGTAAACGCACAGACAGGATATTCCGACAGAATAATAAATAATGGAACCAGGTCCGGTGTAAAACACACAGACAGGATGTTCCAACAGAATAATAACAAGACGAAACCAGGTCCGGTGTAAAACACACAGACAGGATGTTCCAACAGAATAATAATAAAAACGGAACCAGGTCCGGTGTAAAACACACAGACAGGATGTTCCAACAGAATAATAATAAAAACGGAACCAGGTCCGGTGTAAAACACACAGACAGGATGTTCCAACAGAATAATAGAAGAATGTCACCAAGTATAGGGTAGACCGCGTATACAGGTTATTCCAACAGAATAATAAGAAATGGAACAACAACAGTTCTCTTCATGAATAAGAAAGAATAACACCCCTTACCGTTTTAAAGAAGAGCTGAAATAAGGAAGTAGTTAAGTAGCAGAATATTCTTCTTCTCTCTCTCTCTCTATAGTTTCTCTCTATAGTTTCTCTCTCTAGAGTTCAGTGAATTCGTAAGAAATAATGAAGGAATGAGCTGCTATTTATAGAAAAATAGAATGCATAGTAACTAATCTATGAACGGTCCAGATTGATTACTTTAATCTGACGGTCCATATTTAAAGAAAAATCTTTTAAATAAAATATAATATATTCTATTTATAGAATAACTTTAATAAAGTATTCTGTTTTATATAAAAAGATGTTTCTGTTTTATTACGTTAATAATACGAATAAAACAAAACGTCATTATCACTAAATAATTCATATTATTAACTGACAATAATTGAATCAAACTGAGTGACTTCTCACATAAGCATTAATAATCAATACCGTGTGCTACTATGTAACAACGCGTATTACTGTACTTTTACTACCGAGTAGTTCAACAGTATCAACGGTAAAACTTCTGCCGTTATTTTCATAAAGTATTTTTGTCGTTTTCTCAATCCGACAATAATTCTGTTGTGGGGTCCACCAATGATTGTACCGTCGTACGGATATTCCCCGACAAAAAGAATATTCCCCGACCAATCGAATATAATATGACAACTTGCATACTTTGCAAAATTTATAAATACTACCCATAACTATTATATCAAATCCACACCATAATATAAAAAAAAATTATTTCGAGAAAAGTTAAATATTTATTCATAAAATCTGGGGTCTCACAACCTTGGAGCGTAGAATATATTCCTTCTTATCCAAGATTTGAACATGAACTTCTTCATACGTCAAATCTTCTGCTATATCGTCCGGTTCTAACTCAATAATGTGGTTCGGGTCTTCCACATATTTACGTAACATGGATATGTGAAAAACGTTATGAACACGAGACATACTTGGCGGTAAAGCGAGTCTATAAGCCACAGTTCCTACTCGATCGAGGATTAAAAATGGACCGATGAATCGAGGATTGAGCTTTCCTCTCTTTCCAAACCTCGTAACTCCTTTCCATGGAGCAACACGTAAGAACACATGATCTCCTATATCAAATTTCACGTCCTTTCGATGAAGATCAGCATAACTCTTTTGTCGATCTTGTGAGGTTTTTATACGTTGTCGGATTGTTTGAATCTTTTCTGTAGTCATTTGTACCAACTCCGGTCCCAACAACGTTGCTTCACCCACCTCATCTCAGCATACTAGAGAACGACATTTTCTTCCATACAATGCTTCGAATGGAATCATGCCAATACTTGCTTGATAACTGTTGTTGTAGGAAAACTCCACCAATGGTAAGAACTTGTCCCAACTTCCCTTGAAGTCAAGGACACAGAGTCTTAATAAATCTTCTAGAGTTTGAATAGTTCTCTCTGATTGTCCGTCCGTCTGAGGATGATATGCCGAACTATATCGTAAATTCGTACCCATAGCTTTTTGTAAACTAACCCAAAATCGTGAAGTGAATCTTGGATCTCAATCAGAAACTATGGATATTGGCATACCATGCAGTCTTACAATCTCGTTTATGTACATACGAGCAAGACGTTCAAGTGTATAAGTTTCTCGTATCGGTAAGAAATGAGCAGACTTGGTCAATCTATCAACAATGACCCAAATCGCATCTATACCTTGAGAAACCTTAGGAAGACCGGTAACGAAATCCATGGTAATGTGCTCCCACTTCAATTCTGGAATTTCAAGTGGTTGCAATGGACCTTTTGGTACTTGATGCTCCGCTTTGACTCGTTGATAAGTTAGACACCTTGAGATAAACAGCGCTATCTCTCGCTTCATATTGCTCCACCAAAATGTATGACGAAGATCATGATACATTTTAGTACTCCCAGGATGGATTGCAAACGGTGTGTTGTGCGCCTCCATCATGATTTCATACTTTAAATCAGGGTTGTTAGGAACACAAAGTCTGGAGTTGACTCGAAGTATTCCTTCTTCATCGATTTTTGCTTCCGGCATAGCACCTTCTTGGACTTTCTTCCTCATACGCATCAGCTTCAGGTCTGTAGCTTGAGCAGCTTTAACTTTATCGATTAAAGTTGGTTCTACTCGTATATTCGCCATCATCACATGGGTCCCTGGAGTATTTAACTCTATCTCCATCCTTTGCAAGTCACACAAAATGGGCCTTTGTGTTGACAATATTACACTCGTACTTGCATATGATCTTCTACTCAATGCGTCAGCTACCACGTTCGCTTTTCCAGGATGGTATTGAATGGTATGATCATAATCTTTCAACAGTTCAAGTCAACGTCGTTGTCGCATGTTGAGTTCCTTTTGAGTGAAGAAATATTTGAGGCTTTTATGATCCGTAAAGATCTCCACCTTCTCCCCATACAAGTAATGCCTCCAAATTTTAAGTGCAAAGACAACAGCTGCCAACTCTAGATCATGAGTAGGATAATTCCTCTCATATTCCTTGAGTTGTCTTGATGTATAGGCTATGATCTTTCCATGTTGCATGAGAACGCATCCCAACCCTTTGCTCGAAGCATCACTGTAGATGACAAATCCCTCCGAGCCAGATGGTATTGTTAGAACATGTGCTAAAATGAGTCTCCTCTTGAGTTCTTGAAAACTTTAATAACTTTAATAAAGTATTCTGTTTTATATAAAAAGATGTTTCTATTTTATTAGGTTAATAATACGAATAAAACAAAACGTCATTATCGCTAAATAATTCATATTATTAACTGACAATAATTGAATCAAACTGAGTGACTTATCACGTAAGTATCAATAATTAATACCGTGTGCTACTATGCAACCACGCGTATTACAGTACTTTTAACACCGAGTGTTTCAACAGTTAACGGTAAAACTTCCGCCGTTATTTTCATAAAGTATTTTTGTTGTTTTCTCAATCCGACAATAATACGGTTGTGGGGTCCACCAATGATTGCGCCGTCGTACGAATATTCCCCGACAAAAAGAATATTCTCCGACCAAACGAATATTTTATAACAACTTGCATACTATGCAAAATTTATAAATATTACCCATAATTATATCAAATTAACTCCATAATATTTAAAAATGATATTTATAAAAAAATTCATCTTTATAAAAGTTGAGATCTTACGATACATTTTATTGCAACCGATGTTATTGTGTCTTACGTTACTAAATGTGTATTGCCGGTTGTTGAATGGAAGGTGTTATAGAGGGGTCTTGATTTCAATTTCTCTTAATACACATTTAGTAGCAAAAATAACATTTAGCTACAATGATATTCGCTCCAATTAAACAATTATGCGAATAGTGTCGTTATAAAAGAAATATTTATGTCGCCAAATATGTATCGGTAGAAATTGAATGAAAAATTTAATTGCAGAGATTTTAATTAAATTAAACTTTGATACACGTGGAGAAACTCACACATTGCATCAAAATTACTCAATTAATTATTGCACTAGAAAATCACTAACAATGAGAAAAAAAAATAGTTATGTCGTTGTCAATTTCACTGACATTGAAAAGACAATAAATTGTAGGGAAGGTGAGCTCGAACTGGCAGATTTGCAGGGAAGTTGAGGCTTTAATGATGGAGAACTTGGTTGTAGGAATGATGGATATTTACTTTTAAGAGAAATTGATTGTTGTTGCTAAGATGCCCAAGCATTTCAAGTACTTAATTATTGTCTTAGTAGTGTTTCTGTCTCAAAAAAAAATGAGTACTAGTATTTTTTTGTTCGATATTTTTAAATGAATATTAAAATTTACATGAGACACATTTGAGTATAAATTTTTTCAATAATATTTAAATGTGTCCTATGCAAATTAATATTCTTACCAAGTAAATGTTGTCAGAAAAGTTTTACTCTTTTTTTGGGGAGAATATATGAAAATTTTACTCTCTTTTTTGGGAGAATTTATTGTTACTTGGTCTTGATTCAGATTGTGCATGGAGAGTGTAAAGATGTACGTAATAGTGAGGAGGAATTAATTAATTTCCATAATCATAATGATAATGATGTCAAATTAAGTAAATGAGAAGCCATTTTTATAATAAATAAATAAAGCTGAGATATGTTTGAATATATTCACATGCAGTACTACGTACTTTACCGTGACAACTTCAATTCAAGAGTCCATCCCCATCTGCACGTGTTATAAGAAATAAGTGTATCCCTATACAAATCTTAATTTTCATATAGTTTTGTATGAATTGCTTTTAAGGTTACAAGAATTAAAACTTGAGTGTGTTAACTAAGTTTAAAGAGTCTTGTTACACTTACAAATAATTTTTATAAAAATTAATTTACAAAATAATGTGTCAAAATTTAATTGAAGAGATCGTAATTAAATTAAACTTTGATACACGGGGAGAAACTCACACATTGCATCAAAATTACTCAATTATTGCACTAGAAAATCACTAACAATGAGAAAAAAAATAGTTATGTCGTTGTCAATTTCACTGACATTGAAAAGATAATAAATTGTAGGGAAGATGAGCTCGAACAGGCAGATTTGCAGGGAAGTTGAGGCTTTAATAATGGAGAACTTGGTTGTAGGAATGATGGATATTTACTTTTAAGAGAAATTGATTGTGGTTGCTAAGATGCCCAAGCATTTCAAGTACTTAATTATTGTCTTAGTAGTGTTTCTATCTCAAAAAAAGAGTACTATTTTTTTGTTCGATTTTTTTAAATGAATATTAAAATTTACATAAGACACATTTAAGTATAAATTTTTTCAATAATACTTAAATGTGTCCTATGCAAATTAATATTCTTACGAAGTAAATGTCGTCAGAAAAGTTTTTACTCTTTTTTTGGGGAGAATATATGAAAATTTTACTCTCTTTTTTGGGAGAATTTATTGTTACTTGGTCTTGATTCAGATTGTGTATGGAGAGTGTCAAGATGTACGTAATAGTGAGGAGGAATTAATTAATTTCTGTTGGGTCATAATACTTTTCATATTGGGTCAGACCGAATAGGTTTGTCCTTTGGACTATATCACTTTTGTCATGTTGGGTCAAATGAATTGGGCCCCGCTACTTGACTTTAATATTGGGCTTAGTCATTGGATCGGCCCATTATGTAAGTTGTCACTTATCCTATATTTGACCGGTAATTATCACAAAAGTAGTAGTTGACTGTTATGTCTGTCACCTTTATGCATGACATTAATGAGGATGGGACTCCGATTACCGACGGGAGGTAACAGTGGTAGTAGGTGGGAAAATAAGCTACACACTTTCGGCTGAGATGACCGGGGGGTGAGAAGAGGTGTCAGGAGATAGTGGGTGGCACAGTAAATCGGGTCTTGGGAACGTATGGGGCAAGGATCACAAAAAGAAAAGAGGTAACAAAACACTACACACATTATCATTTTTTACACACACTCAGACACTAGTCAATATTTTTCTCCATTGTTAACCTTGTGATCGCCTGTACTGACTCTCACGCCGGAGCTATCCCCCGACGGTCAGGCCGTCAAGCTTTTGGTGTTGACTTGTTGAACTGTGCAGGATCAGAGCGTCTTACGTGATTGGGACGTGGGAAAAGATCTTGGCGTTAACATTGGCGCTAGAAGGAGGGCTGAGTTCTAGTGTCCTGAATATTTTTCAATCACAAACCTTGTTTGTTTTACGTCGGTGTTCATGGGGAAGAGTAGGACACCTACACCTGAGGGGCAGCCGATGGCTGCCAGTGAATCAATACCGCGAGTATCTGTGAAGGACCGTTTGGGACCTGCACTAAGTGTTCATGCCAGCACGGCGTCCAAACGATCGCATGGAGATTCTCGTCTGAGGGCTGGGAGCAAAGCCAAAAGAAGGCTAGTGTTTACAGCAGAGAAAGAGTCCGGTCATGGCCGGAAACGAGTAGAAGGCACCTCGCCTAGAACTCGATACCGGGACGACCAAGACGAAAAGACTGCCCGCTTGGCTAAGATGGCAGACGAAGCTGATAGGGCCATGGAGGCATTGCTGAAGCACGGCAGGATATAGCTGAGCAGATGTCTCGAATGACAGAGTTAAGGGACGAAGCGTCCAGCTATGTCCAATCTGAAGAACGTGGGCATCGGAGTGGAAAAGAACCTGTCCATTCAGGGCGTGAATCTTTGGGTCAACCTCGGGAAAGGAGAAGGTCCAGAAGCCCTACTCCTCAAAGATCAAAGAGGGCACATCACCCTGTCGGTTCTAGGGAGCAGGGTCGAAGCGAACGGAGAGGTCGATCCAGGGATCGTACTCCGGAGAATGCTAAAACGGCGCTCGTTGTTGCGCATTCCCGCCACGGCAGCCGGATTTCGAGACGAAGCAGATCTAGGGGTCACACACCCGAAAGTCCACTGAGGGCATCCCGCTCTGTGGACCATCATCGTCCTAAAAGCCCCTCGAAAGTCGGGGGTTCTATCGTAAGAAACCGGTCCACTCAGAAGAGGGAGGAGTCACCGGAGAAAGAAGCATCCTCCCAACCCGAGGGCGTGGAGTATCTGGTAAAAGAGGTGAAGGAGCTTCGGAGGCAGCTTGCCGAAGTATAGAAAGTAAAAGACACTTCGGGAAAGAAGGCATCCCCTTTTTTCGCGGAGATTCTGAAGGAAAAGGCTGACCCCACCAAGAAGTTGCCTCATATTGAAAGTTATGACGGATCGGGAGATCCCTATGACCATAGTCAGGCGTTCGACCAACTGATGGATTATTACGACTTTAGCGATGCTGCAAAGTGTCATACTTTTGTCACAACACTCCGAAAGGATGCCAGGCAATGGATGGGGTCTTTGCCTTCGGATTCTATTTCATCTTGGGCAGATATGTGCAATAAGTTCCACGCCCGCTTCGGGAGCAACAGAAGAAGAGGGAAACCAACTGGCTCACTGACTCAGGTTCGGCAGTACTCGAATGAGTCTTTGAGCCAATATGTAAAGCGATTCCGTGAAGCCGTCGGCCAAGTGACAGACCTGAACGATCTACAAGCCGTGGGACTGTTTCAGAATGGGTTAGATCTGGTCAAATCAGAGAAGTTGGTGAAAAAACTAATGTTTCACCACCCGAAGAGTCTCGCCGAAGCCTTCGACAAAGCAGAAGGCTATATTGTGGTAGAGGAGGTCATGAATAGCCTTAAGCGTCCCTCTTCGAATCGGCTTAAGGAGACAGATCGGGACAGAACAGAGGAAGACCAGAGTAAGAATGACAGAAACAAAGGTCGTCATGACGGCCGATCAAAGAAATACAACAATAATTAGAGACAGGGTGGAGAACGCTCGTCTGCTCCCGCTCAGAGGGTAAACAGGACGTATACTGCACTCAACGCCGACAGGGCTGTTATCTTGGAGCAGATCAAGAATCAACCTATTTTCGAGCCACCTCGAGATAACTTTAAGCCCGGGAAAGGGAATTCTCGTAAGTATTGTGACTATCACCAAGCCTCGGGTCACGATACGAACGACTGTGCTAGTCTGAAGGATTTTATTGAGAGAAAGGTGCAAGACGGGGCTTTAGTTCATTATGTGGCCGCCCGAACGAACCAGCAGCAGAATAGAGGACCTGTTCAGGCAGCCCAACCAGTTCAGCAAGTGTTCCTCGCTCCTGAACAACCCGCAAGGCAAGTGATAGATGTCATCACAGGGGGCACTTCGGGCAAGCTTGTTGGGAAGAAGCGCCGAAGCTATCTGGATTCGGTCATGTCAGTGGCGGGTACCCTCCCGAAAACTGACAGACCATTCCCGGGTACGGTAATTTCCTTTACTGATGAGGATTACCCTTCGGAAATCATCGAACCGCACGAGGGATCATTGGTCGTGACAGCACAAGTGGGTTCGGTGGATATGAAGTGTATGATGATCGACAATGGATCTTCTGTGGATATCTTATATGCTCACGCTTATCAGAGGATGCATCTCGATGGACAGAAGATGGAGATCGGGCAGGAGGCCCCTTTATTTGGCTTCAGCAACGATCCGGTAAAGTGGCTGGAACCATTGAACTGCCGGTTATCTTCGGAACGGCCCCCCAACAGGTAGAAATTATTTGCAAGTTTTATGTTGTGCATGTAGATTCCGCTTATAATGCTATTTTGGGGAGGCCCACTTTAACTGCTTTGCAAGCTGTAGCCTCTATCCCTCATTTCAAAATCAAATTTCCTACGGCTCATGGGGTTGGGGAGGTAAAAGGAGATCTGGATCTGGCCAGAAGATGTTATAGAAATGCCGTGATCACTTCGGAAGTAGGGGTGTCGAAGCAAAAATAGACCATGGCAATAGAGATCGAACCCTTCACGGAAAGCAGCTCAGAACCGTTGGTCATGCCAACCGAAGAAACAGAAGAGATAGAGCTCATCCCGGGAAAGGCTAGCAAGACGGTGAAAATAGGTTCGGGTCTACCAGAACCTCTCAGAAAGAACCTCATTGAACTCCTGCAGTGCTATGCTGACATCTTCACTTGGGAGCCTCGAGATATGCAGGGAGTGAGTAGGGATATTGCAGAGCATCGGCTAGAAGTGGACCCGTCGAAGAAGCCAGTTCGGCAAAAGAGAAGGATCTTCGCGCCCGAGCGCCAGAGAATCATCGATGAAGAGATTGCGAAGCTGCTAGCTGCTGACTTCATCTTCGAGATCGACTATCCGCGGTGGATGGCAAACGTGGTACTGGTCCAGAAGCAGAACGGGAAATGGCGGGTCTGCATCGACTATACAGACCTGAATAAAGCTTATCCGAAGGATTTCTATCTATTACCCCACATTGACCAGCTCATCGATGCGACTTCGGGGTACGCCTTATTAAGCTTCATGGATGCATTCTCTGGCTATCATCAAATCTCCATGTGTAAAGAGGATATATCGAAGACGACGTTCATTACGCATCGTTCGGTATATGCCTACAAGAAAATGACCTTCGGCCTCATCAACGCCGGGGCCACTTATCAGAGGATGATGAACTATGTCTTCAGGCGTCAGTTGGGCAAGAATATGGAAGTATATGTAGATGACATGATTGTTAAGAGCATGTTGGTGCACAAACATCTGGATGACCTGGAGAAATGCTTTCAGACAGTCCGTCATCACAAATTGAGACTGAATCCTGCTAAGTGTACCTTCAGATTGGGAGCTGGCAAATTTCTGGGTTATCTGGTCAGCCAGAGGGGAATTAAAGCCAATCCAGAGAAGATTCAAGCGATCCTGGACATGAAGACTCCTCAGTCGTTTAAAGACGTTCAGCGTCTGACTGGAAGGATTACAGCTTTGAGGAGGTTTATGTCCAAATCGGCAGAAAGGTGTTTGCCGTTTTTTGACACGTTGAAAGGGCCGAAGAATGCCAAGACGTTCCAATGGACTTCGGAATGCGAAGACGCCTTTCAGAGCATCAAGTCCTACTTATCTTCGGCGCCTTTGTTGGTGAAGCCCGCTCCTGCTGAGCCTTTGTATTTGTACTTAGCAGCTAGTTCGTTGGCAGTAGGAGCAATTTTGGTGCAAGAAGTTGGGGGTAAGCAGCACCCGGTTTATTATGTAAGCCGTGTCCTTCGGGATGCCGAAACAAGGTACCCAAATATTGAAAAGTTTGCTTTTGCTTTAATAACTGCTAGTCGGAAGCTTAGACAATACTTCCAGGGTAGGTTGGTAATAGTCTACACAGATCAGCCTTTGAAGAAAATTATGGGCAAACCTGAGGTATCGGGGAGATTAGCTGCATGGACGATGGAGTTGTCTCAGTTCTTCGTTGAATATCATCCCCGAACTGCCATCAAGGGGCAGGCCTTGGCTGATTTTGTGGTCGAGTGTTCGTTTTTTGAAGCTGATGAGGCTGTAGCAGAAGCTGGAGGATCTAACAGCATAGTTGCGGTTCTTCAGCAGGAACAGAGTTCATGGACACTGTATGCAGATGGGTCTTCTACCGCAGACGCCAGCGGAGCAGGGATTATTCTGACCAGCCCGGAGGGATTCAAGGTGCAACAGGCCATCAGATTTCAATTTAAAGCGACGAACAACGAAGCAGAGTACGAGGCAGTGTTGGCGGGTTTGCGACTAGCTAAGAGTCTCGAAGTGCAAAGAATAGTTATCTTCAGCGACTCTCAGTTAGTCGTTAAACAAGTCTCCGGGGAATACGAAGCCCGAGGTCATCGAATGATCAAGTATTTGGCGGAATTGAAAGAACGGCTTCTGTATTTCCAGTTCTATGAGTTTCATGGGGTCGAACGTAACGACAATTCCATTGCTGATGCACTCTCCAAATTAGCCACTACGGATGTTAACGTTTTTGATGGGTCGGTTTACTTGGAAATTTTGCAACATCCCAGTGTTCATCATGAATCGGTAATGTGCGTTGACCGAACCAACTGCTGGTTGACTCCATATCTGGAGTATCTGGCAGATGGTGTTCTACCTTCGGATCAGATGCTGGCCAAGAAAATCAAGTACAAGAGTGCTAATTTCGTTCTGATAGATGGGGATCTGTTCCGAAGGGCCTTCTCTTCTCCACTGTTAAAGTGTTTGACTCCGTCCGAAGCTGAATATGCTCTTCGAGAAGTTCACGAGGGCATCTGCGGCGACCATATGGCTGCTAAGTCATTAGCCTACAAAGTACTTCGTCAGGGATACTACTGGCCTACCATCTTCAAGGAAGCAACTGAATACGTCAAGAAGTGCGAGAAGTGTCAGCTCAACAGTCCGATCCCACATCAGCCACCAGAAGAGTTATACTCGATCTTATCTCCCATACCCTTTGCTGTCTGGGGGGTTGATATACTAGGTCCACTATCGAAAGCAAAAGGTCAGGTCAGCTTTGTTATAGTTACCATCGACTACATGACCAAGTGGGTAGAAGCGAAACCACTTAGGTTAATAACGGAACAGGAATGCTTAAAGTTCATCAAGGAGTCGGTAGTATTTCGGTTCGGAATTCCTAAGGTGGTAATTTCGGACAATGGACGTCAATTTGTGGGATCGAAATTCGAAGCATTTTTGAAAGAACTGGGGGTCCAGCACAGAAAGACTTCGGTAGCTCATCCTCAGTCTAATGGACAAGTCGAAGTGACCAACAGAACGCTGCTGAACGGAATCAAGCGCAGATTGGACGAAGCTAAAGGAAGATGGCCAGAAGAGCTGCTCAGCGTGTTATGGGCCTATCGGACTACTCCGAGGACCACAACGGGGGATTCACCTTTCAGACTGGCCTACGGTACTGATTCCTTAGTACCAGTTGAAATTGGATCTCCAAGTCTTCGAGTTAGTCAGTTCAGAGAAATATACAATGATGAAGGGCTGAAAGCCAATCTTGATTTACTTGAAGAAGTCAGAGAAACAGCCTTGGTCAAACTTGCAGTCTATCAGCGAAGAGTAGATAAGCATTATAACAAAGGGGTAAAGCTTCGCAGGTTCGAAGTAGGGGATTTCGTTCTCAGAGAAGCCGAAGCATCTACACCTCAGAATTTAGGAAAGCTGATGCCGAATTGGGAAGGGCCGTATGAAGTCATAGAAGTACCGAAGCCGGGGACTTATCGGTTGAGAGCCTTGGACGGATCAGAGATCAAGAATACTTGGCATGCAGGCAGGCTTCGAAAGTATTTTCAGTAGCTACAATGTCAGTACACCGGGAGTCTGTAAATGTTTTCAAGTCGTCATCAATAAAAATTCCCTTTTTCTCAAACAAGTCTTGTTTTCGCTGCTGTTATTGTCATCGGTGTAAGGAGGTTCGGGCGGACTCGCTGACCATTCGATGGTAGCCTCATCGGCAAGTGGTCCTTATGAATTCGTCAGGCCCTGCGTGGTAGGCGAACGTCATTAGTGTAAGGAGGTTCGGGTGGACTCGCTGACCATACGATGGTAGCCTCATCGGCATGTGGTCCTTATGACTTCGTCAGGCCCTGCGTGGTAGGCGAACGTCATTGGTGTAAGGAGGTTCGGGCGGACTCGCTGACCATTCGATGTTAGCCTCATCGGCAGGTGGTCCTTATGACTTCGTCAGGCCCTGCGTGGTAGGCGAACGTCATTGGTGTAAGGAGGTTCGGGTGGACTCGCTGACCATACGATGGTAGCCTCATCGGCAGGTGTTCCTTAAGACCTTGTCAGGCCCTTCGTGGTAGGCAAGCGTCATCCTTAAGACATTGTCAGGCCCTGCGTGGTAGGCAATTGTCGACCTTTAGACCTTGTCAGGCCCTTCGTGGTAGGCAAGTGTCATTATTCAGACTTCGTCAGGCCCCTCACGGCATCTACCTCATACTTTGGTAATGAATAAGTATTCCTTTACTTTGTTATTATTACCTAATTTTTTCTAAGTGTTGAGTTCGGAAGGCCTCATTCTTTAGCTTTATCTTATCTGTTATATGACTTGCCTAGTTGTTGATTAACAGTTTAAGTTAAGTCCATGAAGGAGCTTGTACATTTTTTAAGATTGAATCGTTATTGAAGTGTTGATAAACAGTAAAGACACCGAAGTCATAAGAAATAATGCCGATATTTCATTTACAAAATACTGTTTACAAAACGATAGAAACTTTTACAGAAATCCTACAGCTAAGAGAAAAGAGAATCATCTTCAGGGATCAACTTCGTATTCCGAAGAGTCCAGAATGGTCGGGTCAACCTTGGCAGCGACAAGTCTTGCTTTGTCTTTGCTTCGGCATTCGTCATATCCATCCGAGAACATTTGGACGATCTCCTCGTTCAACTCAGCTGACCTCCGGTATTCTTGTTGAACTTCTCTCCGAAGATCTCCGAACAGAGGGGGACCCAAATCTCTCAGAGCACGAAGTTCTCGAAGCTCCTCTTCGAGTTTCGCCCGTTCCTTCAGATGTCTCAAATCCCTAGCTTCAAGATCATGTACTTGTACCGCCAGGCTCTTATTGGTCTTCACCATCGTTTTGTTCTTCCCAACAAGGACCTCGTTTCGACGAACCAGTTCTATGTTCGTAGTAACGGATATTTGGTGGGTGGCCTCGGCTGTCTCCAGCTGTTCTTTCAACTTATTTACATCCTTCTGAAGGCATTCTTTATTGAAGAGAGTGGTACCATAGGCCCTTCTCTCTCCTTCCAGAGCCGACGCCAGTATAGCCTTCTCTCACCTGGCTGCATCTTCTTCGGCTTCGGATCCTCTGTAGCGGGGAAGAAGTCTCCCGAAGACAGCATTTGCCTACAGACATTTAAAGAAAGTCGGTAAATTAGTAGAAGAAACAAATGATTTCTAAATATTTCCATTGAATATACTAACCTTAGCCTAATAACTCATGCCTTCCTCGATTAAATCCCTAATCGAGCTGTTTCCGAACCGATGATCATTGGTCTCCCGAACAAAGGAGTCGAACAGCTGGAAGGGAAAGTTCTCGTTAAACTCCGGCCATACAGTGGGAGAAGATGCAGCTTCTCGCCTGAAGGCGGAGGGGAAAGATCTTGGCGGAGGAGGCATCGATGGTTTGGGGGGCGGTGGTGGTTGATCTTCGGAAGGTTGTTTCCTTTTGCGAGACAGGAGTGGAGACTCGGTCGGGTTTTCGAGCTCGTCCTCGGAAACGTGGATCTCCACAGGAATGACGACAGGAGGATCAACTGCAGCAAGAGGAAGAACCCGAAGCTCGTCGGCAGACAGAGGAGTCACTTTGGTCTTCCTCTTTTTGATACGAAGAGCTTGCATTCGCTCGTTAGCAGGCATGTCAATCAAACTCGCTGCAGAAGCTGATTGAGATCCTTGAGGATTTGACCGGACTTTCCGAACAGCCCTCTTCTTCTGTCGAGGTCGGCTAGGTTCCTCCACAGTTTCTGATCCAGGGAAGACTTCAGCGCCATGAGCTTCCAAAGCCGGAAGTTCTTCCTGTGAGATGTCGGTGGGGGATGATGATGATTTACCCGAAAGGAATTTATCCAATTCCCTTCGGTCGATCGATGTTGGTTTTATCAAAGACAGTTTATGGTCATATAACCATGCTTGCTTGCTCAGGAGCCCGAAGCTTCATTCCTTCTGAGGAATCTTCTCGAGAATGCTCGCCATTTCTTTCACGCGCTCCTCTGGAATGTCCCCGAAGTCTGCAAAAATCCATTCGGAAGTGGTCCATTCCGGGATAGACGGGATTTCAGGCCCCTTCACGAAGAACCATTCTCTGTGCCACCCCTTATTACTCGAAGGAGTATCCATCAAAGGCCGCTTCTCGAACTTGGCGTTGGGCTTGGGGGACTGTTTGCTCAGTACTTTGAAGCCTCGTTCCCGAGACTTCCCCGCAGAGAAGAGAGTGAAAAAAGAATCAACTGTTGGGGGTATCCCCAACTCATAACAGAACGCTATGAAGGCCATGATGTGGATGTACGAATTCGGCACCAGTTGGGTGAATCCCACTCCGACGAATCCCAGGAGAGTAACAAGGAAGGAGTGAAGAGGGAATCTAACTCCCTTCTCTAGAACAGTTACCGGTACGGTAGTCCACCCATCCGGTCGTTGATACATCCGTTCGTGCGGTTCCGGAGCCATCACCAGATGGGTGTCCGGAATCTGATATCGACTTCTAATGGCACGCAGCTCGATTTCGGTAATAATAGAGGGGATATTGGCGTGAGGATATTGTTCTTCACTCTCAAAAAACTCTGAGGGGTTGGGTATGGGGTTTGAAGGGTTCCCGGCAGGACTAGGCGTGATTTGGGGGTTGGGGTTTGGAACCGACTCGGTAAGGTTGTGACTGGGAGGAGTGAAGGAAATTGGAACAGCAAGAATAAGGGTGGAGTTGTCAGAATCTTGGGCCGCCATTTCTACTAAGATCTTACAGGAAAGAAAAAAAAATCGGAGAGAAGGAGAAAACATTGTATAGCAAATTCAAATTAAGCTGGTAAAGTCGTCAGAATTGGGGAAAATAGGCTTTTATAGCGGTCTTTTCAAATTTTACACGAGAACCGAGGGCGGCGCATTAATTGGAGGTAATGATGTGGGAGAGGAAGGGGTAACGTCCGATTTTGGTTTTAATGGGTTATCCAAGGTGGGCCGGCGCTTGTTGGATCCCTTTTCACTATGGACTCACGCTATTTACAGTTTTTCATTAAACATCCTGTTTAATAAAAGACTGGGGGGCAATGTTGGGCCATAATACTTTCCATACTAGGCCAGGCCGAATGGGCTTGTCCTTTGGACTATGTCACTTTTGTTATGTTTGGTCAAATGAATTGGGCCCCGCTACTTGACTTTAATATTGGGCTTAGTCATTGGATCAGCCCATTATGTAAGTTGTCACTTATCCTATATTTGACCGGTAATCATCACAAAAGTAGTAGTTGACTGTTATGTCTGCCACCTTTATGCATGGCATTAATGAGGATGAGACTCCGATTACCGGCGAGAGGTAACAGTGGTAGTAGGTGAGAAAATAAGCTACACACTTTCGGCTGAGATGACCGGGGGGTGAGAAGAGGTGTCAGGAGATAGTGGGTGGCACAGTAAACCGGATCTTGGGAACGTATGGGGCAAGGATCACAAAAGGAAAAGAGGTAACAAAACACTACACACATTATCATTTTTCACACACACTCAGACACTAGTCAATATTTTTCTCTATTGTTAATCTTGTGATCGCCTGTACTGACTCTCACGCCGGAGCTATCCCCCGACGGTCAGGCCGTCAAGCTTTTGGTGTTGACTTGTTAAACTGTGCAGGATCAGAGCGTCTTACGTGATTGGGACGTGGGAAAAGATCTTGACGTTAACAATTTCCATAATCATAATGATAATGATGTAAAATTAAGTAAATGAGAAGCCATTTTTATAATAAATAAATAAAGCTGAGATATGTTTGAATATATTCACATGCAGTACTACGTACTTAACCATGACAACTTCAATTCAAGAGTCCATCCCCATCTGCACATGTTATAAGAAATAAGTGTATCCCTATACAAATCTTAATTTTCATAATAGTTTTGTATGAATTGCATTTAAGGTTACAAGAATTAAAACTTGTGTGTTAAGTTTAAAGAGTCTTGCTACACTTACAAATAACTTTTATAAAAATTAATTTACAAAATAATTAATGTGTCAAAATTTAATTAGTGGATGATTGACTATACATAGATGGGTCTAGTGATATTTCTTTTTGTAACAATTCTTTAATTAATTCACCGTAACATTATTGAAGTTTAAAAAGTGGACTACATATGAAAATGGCAGACAAATTTCTTCTTAAATTCAAAAGAATGAAGAGTTACCAGTAACCCAAGGGGTTGCCCAGGTGGTTTAAGTACAAGAGGAATTAAGTTTGACGACTGAAAAATTTACCCTTATTAAAGCATGGTCCTATATATATGTCCTGGATTAAACATGTAGGGTTTCTATTTTAAAAGAAAAAGATGTAAGGATCTGCAAAAATCTTCGTCCCCTCCCTAATTAATAGCGTAGGGTCATGCACAAGGGCGGAGCCAGGAATTAAATTTCTACTGGGCTAAGTACCAATTATATCCACAAAAAATTGTCCCACCAAGATCAATCACAAATTCAAAATCATACATAGTAGTAAGGTTCAAAGGTACATAACATGCAAGAAAAAAGAAAAACAAAACACACTATTTAAGCTGCATCCTTCTATGCTTTATAGAATATAATTCGTCTATTGGAATCTGAATCGATATCTTCAAGAAGCTCTCGTTCAATGTAAATCATCATAGAATCTGCTAAAAACTCCTCTTCCATTTTATTGCGAAGAGCAGTTTTAACATGTTTCATAGCTGAAAATGTTCGTTCTGTCGTGGCTGTGGAAACAGGTAGAGTCAAAACAAGACGAATCAATCTATCAATCAAATTATAAGTCTGCAACTTATTTGTTTCAACTAATCCGCGACACAATTCAGTGATGGTAGACATATTTTGAAAGCTCTGATGACGAGGCACATCAATTTTATAATGATTTAGTTGACATCTCAAATAATGCATTTCTTGCTCACTGAAAACTTCTGGATAAAATTTCTCAGCAAGCTTGCAAATATCATCAACTTTGAATGATTTAAAGTTGTCCTTCGGTTCTAAAGCTGAGCTAAGTATAAGGAGTTCCACTGCTTTATCACTAAATCTGGAATTCAACTCTTCCTGCTGAAAATCTATTGCTGAATTAAACACATCAAAATGATAGTGTTGGCAAATTGTCATCGGTTCTTTTTGTTGGCATGAACGACCGGTAGTCTTTTTGAATGAAGCATTCATATCTGGTATGTCAATGTCATTTTGTGTGCAAACTGATTGCACATGCTCAAGGAGATGATCAAATCCCTCTTCTCTCAAAGTGTGAAGTAGTGCTTTAGTAGTTGAGACTAGATCCATGGCATTTACAATGTCAAGAGATTTGTGCTGCAAAGCTCTACAAAGCAAATCAGTAATCCCCATAATTTTATGCATCATATATAGAATGAAAATAAAATCAAAAGACCTCATTATAATCAAACAACCACCAGCTTCTCCACGCATAGAGTTAGAGGATCCTTCTTCAACAATACTTTCAAGCACAGAAATAGTTGCACCATACATATCAATTAAGCTGCAAATAGAATCAAAATGAGAGCTCCACCGAGTAGTTCCACTCCGATGTAGATTACCAATTTGATTAAGGCCTCTACCTGTATCACGTTCACCAGAAGCTACCATACGTGCAATTTCAATAGCTTGAGCAGAATGTAACTTAGTATGCCGTTTGGGAGAAGCACCAATGATATTGATAATGGTTGTTAGTTTCGAAAAAAATTGCCAAACAGAAATCTCTTTTGAAGAAGCTGCAACTAATGCTAATTGTAGTCTGTGAGCAAAGCAATGTACATAATATGCGTATGGACAATCTTTAAGAAATAGAGCTTGAAGTTCGTTCCAAGCACCGCGCATATTACTAGCACCATCATACCCTTGACCTCGCATATTAAGGATATACAAATTAGCTCAAGCAAGGACATTAGATATTTCTTTCTTCAATGTTGAAGCAGTAGTGTCTAAAACATGCACAATCTCAAAATAACGCTCTCGTAAGAAACCATGGTTGTTAACATATCTCAAAACAATAGCCATCTGCTCTTTATTTGATGCATCTTTGGCTTCATCAACCAAAATACAGAACTTTGCATCTCCAACTTCTTCACGAATTTTTCTTCTAACTTTGTTTGCAATAATATGCAAAATTTCTTTCTGAATAGTGGGTGAAGTATATTGAGCATTTTTCAGAGCTTTCTCTAAGACTACATCACCAATGTTAACGTTCAATCGGCCCATAAGTCTTATCATCTCTATAAAATTACCACGATTGCTAGAAGTTGGAGATTCATCATGACCTCTAAATGCACAAGCTTGCAAGCTAAGCCACTTTATACTCTCAATTGTTGCTGTAAGTCGCAACCGATTCTTCTGAACTTCTTCTAGAGTTTGTGCATTCAAGACTTTGTCAATATGTCCAGTTACTTTCATCAAGTCTTCAACACATTTCACTGCATTCCTATGTGGTGAAGTAGGACTTCCCACATGCATCAAAAGTGCACATCTAACTCCATCATTAACCCTCTTCCAACTATTAAACCCTTCAGTAATGAATGCAGGATGAAGAGGCACCTTATTTTGAAAAACAAAGCATGGAAAACAAAATGCTGCATCCTTTGATGGAGAGTACTCTAACCAAGGAAAGGATTCGAACCACGAATATTGAAATTTTCGATTTTGTGAGCCTGATTTAGTCCTTGGGTACTCTGCCAACTTAGATTGATACGGACCCATTTTGATATAAGCTCTCCTAATTTCATCTCGTTGATTAACAGGATGTTGCCATATAGGGATCCGAATACCAGGATCCCGTTCAAGAGTACTAAGATCAATTTCAACTCTTCGAGATTTGGAAAGGGGTGGTTGGTGATCTGAGATATCAACATTAGATGGAGAATGCCCTTCACTAGTTGTCGTTGAAACACTTTCTCTTGGTTTAAAGAAAGAAAACAAAGTTTTTTCTCTCTTGCTTCCTTGACTTTCCATTGTGGCTTATAAGATATTGGTCTGAATTGCACTTGTGTCGTGGTCCAATCTCTCTAACATTTTGAATCATAATATCAAATGCAAAATCTTAGGCTCTATTTATTTCAAGAAAAACAAATTTCAAAAAAAATTTAACACATTCCCCTACGTTTGGTATGACAATGTATACTACCCCTAGTTCATTAAAAATCAAATGCACATTAAAGCTAAATAAAGCATACTACTACCCCACAGTGCATTAGAAATTGTATAATTTATAGAACTCATGCCAAATAAAGTAATCCAAGTATAGAGATAAAACTTGATTCATATAATTGGAAACATTGTGATAATACCAAAGAGCAGCAAGGACAACAACTCAACAAGAAATGACAAAACTAACTGGAGTGTTTTACTTAACAAACAAATCAAAGCCAATCAATTATAAATAAAAGAAAATCTCAAAAAGAAATACAACACATTTTCATCAAACAATAAATACCCCTAAATTGTAAGTTCATATGTTTCAGATCTAACACAAGTCGCATAAATACATAATACAATAAAGAAGCATTCATCTATGTATATATTTGTAAGCATTCATCTATGTCATATATGTATGTATGACAACAAATTAAAGAAATTATTACTAATCGTTGCGAATTAGGACCGAAGCTAAAGAGAGAGTGAGAGAGCACTTACATGGTAGGAGAATCAGAGGGAACAGCAGTGGCCAGTGGCCCTTGGCTGGAGACAAATGAGAAATCAGTATATAAGGAGAGAAAGAAAGGGAAAAGGTATCTGGATCTGCTAGAAATTGAAGGCCAAGAGAGAGATGGCAACTCGGCAGCTCCGGTCTGGCAGTCGGACGATGGCAGTCCGCAGTCGACAGCTCTGGTTTGGCAACGGACGATGGTAGTCTGGAGGGTTTGATACTCTGCCATCGGGAGGGTTTGATAAATGATAGGACTTTTATTTTTGGGCTAAAATATTGACTTGGGCTAAGACATATAAGTAAAAAAAAAAAAAAACTGGCCCGGGCTACAACCCACCCGAGCCCCTACATGGCTCCGCCCCTGGTCATGCATGTCTACAAATAATGGATAACCCATTAATTCCCCATTAAAATTACGAATGGACAAGGTCCCGCAATATTAGTCACTTAAAAGTTTAACGTCCACAAAGAAGCCTGCAAAAAAGTTTAACATGTTTTAATTGTTAAATTTATTAAATGAATATGAGCCATGTACACAGCCCCTCTCTCTCTCTCTCTCTCTCTCTCCCTCTCTCTCTCACACTAATTATTCCGTTTAAAGTCCGAGTTGAATGTAAAAAAAATTAGTCTAATAATGCATATGTAAATCGGTGTCCAGTTCAGCTGATAAAAGTGATTTTACCCTACAAGTAAATAAACAAATCCGTAATATTTATTTTTAACTAGTTCCCCCGCACACATACAACTGCAAGTTTAAAAAAATAAAAATACATCATTTTGTGGGGGGAGATAAATTAGGAGGTGCTTAATTACTACTCCCTCTATTCCTAGATAATTGACGTTTTAAGGAGTTCAAATTTTTTTAATATATTTGACCGTTAACAAATTTCTAGGAAGTATTAATTACAATTTCTTCTTTATTGCCCTTAAGTATTTTTCTATCTCATTTATCTAGGCAACTTTATACATATTTCCTTAATTAATGCAAGGATAATTGTGGTAATACATGTGAGACCCCAGATTTTATGAATAAATATTTAATTTTCTCGAAATAATTTTTTGAATATTATGGTGTGGATTTGATATAATATTATAGTTGTGGGTATTATTTATAAATTTTGCAAAGTAAGCAAGTTGTTATAAAATATTCGTTTGGTCGGGGAATATTCTTTTTGTCGGAGAATATTCGTACGACGGCACAATCATTGGTGGACCCCACAACAGAAGTATAGTCGTAGTTAGAAAACGACAAAATTATCTTTCTATAAAAATAACGGCTGAGGTGTTACCGTTAAAACCGTTAAAACTGTTGAACTACCCGGTAGTAAAAGTACAGTAATACGCGTGGTTGTATAGTAGCACACGGTATTAATTATTGATGCTTACGTGAGAAGTCACTCAGCTATACTCAATTATTGCTACAGTAATTGCTGCATTATATCTCTTAAATTATTATCATAGTATCATCTGTATAATATGTTATATTATTAAATCAATAATTGAGACGTTGTGGTAAGTTTGGTTATTTTTATGGGGGGCATATGTCATCATCTAAGAGTCTCTTTGTCAATAGTAATTATCGTCGTCAATAGTAATTACCGTCGTCAATAATATTTACCTTGATCAATAGTATTTACCTTGGTCAATAGTAATTACCTTCGTCAATAGTATTTACCTTGGTCAATAGTAATTACATTCGTCAATAGTATTTACCTTGGTCAATAGTATTTACCTTGGTCAATAGTAATTACCTTCGTCAACAGTATTTACCTTGGTCAATAGTAATTACTTTCGTCAATAGTAGTTGTCCCTTCAATATTACCAAGAGTCATTTGACCCTTCGTTAAGACCAAGAGCCACCCTCAGTTTTTCTATAAATAAAGGCCTAGGGCTTCATTATTTTTCACGAATTCATTCAAGCTATAGAGAGAGAAAGTATAGAGAGAATAAGAGAGAGAGAATAAAAGTATTCTGCTAGTTCACTTTTCCAATATCCAATTCTTTTAAGGTAAGGGGTGTTATTATTTCTTATTCATGAAGAGAACTGTTGTTATTCCATTTCTTATTATTCTGTTGGAATAACCTGTATACGCGGTCTACCATATACTTGGTGACATTCTTCTATTATTCTGTTGGAACATCCTGTCTGTGTGTTTTACACCGAACCTGGTTCCGTTTTTATTATTATTCTGTTGGAACATCCTGTCTGTGTGTTTTACACCGGACCTGGTTCCGTCTTGTTATTATTCTGTTGGAACATCCTGTCTGTGTGTTTTACATCGAACCTGGTTCCATTATTTATTATTCTGTCGGAATATCCTGTCCGTGCGTTTATGCCGGACCTGGTTCCATTATTTATTATTCTGTCGGAATATCCTGTCTGTGCGTTTACGCCGGACCTGGTTCTATTATTTATTATTCTGTTGGAATAACCTGTCTGTGCGGTCTATCGCATGCATGGCGATTTCTTTTGTTATTCCATTCTGTATTGTACTCAGTTGGTTAAGTTTTGACTTCTATACTCCATGAAATTAGTGGAATATCCTTAATAATTGTGGTTCATCCAGTATCTTTTTATGAAAATATTCTTCTAAGTATTCTTGAATTTTACTCCACAAAACAGTATCATGTTGACAATTTGGACGTTGTTAATTCTTGGATAAATTAATTCTTGAACTTGTTTTATTGAATTCTTATATCATTGTCATCATCCTCATGTTTATAAAATATTGAAAGTCATCTGTGGCCTGTAGTGCATAGATGGACTTGGTATGATTATGACCAAGGATTATTTGGTATAATCATGACCGTAATGTTACAAATGATGTGGTAAAAGTCCTCATTGGCCCGTAGTGCGTTGATGAACAGTTGTTGGCATGATCATGACCATTAATGAATACACAAATATCCTTGGCCGTAGTCAGGGGTGATTCGATGATGTGGATTATTTTATTAAGCTGAGTCCCAGCGATCACAGTGTTGAAAAATCTTTTAAATCATAAAAGATAGTAGAGTTTATTTTCTACTTGACTCTTTTAATGGATTGCTTGTTCCGCTACAGTTAAACTTGATGTCTATTATATTTTATCAGTTTAACATTGTTGAAGGCTAATGATAATTTATTCTGCATTATCTTAGTCATAATATTTCTTACTAGGCTAGTTGAGCTCACCCTTTCTTTCACTGTTCTCTTCAGGAAATGAGAACGTAGCTGGGGCAAGTCGGGAAACGGAGTGATGGTCCGAATGATAGTATTAGTTAGTAGTCCTCACTATTCTATGTAATGGTGTGTTAATAAATGTAATGAGGATTCCTTTTGAGTATGAATACTCTCTAGAAGATAATATTTGTATTCAAACTCACAGTTTATGTTTTGTCGTATTGTACACGACAGTTGTATTAGTAAGTTGTATTTGTATTCTGTACTATGTATCTGACGACCTAAGATGGGTGATGTATACCTAATTTTGGGGGCGTCACAATACATATCAATCTTAATGACAGAATTGAAGCAATAAATGACTTTTTTAATAAGAGTGAAACCCTCTAAAACGTCACTTATTTAAGAATAGAGGGAGTATTATCCAAGAAAGAAAAGCTAAGCAGGGAAGGAGTTTGGATTTGGGGTCAAAGAATACAGATTTTGGAGAGACTTTTGAAATTTGTGAAACTTATAATTGAAGACTTTTAGACAAAGTTTACATACTACTTGATGCAAATATACTTTTAAAAAATCATCCTAATATTGAACTAGTAAGCTTACTAAGCTCATTTCCCATGTAAATGCCTATGCTATATATGATACAATTTTGACTGAGTTTGCATCAAACAACTACGACTCAACTTAAATTTTGAGAGTTCAACGAATGATCATAAGTGATTGGGTTGAAACCTATTCGAAGATGTTTAATTTGGAGTTCAATTTAAGCAAACCTCAAGACGAGGATAAACTATGTGATTTGGGATTGATAGATACCATCTATTTAATAAGTTCAAATCAACGCAAGTCAAGCCATCACGCGTTGCACGAAACGAAGGAAAAGAGATTCGAGCTTCATGGCAAGGCGTTCATGGTGGAATATGGTTCTAAGTTCATTTATTTGGTCCAAGAAAAGATTCATGATTTGTGGAGGAAGTGAAGAATGGACAAAGTATCAAATTCAGTGCTTAAAACGGATCAGAGTAGCAGCCAATTAGTCAGACCAATGCGACCGCGCCCTGATTCAGTTCAATACCAGCACTGTCGCACCCTTATGCAGACGGAAATTTGCTTTCTGGACTTCAAGCGCGATCGCGCCCCAAGATAGTTCATTTCCAGCGCGGCCTCGCCGCAGGGGAAATCCAGTTGACTTGTTTTTGAACATTTGGACGCAGATTTGCTTTATTAATTAGTTATTTTTCAGTATCTTTTCGGACTTTGATTGTAATTAGGATACTCTTGAATTAAAGTTGATTTCCAAATTGATTATAATCCCTTATAAGGAATTCTAGGGTTTGCATTACTATTATAAATAGGTTTATGAAAGTAATTCATAAAAACATTCAATCATTATTCAGATTTTATAATTCTTGTGAGACTATTATCTACTTTTGGTTCTTTGAAAAATTCCTAAGTTATTTTCTTAATTTTTATTTGAGATTAAACCTTTATCACACAATAATACACAGTTGTGTGTGGTGTCTTTTACCGTATCAATTGTCGATTGTACCGAGATTACCGCTTCAATATAAGCGAAGGGTCGAGGTGTCGTTGGTGTCCATTCAACGCAGATTTCCAAACACGAGCAATTATACCAAGATTATTGTCTACATATAGGTATGGGGTTAAGGTGTTGTAAGCAATTCACCATACAACTTTGCTAGAAACAATCAGGGCGACGACCATCTCACGCAAGCGTGTCGTGGAGTCCATCAGTTGGTATCAAAACCAAGTCTTCTAGCGAGTTACATATCTTTAATTTTCTGTTGGATATATATTGTAAAAAAAATCGAGAGTAATAATTAAAAAAAGGGTAAAGAAATTTTTTTAGTTATTTTGATTATTTGATAACGAATTCTGCAGCGATAATGTGAGCAACAATCATCAATTCCGACAAAGCCTACATGGAAAATTCAAAGGCTTACAAGGGGAGTACAAGGCAATCAAACCGTAAATCTTGATTGGTATTTCGATAGTCATACATTTTATATTTTGTTCATGATAAGTTATTTTTGAATTGAATAGAAAATTGTGATATTCTTTAGTGAATTTAGAAAGAACCTATAAGAGGTAATATTGAGTGGTAAAAGGCAAGAGTAGTAAGATTATATTAGAGGG
Source organism: Panax notoginseng (assembly GCA_016801055.1). NCBI lineage: Eukaryota > Viridiplantae > Streptophyta > Magnoliopsida > Apiales > Araliaceae > Panax > Panax notoginseng. Next base: position 15,107,594 of record CM029017.1, on the reverse strand, counting down.
TATAAGCCATAGTGAGCGATACACGAGTGAATATCTTTTTTTGAGCGAAACACGTAAGGGAGTGTGAGGAAATTTTTTATCTACTAATCCTTTTTTGGCATCAAACATGTATGACTATAATTGTGAAAGTGCTTATGGGTATCGAAGGACTTATTTTCAAGGTAGGAATGATCCTGATGCTTATTTGAGATGGGAGAAAGAAATGGAGTGAAAGTTTGACTATTTTGACTATTCCGAGCATAGGAAGGTCAAACTTGCAATTCAGGAGTTTTTCGATTATGCAGCTACATAATGAGATCGACTTGTGATTAGTGAGAGAAGATGTGGAGAACGTCCGATCGAAACATGGGAGGTTTTGAAAACTGTGATGAGAAAGCAGTTTGTGTCAAGACAACTGAATCGACAGATGGAATATGCATCTTCAAGACATGTGGATCATCATCCAAGGTGATCAACTTGGGATAATTGTAAGACCCCGAATTTTATGAAATAAAAGTATTCAATTTTTCTATTTAGTAAATGGTTAAATTGATAAAAGTTAAAGTTATACGTGAAATGTAAAAAATTTTCAAAATACGCAAGTGGTTATAAAATATTCATTGTTGTCGGGGAATATTCGTTTGGTCGTGAAATATTTTTCTGTCGAAAAATATTCGTACGACTGCGCAGACATTTGTGGGTCCCATAACAGAATAACTGTCGGATGAAGATAACGACAAAAATTGAGATTTTATAATTAACGGCGTAGTTGTTACCGTTAACACTGTTGGAATACCCGGTGGTTAAAATATATTAATACGCGTGTTTGTACAGTAGCACACGGTTTTACACAGTATTTTTGAATTATTGATCCTTACGTAAGAAGGCACTACTCAATAATTGTTACAGTAATTACTGTTCAATATTTTATTTTATTGATTCAATAATTGCTACGTTGAAATTTTATATTATTGTTGTTCAATAATTGTCACTGCACAGTATTTTCCATTATCAGATCAATAATTCATATTATTTGAATAATATTATTAGATAACATTATTGGCAATGTCTAGAAAGTTCTGTCTAAGGAGAGGTTTGGTCATCTAATTGCGCGCCAGTAAGGAAAAATCCTTATTGGAAAGTCCCCTCTTTCCTGAGAACGGTCTGGTTGTCATAAATGTGATTCTGTAATATTATTTGTGAATAATTAATTATTGATTCATATGATAAGGAAATATTTATTTTATGTGGATATAAATGAGGGATATATTTTTGTGGTTAAAAATAAAGGAGTTAATGTTGAAGTATTTTATCTGTATTTTTTGTCGGAACGGAGGTATTGAAAATCAAATTAGGATTTTTGAGATATTTTACGAGGGTTATAATTTTTAATCCGACCGTTGGATCGTTGTGATTTTTGGATATGTTATACATATATAAGTTGAGTATATGTCCACAAATTTTGAACCGTTAAAAATGAACGTATAATTTGTTATGAATTTTACGAGATGACTGGTTCAGAAATTGTTAAATTTTCGGAGTTAATCATTTTGGTAGAAAATTCTAGAATTGATGGGCCCCACTCTTGATTGGTAAAGAAATGTACTGAATTATATTTCAAATGTGGTGGGTGAGAATAGTAGCAGGTAAAGCCATCAGGTTGCAGGTCAAGCCTACTAAAATTTTCTTATAAATAGAGGGCTAAGTTAGAATTGAAAATCACACCAGAAACATAAGCTTTCTCTCTTTCTCTCTCTATAATATGAAGCATATTTTGTGAGTATTTAGATACTTTAAGAGTTGCTATTCAGTGCAAGTTTCCTTCGGCTTTGCATTCCAGTCAGAAATACTGCACTTTTGAGGTAAGGGATAGTAAGGGATAGTAAGGGATTTTAAGGGTTGTTATGTTTTTCAGTTTCGTAATTTTTCTGACCTTCAGAAAATTCTGGAAAAATTTGAAATGATATTTTGATGAGTTTTATTGATTGTGTCCAAAAATGGTAATTTTTGGATGTATAGATTAAGAGTTGTGAATTTTATGAGAAAAGACTATTTTAAAAGTAACCGCTTATAACTCTTTGTGGTTAACTCCAAAATTGATGAAATTTTTATTGGGAGTACATGTATATGATAGAAGTATACTCTGTAAATTTTAGAATTTTTGGAGAAAAGTATAATTTTTGATAAATGTCTAAATATTCGGTTGTTTTGGCCATATGAAAAATAGTAAATAACTTTTAAAAATTCTGAAAAAAATATATGTTCACTATGGGACTATATTATGCTAAATCCCAGAAAAGAAATATTTTTGGAACTGATTTGGTATTTTTCATGAAAATAGTCTAGTTATGAGTAAATGAATTAAATATGTTTTATGAAGTAAGAAAATTGGAAAATAGGATTTTATGACTTGAGAATCCTATACGAGGTATATGCAGATTTTTGATGAGGGTTTGGGTTATTGGTGATGAAATCTTATGAGTTTGACATTTTAGAATGATTAAATATATTATTTTAGTAAAGTGTAAACAATTAAAATAAATTGTTTATAAATTTAAGAAATGTTATTCTTTCAATATCATTATACCGAAGTATTGGTATGTATTTTATTGTGGAATTTCTATCTTTTGTATCGGGATTACTATTCATGAGTTACTATTCACAATTTACTATTCATGAGTTACGAATATTACTCTTGAGATTAAAACTAGATGTTGATCATATTATTTTTATTGTTATATATAACATATTTATAACCCTAATGATGATATTTCTCTTTGACTTTTGTGTAAAGATGGGTAGATTTTTGGTATGATCATGACTATGGGTTCTCTTTGGCCAGTAGTGCAAAGTTGAATCGTTGATTGGTATGATCATGACCATTGAATTTATAAGTGAATATCTTTAGCTTAAGTGCAAAGGTGAATTGATCAACATGGTTATAATTATTGTTTATATAATTCTGAATTGATTATATATTTCTTTGAGATATTAATATATTTGGCCTGTAGTGCAAATATGAACTGTTGATGAATATCTTTGGCCTGTATTGCAAATATGAACTGTTGATGAATATATTTGGCCTGTATTACAAATATGAACTGTTAATGAATATCTTTGGCCTGTAGTGCAAAGATGATATGTTGTTGAATATCTTTGGCCTGTAGTGCAAAGATGAACTGTTGTTGAATATCTTTGGCCAGTAGTGCAAAGATGACATGTTGTTGAATATCTTTGGCCAGTAGTGCAAAGATGAACAGATGTTGAGATGAACATGACCAACTGGTGATACAAATGAATATCTTTGGCCGTAGTGTAAAGATGAAGTTATTAGTATGATTATGAACAGAAAATGTGATTTGGTGTAACCATGATCTTTGATGTTTCAGGTAAAGATAGGTGATGAAAATTATCTTCGTCCTGGATGAGAAGATGAATTTAGAACTATAATTATGATTATGAGTTATTTATATGATTGTGGACCAGAACTGTTGATTGATGTTACAGGGATAAAACATTATTGGTGGATTTTTAACATGGAGAAGATAATAGACTTTATAGTCTATTTGACTCTTCTAATGGATTGCTCGTTCCGCTGTAACTATGGTTGAAATTTTTATCATTTACCATATGTTCTAAATCTCTGATTTATTATTGATGAAGGCTATTGATAATTTAATTATCTTTAGTCATGATATTCTTTACTGAGCTAGTTGTGCTCACCCTTTTGCTTCACAATTCCTTTCAGGTAATAAGAGTGTAGCTGGGTCGAGCAAGGGTAACGGAGAAATAGAACGGTGGTCTCTAGCTGTGGATGTTCTCCCGAAGCAGTATAGAAAAGTTCATTTAGTAGTTTTATTTGGTGAATCCAATAGGGTAAGGTGTACCCAAAGTTGGAAGGGTGTTTTGTCACTATCATACAAGATGTCTAATGACATACAACCTCGTGTCATCATAAGACAGGGTTGTGCTCATCCACTTGCTGAGTATCTTTACGAGCACTACCTATATAATCTTGGTGTTTGTTTGAAGTATAATTTTCAATTAGAGACTGTGGAGATAATGATATGTCAAGAGAAGACTCTCCATTGGGAAGAATATGATAGTAATCTTCTTGTTTTTCTTTGGGGTCTATTGGGTCAACCAAGGATAATTCTGTGGCCATATGATATCTATCATAACCTAGACGCGTGGCCTCCCATGTACGAAGGTTTCCTTGAGCACTTCCCAAATATTCTAATTTCTAAAATAGTTTTTGACTATACCTTTATGTAAGGTGTCATTGTGAGGTGATGTCCACGGTTGGAACATGAGTCACATTTGGTATATATTTGTATCCAAACTCACAGCATATGTGTTGTTGTATTTTGCACGACAATTGTTGCAATAAAGTTGTAGTTGTTTTCTGTACCATGTATTTGACGACTCAGAATGGGTTGGATAGAATGGACCTATTTTGGGGTTGTCACAGTTGGTATCAGAGCTATAAGTAAAGAGCCCCGAGCCTCTCGCTGGTGACTTCCTGTTGATGGGGGATGCACCGAAGCCAGACTCTCCGTAGGGGACGCCGTTCTGCGGTGGCAAACTGATAGGTACCATTGTGAGGTGCTGTGGTTGTAGCACCATGAGAGTCACAGGTGGTATCAGAGCTTAGGGATATGGTCTCTGGCGGAGATCAGAGAATATAACTAGGAGGGGAGAGATGAGTAAATCCTTCGCTAGTGTGTCCTACCTAAGCTTATTTGTTGGTCAGTCATAATATCGGGATATTATGTGATATGTTAATTTGTTCAATTAACCTTTGTTTTGAAGCTGTATTCTAGAATGATATCTGAAATACAGGAGATGAACAATAGAGAAATCATGAGGACAGGGAAGATGAAATCTGAAATGAAAGTAAGGTATTCTCAACTCTTCGAAATACCAGGTACGTAAATTTCGGGGACGAAATTTCATAAGGAGGGAAGATTGTAAGACCCCGAATTTTATGAAATAAAAGTATTCAATTTTTCTATTTAGTAAATGGTTAAATTGATAAAAGTTAAAGTTATACGTGAAATGTAAAAAAATTTCAAAATACGCAAGTGGTTATAAAATATTCATTGTTGTCGGGGAATATTCGTTTGGTCGTGAAATATTTTTCTGTCGGGGAATATTCGTACGACTGCGCAGACATTTGTGGGCCCCATAACAGAATAACTGTCGGATGAAGATAACGACAAAAATTGAGATTTTATAATTAACGGCGTAGTTGTTACCGTTAACACTGTTGGAATACCCAGTGGTTAAAATACAGTAATACGCGTGTTTGTACAGTAGCACACGATTTTACACTGTATTTTTGAATTATTGATCATTACGTAAGAAGGCACTACTCAATAATTGTTACAGTAATTACTGTTCAATATTTTATTTTATTGATTCAATAATTGCTACGTTAAAATTTTATATTATTGTTGTTCAATAATTGTCACTGCACAGTATTTCCCATTATCAGATCAATAATTCATATTATTTGAATAATATTATTAGATAACATTATTGGCAATGTCTAGAAAGTTCTGTCTAAGGAGAGGTTTGGTCATCTAATTGCGCGCCAGTAAGGAGAAATCCTTATTGGAAAGTCCCCTCTTTCCTGGGAACGGTCTGGTTGTCATAAATGTGATTCTGTAATATTATTTGTGAATAATTAATTATTGATTCATATGATAAGGAAATATTTATTTTATGTGGATATAAATGAGGGATATATTTTTGTGGTTAAAAATGAAGGAGTTAATGTTGAGGTATTTTATCTGTATTTTTTATCGGAACGGAGGTATTGAAAATCAAATTAGGGTTTTTGAGATATTTTGCGAGGGTTATAATTTTTAATCCGACCGTTGGATCGTTGTGATTTTTGGATATGTTATACATATATAAGTTGAGTATATGTCCACAAATTTTGAACCGTTAAAAATGAACGTATAATTTGTTATGAATTTTACGAGATGACTGGTTCAGAAATTGTTGAATTTTCGGAGTTAATCATTTTGGTGAAAAATTCTAGAATTGATGGGCCCCACTCTTGGTTGGTGAAGAAATGTGCTGAATTATATTTCAAATGTGGTGGGTGGGAATAGTAGCAGGTAAAGCCATCAGGTTGCAGGTCAAGCCTACTAAAATTTTCCTATAAATAGAGGGCTAAGTTAGAATTGAAAATCACACCAGAAACATAAGCTTTCTCTCTTTCTCTCTCTATAATATGAAGCATATTTTGTGAGTATTTAGATACTTTAAGAGTTGCTATTCAGTACAAGTTTCCTTCGGCTTTGCATTCCAGTCAGAAATACTGCACTTTTGAGGTAAGGGATAGTAAGGGATAGTAAGGGATTTTAAGGGTTATTATGTTTTTCAGTTTCGTAATTTTTCTGACCTTCAGAAAATTCTGAAAAAATTTGAAATGATATTTTGATGAGTTTTATTGATTGTGTCCAAAAATGGTAATTTTTGGATGTATAGATTAAGAGTTGTGAATTTTATGAGAAAAGACTATTTTAAAAGTAACCGCTTATAACTCTTTGTGGTTAACTCCAAAATTGATGAAATTTTTATTGAGAGTACATGTATATGATAGAAGTATACTCTGTAAATTTTAGAATTTTTGGAGAAAAGTATAATTTTTGATAAATGTCTAAATATTCGGCTGTTTTGGCCATATGAAAAATAGTAAATGACTTTTAAAAATTCTAAAAAAAATATATGTTCGCTATGGGACTATATTATGCTAAATCCCAGAAAAAAAATATTTTTGGAACTGATTTGGTATTTTTCATGAAAATAGTCTAGTTATGAGTAAATGAATTAAATATGTTTTATGAAGTAAGAAAATTGAAAAATAGGATTTTATGACTTGAGAATCCTATACGAGGTATATGCAGATTTTTGATGAGGGTTTTGGTTATTGGTGATGAAATCTTATGAGTTTGACATTTTAGAATGATTAAATACATTATTTTAGTAAAGTGTAAACAATTAAAATAAATTGTTTATAAATTTAAGAAATGTTATTCTTTCAATATCATTATACCGAAATATTGGTATGGATTTTATTGTGGAATTTCTATCTTTTGTGTCGGGGTTACTATTCATGAGTTACTATTCACGATTTACTATTCATGAGTTACGAATATTACTCTTGAGATTAAAATTAGATGTTGATCATATTATTTTTATTATTATATATAACATTTTTATAACCCTAATGATGATATTTCTCTTTGACTTGAGTGTAAAGATGGGTAGATTTTTGGTATGATCATGACTATGGGTTCTCTTTGGCCAGTAGTGCAAAGTTGAATCGTTGATTGGTATGATCATGACCATTGAATTTATAAGTGAATATCTTTAGCTTAAGTGCAAAGGTGAATTGATCAACATGGTTATAATTTATATATTTCTTTGAGATATTAATATATTTGGCCTGTAGTGCAAATATGAACTGTTGATGAATATATTTGGCCTGTATTGCAAATATGAACTGTTAATGAATATCTTTGGCCTGTAGTACAAAGATGATATGTTATTGAATATCTTTGGCCTGTAGTGCAAAGATGAACTGTTGTTGAATATCTTTGGCCAGTAGTGCAAAGATGACATGTTGTTGAATATCTTTGGCCAGTAGTGCAAAGATGAACAGATGTTGAGATGAACATGACCAACTGGTGATACAAATGAATATCTTTGGCCGTAGTGTAAAGATAAAGTTATTAGTATGATTATGAACAGGAAATATGATTTGGTGTAACCATGATCTTTGATGTTTCAGGTAAAGATAGGTGATGAAAATTATCTTCGTCCTGGATGAGAAGATGAATTTAGAACTATAATTATGATTATGAGTTATTTATATGATTGTGGACCAGAACTGTTGATTGATGTTACAGGGATAAAACATTATTGGTGGATTTTTAACATGGAGAAGATAATAGACTTTATAGTCTATTTGACTCTTCTAATGGATTGCTCGTTCCGCTGTAACTATGGTTGAAATTTTTATCATTTACCATATGTTCTAAATCTCTGATTTATTATTGATGAAGGCTATTGATAATTTAATTATCTTTAGTCATGATATTCTTTACTGAGCTAGTTGTGCTCACCCTTTTGCTTCACAATTCCTTTCAGGTAATAAGAGTGTAGCTGGGTCGAGCAAGGGTAACGGAGAAATAGAACGGTGGTCTCTAGCTGTGGATGTTCTCCCGAAGCAGTATAGAAAAGTTCATTTAGTAGTTTTATTTGGTGAATCCAATAGGGTAAGGTGTACCCAAAGTTGGAAGGGTGTTTTGTCACTATCATACAAGATGTCTAATGACATACAACCTCGTGTCATCATAAGACAGGGTTGTGCTCATCCACTTGCTGAGTATCTTTACGAGCACTACCTATATAATCTTGGTGTTTATTTGAAGTATAATTTTCAATTAGAGACAGTGGAGATAATGATATGTCAAGAGAAGACTCTCCATTGGGAAGAATATGATAGTAATCTTCTTGTTTTTCTTTGGGGTCTATTGGGTCAACCAAGGATAATTCTGTGGCCACATGATATCTATCATAACCTAGACGCGTGGCCTCCCATGTACGAAGGTTTCCTTGAGCACTTCCCAAAGATTCTAATTTCTAAAACAGTTTTTGACTATACCTTTATGTAAGGTGTCATTGTGAGGTGATGTCCACGGTTGGAACATGAGTCACATTTGGTATATATTTGTATCCAAACTCACAGCATATGTGTTGTTGTATTTTGCACGACAATTGTTGCAATAAAGTTGTAGTTATTTTCTGTACCATGTATTTGACGACTCAGAATGGGTTGGATGGAATGGACCTATTTTGGGGTTGTCACAATAATGAAATGAAGGATCATAGGAATGAAGATTCGCATTGGAGACAACCACGAGAAACTCCTAAGGTGTATAGGGAACCATTCTTTTCTAAGGAGTTAAGTAAGATGATGGAAGATTCTTGGATGAAGCTACAAAATACTTTTAAGGCGCAAAAGGAACAAGTTCAGCCGAGGGAGGAAGAAGATGAAAAGGAATATACAGTCCAAGGAGAATTGTTAGATTCCATTGTACAAAAGGATTGTAATCAACAAAAAGAAATTTTTCAAAAGATTGATAGTGAAAAAGAAAATTTTGAAAAGAGTGAGGATGAAAACAAAAGAGAGACGACTGTTGAGAGAAAAATGACTATGAAAAAAGAGCGAGTTGTATTTTGAAAAGCCAATGACTGTACATTCGTACAAGGCGACGCTTTTGAATACTAACTCGACTATGAAAAAAGAGTGAGTTGTGTCTAGTTCTGTTGTTTATCTTATATACGTAAGGGATCATATACCCGGTGCTATCGTTCCATACATATCGACTTGTAGTATTCTGGAGGAAACAATGGAGGTACAAAGGCGAGTTGCAGAGTTGATGGAGAAAGGTATCGTGGGAGAGAACATGAGTTCATGTGCTATTTATGAGATCATAGTACCTAAGGAGGATAAGATGTTGAGCTTGTGCATTGATTTTAAATTGGTAAACAAGTATCGTTATTTTCTTTACTTAAATAATATGTTTGATAAATTGTATAGTTCTTGTGTTTTGTCTAAATGTGATGACAATGCCTAATCAAATTAGCATGAGAAAGTATGATGGATGAAAAAATGTTTTAACATGTGGCTTGTATAGGTGGTTAGTTATTTCTGTTATATTAACTAATGCATCTAGTGTTTTCATGAGTTATTTAAAACATGTTTTGCATCCTTTCATGGAGAAATTTGTGTTCAGCTATTTTGAGGGTAGAATAGTCTTTATCATAAACTATGGAGGATATTTAATATTTGTTGAATTAGTTTATGAGTATGTGTTGTATTCTTGCTTGCATGAAATTCGTTCCGGGTTTTCTTATTCATATGTTGAATTAGGTTTTCATGCTAGTCAATCATTACATAACATGTCGTTAGTTAATAGTGGTATTGATCATGTTGTTCTGATAGAGCAGTCGTCATTGCATGATTTGCGATATGATATTGATTTGAAAGTGTTTATCGTTAAAGTGGATTGAGATATAGTTTATTTGTATGTTTAGTTAGATCACTTAGATTAGCTAAGGCTTTGCATACTCCCATGAGATTGTTGAATCATATTTTGCATTCTTTCATGGGCAAATATGTTCATATCTATTTTGATGATATTCCTGTTTTTGTCAACACTTTTGGAAATTCTGTATCACATGTTGAGTTTGTTTGTGATCATCGTAAATGCTATTGAGTCTTCATTTTGTGAAGTCGAATGCGACCTTTTAATTCCATTGAAGTCATTACTTGATTTTAAATGTGGTAATGTCAATGGAATGGGAAATGTTGATTTTGTTTTGCAGATTCGAGATGGGTACTTCATACTTGTCGAAAAGAAAAACCTGGATCATTGTGCAAATCAATTTGGACATTGCACAGAACTTCTACACGAAAGTGTTTTGAATATTGTTTTAGTAGACTATGAATGTGATTTTGATTTATTTGATTTCTTTGTAATTAGACGAAATGTACATGTTGATTGATTTTATTTTGTATTTAATCCAGGAATTCAAGAGTGTTTGCATATGAGACGTGTCAAGTTTCAAAGTTGGATATTTGACCCGGGTGCATTGAAGAGTGTATTTTTGCGAATGGTCAAGATCATCAGATTGACTTTTGATCCAGGAATTCGTAATTGGATGGTTATTCTACATAAAGAGTTCTACATTCTAATATTTGATCTAGGAGGAGTTGGACTTTTCAAATTATTGCTTGCGTTGTTGATATTGCTTATTCATTTAATTTTCCAGGTGATCAGACTTGTGGTTATGTTTTGTTTGGTGTTACTAATTTAGTTTCTTTTTATGTAGGATCAGGTTTGTGGATAAATCCCTTTTAAGAGGAGATCGAATGTCATATTGGAGGACAAATATTTTTCAAGAGAAGTGGACTGATACAATTATAACCGAGCTTGCATCGAACAACTACAACTCAACTCAAGTTCTGAGGGTTCAACGAATGATCATAAGTGATTGAGCTGAAACCTATTCGAAAATGTTTAATTTGGAGCTCAATTCAAGCGAACCCCAGGGTGAAGCGAGGATAAACTATGTGATTTAGGATTGCTAGATACCATCTATTTAGTAAGTCTAAATCAAGGCAAGTCAAGTCATCATGCATTACACGAAACGAAGGAAAGAGATTCGAGCTTCATGGCAAGCCGTTAATGGTGGAATATGGTTCTAAGTTCATTTATTTGGTCCAAGAAAAGATTTATGATTTGTGGAGGAAGTGAAGGATGGACAAATGATCAAATTCAGTGCTTAAAAAGGATCAGAGTAATAGCTAAGTCAGATCAGCGCGATTACGCCTTGATCCAGTTCCATACCAGCGACACCGCACCTTTTTGCAGACGAAAATTTGCTCTTTGGACTTAGAGCACGACCGCGCCCCAAGACAGTTCATTTCCAATGCGGCCACGTCTCATGGAAAATCCAATTAACGCGTTTTTGAAGATTTGGACGCATATTTGCTTTATTAATTAGTTATATTTCAATATCTTTTCAGACTTTGATTGTAATTAGGATACTCTTGGATTAAAGTTGATTTCCAAATTGATTATAATTCTTTATAAAGAATTTTAAGATTTTCATTACTATTATAAATAGGTTTACGAATGTAATTCATAAAAACATTTAATCATTATTCAGATTTTATAATTCTTGTGAAACTATTATCTACTTTTGATTCTTTGAAGAATTTCTAAATTATTTTCTTTGATATTAAACCTTGACATATCATACAACAATACATAGTTGTGTGTGACGTCTTCTACAGCAACAATTGTCGATTATACCTAGATTATCACTTCAATATAAGCGAGGAGTCGAGGGGTCATTGGTGTTCATTCAACGTAGATTTCCGAATGAATTGTACGAAAATTATCGTCTACATATAGGTGTGGGGTTAAAGTATTGCAAATAATTCACCATACAACTTTACTAAAAACGATCAAGGCGACGACCACCTCACGCAAGCGTGATGTGGAGTCCATGCATGATACTTTTATTCCACTTGATATTCTATCAGGTCGAGTCTCATCTGCTATTGCTACTGCTTCTGCAACTTCTGGTGAAAGGAAACAACAATTCTCCAAGCTTTCGCCATATTTATCAGCTAAATTGATTACTCGATCTTTCATGAACTTATCGATCAGGAAGCCATTTGCACCGAGGATCTCAAGCCCATCGAACCCTGTAAAGTATAGAAGATTATGTTGGTTTAATGTTGCAATGGAAAAGCTGAAATGCAAATCCTAATTTCGACGACTTCAATGCTAAAATTCATCAAATTTCAGACCAGTCAAGCTAGTAGGACAGGAGGATACAGGTTTTCTGATTCTCACCAGCTAAGTTCAAGATACGCGGATTCCTTGTCCATGCATGAAAATGAAGCTTGATCCTGTACTCCTTCCTGTACATCACATTGATTATAAAATTGGGTTTGAGCAAGACATGATGGAAATAGATATGATCAACTACTATTGCATGTGTCACCTTTTGTAAAAATAGAGCACACAAACGTACTTTCAGTTATAAACACCAGAATTTTCGAATCGGCTAAGGCTAATAACAGCTCGAAAGGCTCCAAAAATTTAATGATATGATTGAGCAAAAAAATTAAATATTTCAATTTAAAATTAAATGTCCAATGACATGTGACAAGAAAGCATTGCACGCAAAAATTTAGAAGAAATAGTAGTTTTAAAGCAAATTTGCTCTACGACCGGAGAGTTCAGCAAATCGATCGCAAATTATGCTGTGCTCCTCATGTTAATTATTTTCATCACCTTCTTCATCTGTAAAGTTGTAAACTATACAAAGCATTAAGGAAGATTTATAAAACAACGTCAATTTAGGGTGCTGACTATCAACAGCTTAAATCAATAAAGATTTATTTTTCGATTATTACTGAATGGTATATGTTAACGCCAAGTTTCGTCTGCGCGTCCAATCACAAAATCCACGCGCTGAATCCTGCACAATAACAGATCACACAGAAGCTTGACGGCCGTACCGCCGGGGGATAGCTCCGGTGTGAGAATAAGCACAGGCCGTTCACAAGGTTTAACAATGGAGGTTTATATGTTTAGTGCTCAAAGTAGATATTACCTGTTAATTGTAACCTTGGCCTTGTATTTATAGAGCTCCCACCACATTGGTATCCTCTTCTTTGGATTAGAGTAGGACTCCTAAATATGTTAGCTACCATATTTGGGTCCAACACAATCTCCTTAAAAAGTGCAAGTGGAATCCCTTTCCATCACTACATCCAGAGTTACCTTGTTGACGTAGGATTAGGGTTGATGCCCTTAATCACGTAAACTCCTTGTCGCACCAACTCTGCATGTGGACTGCTCATACGCTCAGGCCCAAACCAATAGCCAAACCCAACAGGCCCGAACTCAACCCTCACGATGACCACGGGCCCCAGCCTATTGGGATCGGGTAACCGACCCCGATCTTACATCTCTGAACATACGAGCCCGACCTCCTTTGACCCGACCCAAGCCTTCAGAACAAAAGAGGGTCGGGAAAACACTCCCGAACATTGCCCCCCAGTTTCTTGTTATAAGATATTTATGACACGAGACTTGAAAGGACATGAATTCGGATAGTCACGTCATAATGATGAGTTGTCTCGGGAACCCAAACGGTTTCTCCTCGGTCCGCGAGCTAGTACACGTTTTCTCACAACTGGGCCCACCTGCCATAAATAGCCGCCTTTGGAAGCCGTGCCAGACGGGCTATATAAGCCCCCCAACATTCAGCAGCGTCACTTTTTCGAGCCTTTAATATTTGGAATCTCTGTCGAACTTTTCCGGCAAGAGCGATTTCCGGCGAGACACTCATTTTTTCAGATTTCTTCAGTCCGTGCCATTTCTCCACTAAGCTCTTGTCTTGTACCTCTCTTCCCTTATTCCCACCATAAATGGCTGATTCCAGCGATCCTCGTCCTCTACCAACCATAGCAGCCGGCACTCCCACTCTTAACTCCGGTGACCTTCTCCAAATCGAGCTGGAGGCTACTCCGGTCGAACTCTCCGTGGAGAACGCCGAAACCAGAATTCGCCAATTCTACGCTTCGGAAACCGACTACGCTGTCATCAACACCAAATCTTCCATCACCCACTCTCAACTGTCGGACATCCAAACTTTATTCAACATCCCCAAAGAATACAAGCTTCGGGTTCCCGAGGCCAGCGAGAGGATGTACCACCGACCCGAGGGCGAATGGGTAGCCGTCCATCTGTATGCCCTAAGGTACGGGGTTCGGTTCCCCCTCCACGAATTCATCTCCTCTTTCCTCTGCCTGGTAGGGATCGGGTTCTCCCAGTTGGCTCCCAACTCCTATATCCAGCTGATCAGCTTCATCGCCCTCTGCCAGGAGGCTGGCATCACCCCCGGGCTGGATTTCTTCTTCGTCCTGTTCTCGGTGGGTCGGTCAAAGGAGCCCGGCCTTCGCCATCTGAACCGTGTTCCTGGACGGGACACCTTCGTGAAGACCCCATCCAGCAACAAGGGGTGGCATTCACAATGGTTCTTCATGAGGGGAACCGATCTTAACCTTCTCCCCAACTGGGCCGGTCCCGAAGATGTCCCCATGAAGGTCAACAAATTTCCGAAGAGTCGTTCGGCAGCCTTCAAGAAGTTTTACGCCCTTTTGAGGCAGACTAATTGGGGTCTAGGAATCGTGTCCAACGAATCCTGGCTCTACGAACACGGCTGTAAGTTAATCTATCCGACCTTGTTTTCTTATTCACCCGATCTTTTGCTTCGATTTTCATAATGATCCTTTTATTTTATGTTGTAGTGACCATCTTCAAGCCAAACAATACTGAAGAGGCCCTGTCCCCACTGCCGATCCTTGTCGAGCCAATCCATCTCCCAGCCGCTGACGACTCTCCTTCAGACGAGGCTGTTCTAATTGCCGAAATGTCTGTCGGTTCGTCAACCGGCCCTCTTCCCGAACCTTCCAAGGCTGATGCTTCCACGAAAAGTGTGTTGCAGATGAAGGGGGCCGACAAGATGGCTTTGCTAAAGAAATCGAAGAAAAGACCTTCTGTTCGAGCTCCCCCCAAGGCCATCGTCGCGCCCCCGCCGAAGCCTGCTCTGAAATTAACTCCTCCACCTCCGATCATAGTGACGGTGGCCGAAGATTCGGAGGGTACCGAAGATCAGCTTCTGGAGCCCGCTTCGAAGAAGCCGCGGTTGGTCGAGGGGCCCTCCCATGCCGAGGAGGTCGTTGCCCCGATCAATGCTTCTTCCCCGAAGTCCAAGGCTAGCTCTTCCGGAGGATCCCCAACCACCTGCTGGCCGAAGAGCCCAGCTGACAAATTCCCTTTCCATTTGCTTGATCAATTCAAGCTTTCCGGTGATGATGAACGGTTCAAGAACTTTTCGTCAGAGGATTTTCTGGTTACCTATCTCCGAGCCCAGACTCAGGTATTTATCCTCATTTGTATATATGTCTTCATTCATTTTTTTTTTTTGTTGTCTGACCAATTCGCCTATGTATTTAGGCCAACGCCATCCTTGCTCGAGCTATCGCTCCCCTTGCCCGATCTACCAAGAGAGAGGTCCAGCTAAGAACCGATGTGGAGCTTCTCCAGGCCGAATTATCGGGTCGGGATTCGGAGCTGAAGAGGGAGCGGGATCTCCATGCGGATACCCGTAATAAAGTATCCCAGGCTAATCGCCGGATTGGCGAACTCGAAGAACAAAATACCCTACTTCAACATGAGTTCGTCGGTCTCAACGATCATGCCAAAAAGCTGGTGCAGGATAAGGAACTTCTGGTCGAAGAGAATAGGACCTTGGTGGGAAACCTTCAGGTCATCGAAGGGAAGTTCGCGGGGGTCCACGCTCAGCTGAGTAATTTGATCCACGCGAACAACACTTTGATGGCCGAACAGGCCATCATCAAACAGGCTGCCATCAGGGAATACGAAGAATCGCCTGCCCTGACCGATAAGATTATAACCCAGTTTGCCGAGGGTGTTGAAGCTTATCGGGAGAAGGCCCGAGCGAAGCTTGTTGATGCTGGTTTGGACGCCTCGATCCTTGATTCTTTCGACGAGGAGTCCGAGGCCGAAGCCGATGCTGGTTCCCCTTAATTTTTTCTTGAATTTGTTCATACTTGTAATTTTCCTGTTTTTTTTTTTTTTTAAGTTTTGTAATTCAACCTGACCAGAGAAGCCGACGGTGTATGTACCCGAAACCTATCTGATCGGGAATTGTAAAACCTTTATAATATGAATGGAGACAAAAGACTTCTAAGTAGTTATCTCGATCAGTTTAACTTTATTTTTATCGCCCAGTTAGGTCATTTCTGACCGTCTGGTCCATTTTCGTCTAAAGTGTACTGTCTCGGATAGGTAACTTTTATCGATCAGTTATACTTGTGGCGTTTTATCAGCCAGTTAAGTTCTTTCGGACTGTCTGGTTGTTTTACGCTCGAAGCTTGTCTGATCGGACGTGTATCTTTGTCAATCAGTTACACTTGTGGCGTTTATCGATCAGTTAAGTTTTTTAGGACCGTCTGATCGTTTCACGCTCGAAGCTTATCTGATCGGTAAAGCAGTGCAAGATTAAAACGAAGTACAAACGTTTCTCTTGAGAGAAGTTTTCATTTCATTGATAAATCGCATAAATTTCACCGTTATCAGGAAAGATTAGGCATGTATTTACTGGTAATATCTCCTAAGTCTTCCAGCATGCCATGTATTCTTTACTTCCGACCCATCCATTGCTCGAAGCCGGTAAGTCCCTGGCTTCGGTACTTCTAATATCTCATAAGGCCCCTCCCAGTTAGGCATTAACTTTCCTGTGTTCTGGGGGGTTGACGCCTCTGCCTCCCGAAGCACCAAATCTCCTATCTCGAACCTCCTCAACTTCACCTTCTGGTTGTAATGTCGGGCTGTCTTCTGCTGATAAATGGCCAACCTCAACACCGCGGCGTCACGAGCTTCATCTAGCAGATCCAGATTCATTTTCAAACCTTCATCGTTGTATAGTTCTTTGAACTGGCTGACCCGAAGGGTGGGTGACCCAATCTCTACCGGTATGAGTGCATCGGTCCCATAGGCCAGACGGAAGGGGGAGTCTCCAGTTGTTGTCCTTGGGGTCGTCCGGTATGCCCACAAAACGCTAAGCAGTTCCTCGGGCCACCGACCCTTCAGTTCATCCAATCTTCTTTTTATGCCGTTGAGTAGGGTTCGATTTGTCACTTCCACTTGACCGTTTGACTGAGGGTGGGCAACCGAGGTCTTCCGGTGTTGAATTCCCAATTCTTTCAGGAAGCTTTCAAATTTTGACCCCACGAACTGTCTACCGTTATCCGATACTACAGCCATCGGGATGCCGAACCGATACACTATTCCTTCTTTCACAAATTTAAGACATTCCTGTTCGGTAATCTTCTGCAATGGTTTGGCTTCGACCCACTTTGTCATGTAATCGATAGCCACTATTATAAAGCTGACTTGCCCTTTGGCCTTCGGCAGAGGTCCTAGGATGTCGATTCCCCATACTGCGAAGGGGATCGGGGATAAGACCGAGTAGAGTTCTTCGGGGGGTTGATGCGGGATGTTGCTGTTCAGTTGACACTTGGGACATTTTTTGACGAGTTCCTTGGCCTCTGTATAAATGGTTGGCCAGTAATAACCCTGTCTTAGAATTTTATTCGCCAGTGACTTGGCGCCCATGTGATCTCCACAGATCCCTTCATGTACCTCCCGAAGTGCGTAGATTGCCTCTGACGGTGTTAAACATTTAAGTAAGGGAGAGTTGAAGGCCCTTCGATACAAATCTCCATCAATCAGTACAAAATTCGAACTTCGATGCTTGATCTTTCTTGCTAGGATGCGGTCTGATGGTAAGGTTCCGTCAGCCAGATAATAGATGTAGGGCGTAAGCCAACAGTCTAGCCGATCAACACATAATGTCTCCTCTTTTGAGACACTAGGCTGCTCCAATGTCTCTAGATATACCGAACCGTTGAAGGAGTTGGCATCGGTTGTCGCCAGTCTGGCCAGGGCATCTGCTATTGTATTGTCGGATCGGTCAATTTCCTGACAGCTGACCGTGTGGAAGTATGTCAGTTTATTCTTTGTCTCGGCTAAGTACTTCGTCATTCTCGCCCCCCGAGCCGCATACTCTCCCGATACCTGTTTGACGACCAGCTGCGAGTCACTGTAGATGACCAAGTTTTGTACTTCCAGGCTTCGGGCCAATTTTAACCCGGCTAGAACGGCCTCATATTCTGCTTCGTTGTTGGTCGCTCTGAACTTAAATCGAATAGCTTGTTGGACCTTGAATCCTTCGGGGCTCGTCAGTATGACCCCTGCACCACTGATGTCTGACGTTGACGAGCCATCGACATATAGTGTCCATGAAGTCTTTATGGGTTGTGTTTCGGCCACCGATCCCACATCTGGCTCCGAAAACGAACATTCCACGACGAAGTCTGCTAGCGCCTGCCCTTTGATTGCCGTTCGGGGATGATACTCTATCGCGAACTGTGTTAGCTCCATTGCCCATGCCGCCAGTCTTCCAGAAACCTCAGGTCGGTGTAGAATTTTCTTCAACGGCTGATCGGTGTATACCACCACCACCCGACCCTGAAAATAATGCCGAAGTTTTCTGCTTGCAATGATTAAGGCATAGGCGAATTTTTCCAGGTTCGGGTATCGGAGTTCTGCGTCCCGAAGTACGTGGCTGACGTAGTACACGGGGAACTGATTTCCTCCTTGGACCCGAACCAATGCCGCCCCCACTGCCATCGAACTCGCCGCCAGATAAAGATATAGGGGTTCTGAAGGGATTGGTTTCATCAGCAGAGGTGCCGAAGAAAGATATCGTTTGATCCCTTGGAACGCGTCCTCACATTCTGAGGTCCACTGGAAGCTTTTCTTGTTCGTGGGTCCTTTCAGGGTGTCAAAAAATGGAAGGCACCTCTCAGCTGATTTAGAGACGAACCTTCGTAGGGCCGCAATCCGACCCGTTAGTCTCTGCACATCCTTCTATGACTTTGGTGATTTCATATCCAGGACTGCCTGGATTTTCTCTGGGTTTGCTTCGATTCCCCTTTTGCTGACCAAGTATCCTAGAAATTTACCCGATCCCAGCCCAAAAGTGCATTTGGTCGGGTTTAGCCTTAGCTTGCGTTTTCGGACCGTCTCGAAACAGTCCTCCAGATCTTCAAGATGTTTGCGGACTGACATGCTTTTAACGATCATGTCGTCTACGTAGACCTCCATGCTCCTCCCCAATTGCTTCGTGAACACCAGGTTCATCATTCGTTGATAAGTTGCCCCGGCATTTAATAGCCCGAAGGTCATTTTCCTGTATGCGTATATCGCCCGATGTGTGATAAAACTTGTCTTCGGGATGTCTTCCTTGTTCATCGAAATCTGGTGGTACCCAGAGAATGCATCCATAAAACTCAACATACCGTATCCCGACGTGGCGTCGATCAGTTGATCTATGTTGGGCAAAGGGTAGAAATCCTTCGGACACGCCCTGTTTAGATCCGTGTAATCAATACACAACCTCCATTTCCCATTTTGCTTCTGGACCAATACCACGTTGGCCAACCACTCCGGGTAATCAATCTCGAAGATGAATTCGGCCTCCAGGAGCTTGGCGATCTCTTCGTCGATGATTTTTTGCCTTTCTGGGGCGAAAATCCTCCGCTTCTGTATGACCGGTTTCTTGTCCGGGTCCACGTGCAGCCGGTGTAGAGCCACTGATTCACTTACCCCCGGCATGTCGCTGGGTTCCCATGCAAAGATATCGGCATAGACTCGGAGTAATTCTATCAGCCCGGTCCGGAAGGGTTCTGATAACTCCGACCCGATCTTAATTATTTTGTCTTCCTGCCCAGGTACCAATTCTACATCATCAGTTTCTTCGGCCGGAAGAGCAAGTGGCTCTGTGCTTCCCTCCGTGAATGGTTCGATCTCAATGGCCATTGTCTGTTTTTGTTTGCAGACCCCGACCCCTGAAGAAATCAAGCTGTTTCGGTAACACCTTCGGGCTATATCTAGGTCACCTTTCACCTCCCCGATCCCGTTCGGTGTTGGAAACTTGATTTTAAAATGGGGTATCGATGTTACTGCTTGCAGGGCTGCCAAGGTAGGCCTTCCGAGGATCGCGTTATATGCCGAGTCTATTTGGACGACAAAAAATTTCACCACTATTTCGACTTGATTAGGTGCCGTACCAAATTTGACTGGCATCTCGATGGTGCCCAACACAAGCACCGGATCTCCACTAAATCCATACAAGGGGCCCTCCCCTCCCAAATCCATCTTCTTTCCTTGCAGGTCTAACCTCTGATAGGCGTGTGAATACAGGATATCGACCGAAGACCCGTTATCTATCATCATTCTTTTCATATCCACTATCCCGACCTGAGCCGTTATTACCAAAGCACCATCGTGGGGCTCAATGAGATCTGTCGGGTAGTCTTCGTCCGTAAATGAGATAGACGTTCCCGGATATGCCCGATCCTTTCTAGGGGTTGACCCCGAAACAGATAGCACTGCTTCCAGAGTCCCACTTCTTTTTCTTCCCGATACCCGTCTAACGGAACCCCCCGAAATGACATCAACTACACCTCGGGCTGGGGGGTTCTGCGGCGCCTGGGTATCCGGGATCTGATCTGCGGTCTCCTCTCTGGGCACCTCGGCATTTCCCCGGCCTGCCACGTATTGTAACAGTTGTCCGTTTTGGACATTTTTCTCGATCATATCCATCAGATTAACGCATGCTTCGGTCGAGTGTCCGGTACTCTGATGGTATTCACAATACTTATCCCGACCACGCTTTCCGGGCTTAGTTCGCCTGGGGCATGGCTCGTAGAATGGTTGGTTTTTCATTTCCTGCAGGATTTTCGACCGATCCGCGGTGAGGGGAGTATAAACCTTGCTGACGTTACGGTTGGATAGTGGAGGCCGGTTGCTACCTGAACCTCCCCCATTGAAGTTTTTCTTTTCCGTTCGGTCTGATTTCCACTGGTTATTGTCCGAACGTTGGTAGGTCGGTTTTTCCCGATCTTTAGCTTTCTCGTAAGGTTGTTGGTGTGGTTTGAAATTTCCCAAAGCTTCCTCTATAGCGATGAACCCTTCTGCCCGATGAAAGGCCTCGGTCAAGTCTGCCGGAGGGTTAATCACCAAATCCTTTACCAGTTTCTTAGATCTCCCGATGTCTAAGCCGGTCGTAAAAAATCCCAGTGCTTGTGGGGAATTCAGCTCCGCTACAGATCCCACTGCCTCTCTAAATCGTTTGACGAACTGACTTAGGGTCTCGTCTGATTTCTGCCGTACCTGCATGAGGGACGCCGTGATCTTCCCTCGTCTTCGGTTGCTGCCGAACCGAGCATGGAATTTTTCACGAAGATCGTTCCATGACCCGATTGATCCTGGTGCCAGGGTCCCCAACCACTCCCTGGCACTCTTCTTAAGTGTTGTAGCGAACATGTGGCATTTGGCTGCATCCGAATGCCCATAGTACGACATCAGGCGATCATATCCATCCGAGTGGTCGTAGGGGTCTCCCAATCCGTCGTATGTCTCCATCGGGGGCATCTTCTTCTTTGGATCGGCTATCACCCGGTTGATTTCGGGCGAAAAGGGAGATCCTAAACCTGCCGAAGATGTCCCCGTCGAGTTTTTTGTCCCTAGCAACCTTTCTAATTCAGACACTCTCCGGGTAAGGGGGTCGGATCCTTCCTTATGAGGGGACGATCGAGGTTTGTCCCTCCCATAATCAGGAGACGCTTCCCTTTCTATCTGCCCCGTCCTGCCTCGGTGTTCTGATCGGCGCCCGGCCGAAGGACTCCTCCTTCTGCTCTTTCCATCTCTAGAGCGACTCCGGTGCCTGCTCTGTTCTCTTCTTGCCTCTCCCCACCGAGGCGATCGGGACCGGCTTCGATTCCTACGCCTTCTGGAACTCACTTCTTGATCCCCGACCATGTTGGCCATCTGTCTCTCCAACTCCAATTGTTGTAGCTGGAGCGCCAACATGGCGTCTTTATTCTGGTCCAGTCTCTTCTGCAAGAGAAACTCTCGTTGGTCTCGGCTTCCTGCTCCCCGGTCTTGCCTCACGAGGGCTTGAGAGTGCCTCTCGTCGGCCTGACTCGCCTGATGAGGCGTGTGTTGACTCTCGGGGAAGAGCTTCCGCCGAAGATCATGGACCGGTAACTCTTCTACCTCCTGTATTTTAGACCCCAGTCGGTCCTTCACTGACCCCCTCGCCTGAGTTGTTTGGTAGGACTGCTGGGTCTTGGCCCTTTCCGAGACAGCGATATTATCTCTACTCGTCATGATTGCTGCCGAAGAAAAGTATTTGTGGTTGCAAAGAAGCGGCCCTCCTTCTAGCGCCAATGTTAACGTCAAGTTTCGTCTGCGCGTCCAATCACAAAATCCACGCGCTGAATCCTGCACAATAACAGATCACACAGAAGCTTGACGGCCGTACCGCCGGGGGATAGCTCCGGTGTGAGAATAAGCACAGGCCGTTCACAAGGTTTAACAATGGAGGTTTATATGTTTAGTGCTCAAAGTAGATATTACCTGTTAATTGTAACCTTGGCCTTGTATTTATAGAGCTCCCACCACATTGGTATCCTCTTCTTTGGATTAGAGTAGGACTCCTAAATATGTTAGCTACCATATTTGGGTCCAACACAATCTCCTTAAAAAGTGCAAGTGGAATCCCTTTCCATCACTACATCCAGAGTTACCTTGTTGACGTAGGATTAGGGTTGATGCCCTTAATCACGTAAACTCCTTGTCGCACCAACTCTGCATGTGGACTGCTCATACGCTCAGGCCCAAACCAATAGCCAAACCCAACAGGCCCGAACTCAACCCTCACGATGACCACGGGCCCCAGCCTATTGGGATCGGGTAACCGACCCCGATCTTACATCTCTGAACATACGAGCCCGACCTCCTTTGACCCGACCCAAGCCTTCAGAACAAAAGAGGGTCGGGAAAACACTCCCGAACAGTATAATATTTGCTTATATATATGTGCCACATTGAATATATACCCACCCGTAGTTTCTTCAAAGGACCCAAATATGCAGTCATATGGAATAAAGCTATTCCAGCCATCATTCTTGGATTGTATTTGAAGCATTGCATAATTATGACGGGAAAGAAAGTAAGAGCCTGTCCTGGTTTCATATGCTGACAAGTCGCCACCAATAATATTCCGTTGAGACAAATTGGTGTTGTTGGGTGATTCAGAGCTCTTGTCTACTCGTTCGCAGTACACAAGCTGGATTCCACGGAAGTGGTTAGCATGAAGTTCATTTTTTGATAAGTTGGTTAATTGGCCAATAGAGTACTAACACACAAACGAGGCTCTGTGTGTGTCAGCATTCTATTGGTCAATTGACCAACTTACCAAAAAATAAACTTCATGCTAACCGGATCCGAATTCCACACTCCTTTACCTTGTTGGCAACACTTATATCAGATTCAACAGTAATAATGTTTGCTTCCACCGAAAGGTCCACTTTGTCTCCAAATCCCAACTGATTCCCAAATTCCCAGTGGCTTAACCATATCATATCTTGGTTGGCTTCTGGAATGCCAAAGAATGTTGGACCATAAACCCACTTTGTACCCTTGGTTTTATTAATAATTTTGATATAAAATGCAGCATGGGGTTCAATGTCTGCGTATACAACAAAGGTTTCAAACTCACAAAGGGAAGTCACAGTAAAAGATATGGCACTCCCTGTATTCTTAATGATATAGCAGCCAGGAACATCACTCCCTAGAAGAAAAGTGCTGAATATACCAAATTCATCTAGTCCCTGTGCCACGAGAATCATATTATTAAGTATTAGTTACATATAATGTGTGCTCGTGTGGTGTTTATCATGTGTGCTCATATGTGCAAGAGAGCATACCTGAATGGGACCTTTTCTTGCTATCTTCGCCAGGTTATTCCACAACATTATCTCAACTCCTTGTAAAAGCTCCAAATCAAACAAACCTAAATTGTTGACCATGTGTATATCAAAGTTTCCTATGGGTTCTAACTTAAATAGTCCGCGAATCTTAACCAGTTCCTCACAATTATATAATTTCACATACAATGAATCTGGAAGGTTTGGCAGATTCGACATTCTTTGTAAGGATGAGCAATTATGTGTACTCAGGTCCTTTAAGCTAGATGGAAGTTCTGGAAGTGACTGAAGTTTATTGCACGACTCCAACACGAGGACCTTCAACATATTAAGACCTTTGATGCTGTCTGGTAAGCTACAAATTGGATTTCTGCTCAGATCCAATTTCTGCAACAATGTCATACCACCAAAATCCTTCATAAGAGCATCATCTGACAGATTGCAGCCTGCTAGACTTAAGTTTAATAAAGAACGTGGTAAAGAAGCCAAAGAAAACTTCGGAGTTCTTGGTTTTGATAACCAAGACCACAAAAATGCATTCCGTGATTTGGCATCTCCAGAGGGCAATTGATTTATTCCATCTGCATGAAACACTGTCAACGATTGCATTTTCTCCAGCTCATTTGGTAACTCATCAAGCTTTGAGCAATCAACCAGAATAAGTGTTTCAAGAGATTTTAGTAAACCAATGCTTTGTGTAAGTTTTTTGAGATTTTTGTAGCCTTTAAGATTCCAGAAAATAAGTCTCTCAAGGCAACCAATGGTTTCATGAACCTGAACCAAACTTTCACAAAATTTAAGAATCAACCGCTCCAGATTAGGAACTTTAGAGAAGTCGGGGGTTCTGATCAGACTGTGAGAGTAACTAAGATTAAGGATCTTTAATAATCTGAGACAGTCATAAAATAGGATTTTAGTTTTTCTGTGAATACATATAAATTTTGTGAAAGAAAGAATGATAGATATATACCATGGTTCCCCTCCAAACAAGTTCCAAGCTGCTATATCGCATGTCCAGAGCAACCAGATTTTCCAGATGAAAATCAGGAGGTATAGAACTTAAAGAAAATCCACGCCAATACAACCATTTTAGCGTTCTAGGGATTCCCCCAAAGCCTCCACAGACCCTTGCATAATTTAGCTGAAGTAGCTTCAGTCGTTGCATCCTTGAAAATGCTTCAGTTGTTGCATCCTTGAAAATGCTTCAGTTTTCAAGTTAATTCCGTCCAGCATGAAGAAAGATTCTGTCGATGCAGATTTTGTGGGGAGCCAAGAGAATAAGCCCAGGCAATGTCGCTTCAATGAATTGGCTTCATAAAGAGGCACATAATTGTCAGCAGATTCATTGATATTTTGTCTTTTTCCCTTCTTTGGATCTAAGGATGTCTTGGCTAGATTTTCTTCCTTCGACATGTGCGAGTTGAAGATGAGGCCTTTGATTTTTTCTGTACCCTGATATAGTAAAGAACTTCCTTAAGAAAGTGTGCCAGCAGAAAAACATATAGAAGCAGATTAGAAGCATAATTCTTACAGTTTTTTCTCGTAAAACATTTAAGACATCCTTGTGATTCCACAATCTGCTGCGCTTCCCAGGTTCTTCTGGAGATTTTTGACGAATAATTTCCTTTCCCATGTCTCGTAGCAATTGATGCATCATCAGCTTGTTTTTTTCATCGATTGTCAGGAGGCATCTATCAGTGAGATTCTGAATCCCAATATCTGTGTAGACATCACATGCATCTAGTATAGTAGGTATGTAATCCTTGTCCCTCCCCACAAAGAAACAAGCAATGTCAAGAAACAAACTCTTGTCATGATCATCTTGCAAGGAATCATAGCTTATCTTCAGTTTTTTAAGAATTTGATCATTAGGGATTGCTTCCAGTTTCTTTAATGCACTTTCCCATATGTCTGAACTCTTGCCAGATAGAGAAGAACCCAAAACTTGAAGAGCTAATGGAAGCCCTCCACAGTGCTTAAGTACACCTTGAGAGAGCTCCATATAACCTTCACTGGGGAAGTCTTGTCCGAAGGCATGCCAACTGAAAAGCTCAAGTGACTCATCATTATTTAACACCTCAACCTTGTATCTCTTGCAAACTTCATGAGATTTTAGCAAACCCTTGTGTCTAGTTGTTATGATGATTTTAGTTCCCGGATAAAACCAATCTCGCATACCAAGTACTGCATTTAACAGGCCCATCCAACTGATCCACATCATCAAGAACAAGAAGAATTTTTTTCCAGGATACTGCATCTCTTATCTTAATGGCTCCTTCATCAACATTGTAAATCTTTTGCTTTCTACCCCTAAGAATATCTGAAAGAATCTTTGTAAACGAACCAAACCATTGGGTTGTTCAGAAACGTCTCTAATATTTGCAAGAAAGCTGCTTCCTTCAAACATTTCAAAATTCAGGTTATAAACATTTTTGGCAATGGTCGTCTTACCTATGCCACCCATACCATAAATCGCCATTATATTAACATCATTTTACCGATCTTGCACCCACCAATTAATGGCACTTACACGAGAGTCTATTCCAATGGGGTGGGGGGCAACACTCAAGATTGTGCGGTTCAATTTAATCCCAAACTCTTTTACAATAAATTTAGCCTCGTGCCTGCAATTCGTGAATAGAATATGCTGAATATTATCTTCAAAATATACAATAGAGGAAAAGGAAATTCAAGAATATCTTGAAATTTTAATGAGCAGTTTTTTGACAAGAGTTCTTACCCTCACAATTTCAACATTTACGTCCATCATCTAATTCTTTTGGACTAATTTAAATCAGGTGAAATGCACAGGACTTCCAAGTTGCTAAAGTCCCTTAAACAAGTTTGTCCAACTAATCATCTTGTTCTCTAGTTCCTTCCATTATACACATAAGCATATGCACACCTACAAACATAATTTTGTAATTATTAATTCGAGATATAATTAAACTATCTTCAGTTTGTATACTCCATAATCTTTTTATGCTTAATCCTCTCC
Source organism: Panax notoginseng (assembly GCA_016801055.1). Classification (NCBI taxonomy): domain Eukaryota; kingdom Viridiplantae; phylum Streptophyta; class Magnoliopsida; order Apiales; family Araliaceae; genus Panax; species Panax notoginseng. The sequence continues at coordinate 15,080,580 of CM029017.1, read as the reverse complement.
CTTCTTTTCTTGCTTTTATGAACCAAGCTCTCGTAATAAAAGGAGCAGAGTAATTCAGATGTTGATTTTATCTAATAAGAAAAATTCAAATGCTTATTAAGGGGTTATTTGTTTACATCTGAATGAGTCTGAATAAGACCGAATAAGTTAGTCAGACCGCTTGTTTTGTAATTTTTAAATTCTAAATACGTTTAAATGTGTCTAAATGATTCATTCATAAAATTGTGGTTGAATCAGTAAGAAGTAGTGTCAAATGATATTTTTGTCTACCTACCCTCATAAACAACTAAAAATTACATTTAATATCCAACTTTTTTTACTATTGTAAACAAATTTTGTTATATACAAGTTGTTTTTTGATTTTTTGTTTTAACAAATTGATCAATAACCAATTTAATGCATGTTGTTATAGTTTTTAGTTTTTTGTTTTGGTTTTATGAACTGATAGAATGTTATTAAAAAAATTTGGTGTTTATTCTTAAAATTATATTACCAATAGTATACTCCATCAAAGATTGTTCAAGTGTTTATATTTAAATTTTTTTGATAACAGTGTTTATTTATAATTATATAATAAACGTTCATAATAGTCCATAAGATTAAAATAGTGAAATACACGTATCCAGATGTTTTAGACATACTGTAACAACCCCAAAATAGATCCATTCCATCCAACCTATTCTGAGTCGCCAAATACATGGTACAGAAAACAACTACAACTTTATTACAACAATTGTCGTGCAAAATACAACAACACATATGCTGTGAGTTTGGATACAAATATATACCAAATGTGACTCATGTTCCAACCGTGGACATCACCCCACAATAACACCTTACATAAAGGTATAGTCAAAAATTGTTTTAGAAATTAGAATCTTTGGGAAGTGCTCAAGGAAACCTTCGTACATGGGAGGTCACGCGTCTAGGTTATGATAGATATCATATGGCCACAGAATTATCCTTGGTTGACCCAATAGACCCCAAAGAAAAACGAGAAGATTACTATCATATTCTTCCCAATGGTGAGTCTTCTCTTGACTTATCATTATCTCCACTGTCTCTAATTGAGAATTATACTTCAAACAAACACCAAGATTATATAGGTAGTGCCCATAGATATACTCAGCAAGTGGATGAGCACAACCCTGTCCTATGATGACACGAGGTTGTATGTCATTAGACATCTTGTATGATAGTGACAAAACACCCTTCCAACGTTGGGTTCGCCTCACCCTATTTTCTTCACCAAATATAACTACTAAATGATGACCACCGTTCTATTCCCTTGTTACCCCCGCTCGACCCAGCTACACTCTTATTACCTGAAAGGAATTGTGAAGCAAAAGGGTGAGCACAACTAGCTCAGTAAAGAATATCATGACTAAAGATAATTCAATTATCAATAGCCTTCATCAACAATAAATCAGAGATTTAGAACATATGGTAAATGATAAAAATTTCAACCATAGTTGCAGCGGAACGAGCAATCCATTAGAAGAGTCAAATAGACTATAAAGTCTATTATCTTCTCCATGTTAAAAATCCACCAACAATGTTTTATCCATGTAACATCACTCAACAGTTCCTTTCCACAATCATATGAATAACTCATAATCATAATTGTGACTATAAATTTTTCTTCGCACCCAGGACGAAGAATATTTTCATCACCTGTCTTTACCTGAAACATCAAAGATCATGGTTATACCAAATCACAATTCCTGTTTATAATCATACTAACAAATCCATCTTTGCACTACGGGCCAAAGATATTCATCAACAAACCATCTTTGCACTACGGGCCAAAGATATTCATCAACAAACCATCTTTGCACTACGGGCCAAAGATATTCAACAACAGTTCATCTTTGCACTACAGGCCAAAGATATTCATCAACATGCCATCTTTGCACTACATGCCAAAGATATTCATCAACAATTCATATTTGCACTACAGGCCAAATATATTCATATCTCAAAGAAATATATAATCATTTCAGAATTTATATAAACAATAATTATAACCATGTTGATCAATTCACCTTTGCACTTAAGATTAAGATATTCAATTATAAATTCAATGGTCATGATCATACCAGTCACAATTCAACTTTGCACTACAGGCCAAAGAGAACCCTAGTCATGATCATACCAATAATCTACCCATCTTTACACTCCAGTGAAAGAGAATTTTAACATCAGGGTTATAAAAATGTTATATATGATGATAAAAATAATATGATCAACATATGGTTTTAATCTCAAGAGTAATATTCGTAACTCATGAATAGTAAATCGTGAATAGTAACTCATGAATAGTAATCCCGACACAAAAGATAGAAATTCCACAATAAAATCCATACCAATATTTCGGTATAATGATATTGAAAGAATAACATTACTTAAATTTATAAACAATTTATTTTAATTGTTTACACTTTACTAATTAATGCATTTAATCATCATAAAATGCCAACTCTTACAATTTCATCATCAATAACCAAAACCCTCATAAAAAATCTGCATATACCTCATATAGGATTCTCAAGCCATAAAATCCTATTTTCTAATTTTTTTTCTTCACAAAACATATTTAATTCATTTACTCATAACTAGACCATTTTCATGAAAAATTCAAAATCAGTTCCAAAAATATTTCTTTTCTGGAATTTAGCATAATATAGTCCCATAGTGAACATATATTTTTCTCAGAATTTTTAAAACTCAGTTACTATTTTTCATATGGCCAAAACCGCCGAATATTTAGACATTTATCATAAATTGTATTTTTATCTAAAAATTTTGAAATTCACAGAGTATACTCCTATCATATACATGTACTCCCAATAAAAATTTTATCAATTTTATAGTTAACCACAAAGAGTTATAAGCGGTTACTTTTAAAATAGTCTTTTCTCATAAAATTTATAACTCTCAATCTATACATCCAAAAATCACCATTTTTGGACACAACCAAGAAAACTCATCAAAATATCATTTCAAATTTTTTCAGAATTTTTGAAGTTCAGAAAAATTACGAAACTGAAAATCATAACAACCCTTAAAATCCCTTACTATCCCTTACTATCCCTTACCTCAAAAGAGCAGCACTTCTGACTGGATATCGGATATGACGCTAAAGGAAACTTGCACTGATGAATACCAACTCACCAAGTATCTAAATACTCACAAAATATACTTCATAATATAGAGAGAGAAAGAGAGAAAGCTTATGTTTCTGGTGTGTTTTTCAATTCTAACTTAGCCCTCTATTTATAGGAAAATTTTGATAGGTTTGACCTGCAACCTGATGGCTTTACCTGCTACTATTCCCACCCACCACATTTGAAATATAATTCAGCACATTTCTTCACTAACCACAAGTGGGGCCCACCAATTCTAGAATTTTCCACCAAAATGATAAACTCCGAAAATTCAAAAATTTCTGAACCAGTCATCTCGTAAAATTCATAATAAATCATACGTTCATTTTTAACGGTTCAAAATTTGTGGGCATATACTCAACTTATATATGTATAACATATCCAAAAATTACCACGATCCAACGGTCAGATTAAAAATTATAACCCCCGCAAAATATCTCAAAAACCCTGATTTTTAATACCTCCATTCCGACAAAAATACGGATAAAGACCTCAACATTAACTCCTTCATTTTTAACCACAAAAATATATCCCTCGTTTATATCCACATAAAATAAATATTTCCTTATCATATGAATCAATAATTAATTATTCATAAATAATATTACAGAATCACATTTATGACAACCAGGCCGTTCCCAGGAAAGAGGGGGCTTTCCAATAAGAATTTCTCCTTACTGGCGCGCAATTAGATGACCAAACCTCTCCTTAGACAGAACTTTCTAGACATTGCCAATAATGCTATCTAATAATACTATTTAAATAATATGAATTATTGATCTGATAATGGGAAATACTGTGCAGCAACAATTATTGAACAACACTAATATAAAATTTCAACGTAGCAATTATTGAATCAATAAAATAAAATATTGAACAGTAATTACTGTAACAATTATTGAGTAGTGCCTTCTTACGTAAGAATCAATAATTGGTGCAATTCCGTGTGCTACTGTATTTTAACCACCGGGTATTCCAACAGTATTAACGGTAATAACTACGCTGTTATTTGTAAAAACTCAAATTTGTCGTTTTCTTCATCCGACAGTTATTCTGTTATGGGGCCCACAAATGTCTGCGCTATCGTACGAATATTCTCCGACAGAAAGAATATTCCACGACCAAACGAATATTTCCCGATAACAATGAATATTTTATAACCACTTGCTTATTTTGAAAAAAAAATTCATATTTCACCCATAACTTTAAACTTTTATCAATTTAACCATTTACTGAATAATAATTATAAGAAAAATTGAATACTTTTATTTCATAAAATTCGGAGTTTTACAGAAATGACTATTTCTAATTATCTTGTTTTAAAGAATGAAAATATTCATATTAAAGAGAAAAATGCTCACTTATAAAATTAGATAAATGATCTAATGAAAGAAGTATAAACTTTGATTGAGAAAAAATAAAAAATAATTAAATATTGCACATCAATTGAAGTATCCAAGTTAAATGCTAAAATTGATTATTTAGATAATTATAATAAAATCTTATATAATCATGCAAACAAATTAAATGAAGAAAACAATGTTCTTAAAAAAGAAAATGGTAATTTAAAAGAAAGTTTAAAAATGAGATATACATGTATTGATGCATTTAATGATGGAAAAATAGTAAACACGCAAAATAACAATGAGGAAGAAATAATTTCATTAAAAAGGGATCTCGTAAAATTTGTTCAATGAGAAGAAAATTTGAATATAATGTTGGGTGTGTAATTCTATGTATGTGCACACCTAGAGGGGGGTGAATAGGTGTTTAAGCTAAAAGTGATAAACAGTGAAAGCTTTTTATAACTTTATGCTACAGGTTTAATTCAGACAGCTACGCATGTCTGCTTTAGTTTCTGCTTTAGCTTATGTTCTTCGTTTCTTATTATCAGACAGCTAGACCTGTCTGCTTTAGTGTTTGGATAGTGGCGTGAATAACAAAAAAATGCAGAACGTGGATGATAGTTAAAGAGATAAACAGAAGTAAAAATACTGAAATTATTCTTGAGCCATAAAATAATCCTTCCATAATCATTGCAATCTCACTTGAGAATAAAAAATTCTTCAAGTCTGGGGTTGTTTTAATTTTTTTTAATTAAACTATGAATAGACAGTCCCAATTGCGAACAAAAAGATCATTAAACAAAGCATAGTATATAATATAGATCAAATCCAACAAGTAAACAAAACATGGGGGGTCAACTAAACAAGAATAAACAAACCAAACCCACTCTATTTTATTCAGATCTATTTCTTGCAGTTAATAAATGCACATTCTATTCAAATTCCATACATTTAATACTGACCTTTTAGGTTTTGGAGTTCAAGATTTCACAAGTTTTGCAGACCAAAATTCAACTACCCGGCACAAAAAAGAAGAAGGGAAAGTAGCAAAATGATAAAAGTAAAAGGACGAAAAGGAAAGTGCAGTATCAATAGGAGCCACAAATTCATCAGCCGACGCGGGAAAGTTAGTAGTTGGGAGTAATCTGTAAAAGTTTACTACAAATTTCAGTATCATACTACTAACTTTGATTATTATCTAACTTACCTCCTCCATCTTTTCATGGGGTGAAAATCTACTCCTAATAATCTGTCTTTGTATTAACCCGCACCCAACCCGAAGTTCGAATTGGAGACCAGATCCGATCCATGAAGTGTGATCTGCGATTTTTAGCCTCTTCATATTCCCTCAATAAAACCCTACCTTGGCCTGACTTGTGACTCTCTTTCTCACTCTTCAAGCTCACGCCTTTGGAAAAAGCGTTCGACTGTTCGTTATCTCAGGCAATTCTCTAACAAAATCTTCTCCAAAGTTTTAATTTTGCCAATTCTCATCAATTTTTTATACGTTTGTGTTTTGGTTGTGTGTTCAGATCTAACATCAAAAACGAACGCTTTTATCCGTTAAATCATGGCGCTGGTGAGTTCTTCTTCTTTTTTTGAATCATTATTGTTCATATCATGGCCTTTTAATTAAATAATGCATTCAATATTTGTTTTGTAATTTGGTGTTTGTGCAGAGCTTGTGGATGAATTTATAATTAGTACTTAACTGATTTAAATTTTCTGTTTTCCCCTGATAAAAAACCATTATACTGATTTTTGGGTGATTCACTTGTTATGTTTGGGTTCCTTTGAAGATTGTGGCTTGAATATAACTATATAAAACAACTTATAATCTAAACACTGTTAGTCCAATCTTCACTTGTCATTTTGCTTTGCTTTCTGCTTTGCTTTCTATGGACTTGAACTGTATTTCTGCCTTTTAGTTAGTTGTGTTTGACTGTTTTTTTTAAATTATAATTTTACCGTGTCTTTGTCATTTTGGTGTTGTAGAGTCTGATTATGCTACTTTTAGAGTCTAATAGTAAGATGTTGTTAGTTGGGCATGTGTCATTCTAATTTCACTCAAGTCTCATCTGCTTTTTGTTTTGTTTAACTTATCTAACGAGGACATGTTTTTATTAAATTGAAATAACATTATTCCTTTGTCAAATTTGGACCGAGTGCCATGTATGAGTTTCTTATTACATATTTGGAATCAGATCAGATATGTTTAATTCTCTCTCTAAAATATATTTCAGCCAAACAACCCATTCTGAAAAACCATAACAGTTTGTTGAACATGTATATGTTTACCTACGAAATCGAGATAGTTGATATTTTTCTTTCCTTTTATTTGGGAGAAGTGTTGACATGGCGGATTGTAATGGTTGTTAGTTTAACCTTACTAACAAAAAAGTAAATAAATCCTTTCGCACAAGGGAAAGATAAGAATTCTCTAAGATCCAAGAGAAAACACAATATTATTGATAATAATTGTCAAAAGAATGTATTGATTACATAAAAGTCTCAAGACATCCTATATTTATAAGCCTAGGTACTCTCCTACATCTACTCTGAAAAGGATAATAATTAACTCTCCTAATCTACTTTGAAAAGGATAATAAAACAATTAATTAACTTTCCTATGACTAGTTGGAAACTATCACTCCTTCCGTTCCTAAAAGATTGTCGTTTTAGAAAAAAAAAATGTGTTCCAATTTATTTGTCGTTTATAATTTTTTAGGAGAATAAATTATTTGTTTTCCTATATTACCACTACCTTCTCTCATTGTCCCAAGAAATATTTTTCCTTGTATTAATAGTTTTCAACTTCCCATAAAGGGATAGTGATGAAATTTCAAATAAATTTTAATTGTTAAATGATAGTATTAAATGACTTTCTTAATCCATGTGCAAAAACTTTAAACAACAATCTTTTAGGAATAGAGATAGTAAAATAATACTAAATCTAAATCTACTGGATTTCCTGAATAATAAATAAAAATACATCAAATAAATTAAAACTCCGTAAATTATAAAATATATGGAAATTTTCATTTTCATTTTAACTTTTCCCTGCATCAAGTGTAAAGAAATTGAGTTGGATTGTTCCTATAACAATATCTAGGAAGTGGGTGCATGCAAACGTGTATAATTTGCCAGTGATGAGTTCTTTCTCGTGTGGCTTTTCACAAGCTTTAGTGCATGGCAAAATTGTTTGGTTGCTTGGTTGTTCAATCTAGTCTACATCAACTTAATTTAAAATGAATGGAATGTACCCTTGACGATGTTTTGGTTTTACTTTCCATTTCTTGGAGAAAAAAATTGATATTTAGCTTAAAATGCACATTATTTTCAGTGTAATCAAATGGATGATTGGCACTCATTAACGTTTTGCTTGATTTTCTCAGGTCCTGCATACGACAAAAACAAACAAAAATGCTTACAAGATACTTATCACTGCGGAGTACACTGGAGTCCAAGTGGAACTGGTCCAGAATTTTGAGATGGGTGTATCAAATAAAACCCCAGAGTTTCTCAAGATGAACCCTATTGGCAAGGTACACTTTTGTGGTTCCTATTCAGTTTTCTTATCTCATGATAAATGCACTTATTTGAATTACTCAAAGGACATGTATAATATGGATTATAGGTTCCCGTGTTGGAAACTCCTGATGGTCCTATCTTTGAGAGCAATGCCATTGCACGTTATGGTAGGCCATACACAAGCTTCGTTTTTTCCCCACCTTATGTTTTACTGTTTCTTATTGTTTTGCATTGGTTGTTGCAGTTGCCCGTTTGAAGCCTGACAACTCTCTGTGTGGTTCTTCGCAAATAGAATGTGTAAGATCTTTTCTCTGCCTTTCTACCATCCAACCCCATGTTTCCTCGCAAAAAAAAAAGGAGGAAAAGCTGCAAAGCCATATTGAACTATAGAAATTGTAATATGCACTTATAATTGACCTCTATTCTCTTGTAATAGTCAAGTTGCATTGCAGAACAATTGAAGTTTTTTATTTCTTATGCTTATACGTAGATTTATTCTCATTTATCCAGGGTCTAATTGAGCAGTGGATTGACTTTGCTACTTTTGAAATTGACGCAAACTTAAGGTTCTGGTTTTTGCCAAGAATTGGACGCGCTGTATACCTTCCTCCAGTAAGTTATCGTTCTCTTTCTCTCTCCCCCCTCTCTCTCTCTCTATCTTGTTTTGTTATCATTAATTGTTTATAGAAGAATACATGTCCCATTTGTAGGCATTACTTTTCCTCTTTAAATGCAGTACTAAATGTGGTGGTATTATCTTATGAGATGACTACTGTTTTCAAAATCAGCTTTCTTCTCTGTTGTCAGTTGTAACCCCAATGCCTTGCAGCTGAGGCTAATTTTAGATCTTGTTTGGTTTTCATTCAACAAGTTTGATGTCGCCTAATAACCTTTCTGTATGTTTATACTTATAGGCAGAGGAGGCTGCTATAACTGCATTAAAGAGAGCTCTTGGCGCTTTGAACACGTATCTTGCTTCAAACACTTTCTTGGCTGGTCATGCTGTGACATTGGCTGACATTATCGTAACATGTAACTTGCACTTTGGATTTACTATGCTCATGACTAAGAGCTTCACAGCTGAGTTTCCTCATGTTGAGAGGTACTTCTGGACCATGGTTAATCAACCCAATTTCAGCAAGATTATCGGTGTGGTGAAGCAGACAGAAAGTGTTGCGCCAGTTCAGGCAGCCAAAAAGCCATCACAACCAAAAGAAGCTGCTAAACCAAAGCCCAAGGAGGAAGCAAAGAAAGAAACTAAGAAGGAAGCACCAAAGCCCAAAGTTGAAGCTGGAGAGGAAGAGGAAGAAGCACCCAAACCTAAGCCAAAGAATCCTCTTGATTTGCTGCCCCCAAGCAAGATGATATTGGATGAGTGGAAGAGGCTCTACTCAAATACCAAAACCAATTTCCGCGAGGTTGCAATCAAAGGTAGGTCTCTAATTTTTTAGCTTTTTTACTTTATTTTTTCCCGTATCGGGTTCTTGAGGCGGTCCAGTTCTTAACTTCCCACCTAACAAACCCAAACATCCTACACAAACGACCCTTAATATGAATTATTGATTTAATCTGCAAATGTTATGGCAATATGATGCCTTGAATAGATTAACCCTTGCATGGATAATTTGTAGTAAATATGAAACCCCTTCTGGACTTCCTGTTCACAAATGGCTGTATGGTTTTGGTGTCTTATTAGGATATTTTCTATTGCTGCATATTTATCTGAATACTTTTGTTAAAATCCATTGGGCCTATGTTAGTATATCGTATTGCATTGCTAGACAACTGAAAATTCTTTTATTATATTTGAACTTGTGTTTTTATCATGTCTACATTGGTGCTGGTGTTGTTTATGTTATCTACTTTGAGCTTTCTTATGATGTTTCTTTGTATTTGGAGACAAATTTAATTAAGTAGATTTTATTTGCGTGAAATTATGTTAACGAGACTTTACCTTTTAATAATCACAGGTTTCTGGGACATGTATGACCCCGAAGGTTACTCTCTTTGGTTTTGTGAGTACAAATATAATGATGAGAATACCGTCTCATTTGTCACTCTAAATAAGGTTGGTGGATTTCTTCAACGAATGGATCTCGCTCGCAAGTACGCTTTTGGGAAGATGCTAGTGATTGGCTCAGAAGTCCCCTTCAAGGTGAAGGGATTGTGGCTTTTCCGTGGCCAAGAGATTCCTCAGTTTATAATTGACGAGTGCTATGACATGGAGCTCTATGAGTGGACAAAGGTTGACATATCAGACGAAGCGCAACAAGAGCGTGTCAGTCAGATGATTGAAGATCATGAACCTTTTGAGGGAGAAGCCCTTTTGGATGCCAAGTGCTTCAAATGAGAAACCAAATCCTTTCATATATATAATCCTAATTTTCTATCTATTTTAATGGCAGAGATAATTTTGAATTTTCCCGTTTTAGTCAAATTGGAACCTACTCGACATATTGTACTAGGTGGATTTTGGTCAAATTGTATTGCTGCAGTGTGATTTTAGAGGCATATAATGTTAATCCTTATTTCTCATGATTGGTGAAGTAGCTGGCCCCCATTAAACCTTCTTGTCATCTTCCTATAGTGTGTGTTTTGCAGAGATGGTGTAATTTTAGTTGTTCCAAGTACAATTTAATGGTTTTTCTCATTACTTTATGATATTGAACACTTCAAAGTTAAAATGGATTCACACCAGAGATTTACTGCCTAGCATGGGAAGTTGTGTTTGTGGGAGTTGGGGAAACCTTTTAGATTTCAAGTGAGTATTCATTTGGCAATTGCAATGTCTTTAGTGATAGGAAGAACATGGTGGAACTATACACTAGCTTGTGAAAATAACAGTTTTTTTTTTAAAGTAGAACTATCATTTTAATTCCTCAGTTGAATATGCATAATCAAAATTGAAGTATTTAATAACAATATTGTGAGAAATTATGAAAATATCCTTTTGTGTATTAGTGTGTATTTAATTATGCATACTAATAAAATTGTAAAAACAAACCAAAGAACATTGTTATTTTATACTATTATCAATATTAAGAAGAAAAATCTTGAGATACTGAATTTTTTTTTTTTCAAAAAATATAAAGGGCTAGAGATGTCTTTTCTCATGCCCAAAAAAGAACAGAAAAACATGTGGTTCTACTTTTCTTGAATTTGACTTGAAGCTTCAAGACTAATTGAGAAGTTGATTTTTTGGAGGTCTACATTGGATAGTGATCAAGACAAAGAAGAGATTTCCTTAGCAAAAATAAATAAATTATAAATTTCTTAATTATGAAGTTTCTCTTATATAAAAAATTATTAGTTTATATATATGCTGGAAAAATTTAAAAAAAATGTTACATCATGTAACTTTTGTGGTAAAATCAACTTTATTTACTTAAATATAAAAAAATTAGATCAGTGATATTGTCAGAGTAAAAATTATGCTGCTAGAGAAAATATATATTTAGTAATATTTTTACAATTGTTCTAACAATAATTAAAATTTTTAGCGATATTTATTGCTTTGATGGTAATATTTTTGTTAGGACAATATCAGCCGCCAAAAATTAAGGGAAAAAATTTAAAGACAGAAGAAAAAACAAATAGCTTAAAAATTAAAAAAATGTAGAAGCATACAGCGCCCAAACACAAATACTCGAAATTTGGGGGCTTTCTTACATATTCACAAACCTTAGCGTAGTTTATGGAGAAAACATCGATATCTTCACACAGAAAGTTTTATTGGGAGAGAGTAGAGAGAAGGTAGAGAGAGAAAGAGATGAGTGAGATCTCAGGTCGAAGATCGTTGCGCTTCCTACTGTTCTTCTCTTCACTTTCTCTACAATTCATTTCAGGTTCGTTTGTCTGATCTCAACATAATTCAATTGTTTCTTGATAATTCACACGAATATATCTGAATTATGTACATGCATATGAATTTGAATTGAATTTTCTAAATCTAAGTGAAATTTGTGCTTCTGAGAGTAGTTTGGCCTGTTAATGGCAAATGATTATTTCTACGGTGGTCTAAATTCTTGACTTAGGCCATGAATTAATTCTGGAATTGATTTTGGCTGGATTGAATTTTAATTTAATTGATTATTAGCTTAGTTTGTCATACGATGTTTGGTATATTGCAATTATATATGTTCAACTGTCTGGTTACTTTTTAAAAGCAGTGCTGAATTCAAAGATCTTCTCAACTCGGTGAAGTTATGTGCTTGTTGATAGGGACTTGGGAGACTTTTATCATATGATCTTTTGTGGTTCAAAATGTTTTTTCTTAGATGAAAGTTTATGTGGAAAATGCAACCAACATAATAAAATTTTATCTTAATTCCCATAATGTTCATTTAACACTCTCAAAAGACTGTGATTGTGATTCAAGCCATGAACCATAGTCCAACCGGCAAAGAGGTGCAAGCACCTAGCTTTTTTTTGCTTGTTTGTTAGTTGTTTTTCCTGCATGTGAAAAAGTTATTTCCTTAATGCTAGTTTGAAGTATTAAAAGAAGGCATAGCGAGAACAGTGATCTGTCTCGAGTTCCTATCATACATGAAACTAGACAAAAGTAGAAAACTATGTACTATGATTTATGACTTACACTGGACATGAAACTATGATTTATGGACAGCACATCGATGCAGAGAGAGAGAGAGAGGTGCTATGATTTCTGGGTCCATGACCTATGGTGGACAGATCATGTCAGTTAGCAATTGATGTTTATAACTTTCTTTTGTGGGTTAAGGCATCTAGACACTTCCTAATATTTTAGTATAAGTTTCCTGTTCTGTTAGGGAAACTGTAAATGAAGTCAGGACACAAACAATGTAAAGGTTCAATCTTGATTATAATTTGAATTTTCTAGTACTTTGGAGCTTTTGAAATTTCAACACAGAATGTCACTTGAAAGCAAAAATATTGTAGGTACTTGTTCTATAAGCAAGCAAATTGGAGATATTTAAATGGAATCATGTTATTTCAATTCTTAAGCAAGTACTTTTATAAGTTTTTTATGAATATTATTTCGAATAATATTGAGTAGAGACTTGGGAGCGGCTAAATCCAGTCCAGTGTATACTTATTCACCCCTTTATTGAAAGAGTTCATAGACACCTTAGAAATTCAACAATCAAATTCCCGTTTTATATTATATATAATAAAAAAGAGCGTCAAGTATTCAGTCATCCTTACCAATAAATACAGTTGTCAACCTGAGACAAGAAATCTCTGCAGTGACTTTGTCCTCTTTTGTCCCTCTCTTTGTAATCTGTATATATAAATTTTTAGAAATCATGCTAATACTTTTTTATTTCAATGAATTCGAGAAAAGATATGAAAAACCTATATGCATAAAGTAACAGGATATCAATGTGTAATCACTTTATTTAGCAATAGCTCCATTATATACATATATATGTAGAAGTCTAAAAAAGGCTAAATATATACATATATCTGTAGAACTTTATCCTACATGTATCTGGATTATTGTTATCAGTGAATTATGTCTGACCTGTTTGAGGTTAACAGAATCATGTTCCATACATCTCCAGTTACTATATATCTTATCCAAATTTAGATGGGCCTTGCTCCCCCACCCCCACACCACCCCCCCCCCCCAAAAAAAAAAAAAAAAAAAACCCACCCACCCACACAAAACCCCATATATGTAGTCTCCTTTCCAGCTTTTGACTAAGATCTTCCAAGAAAATGATAGTGTAGTCTCTGAGACATGTTTGATCCTTTCAGGCTTTTCAGATGATTCATCAATTTCCAAAGATGGGAAGAAGGCTGATGTTCAGGCTACTTCCAGTGGCAGTACAGGGACGCGGGTAGTCATCATATTCGTTGTTCTTTTGGTATTTGTGCTTTTGTCAATTTTTCTTTTCAAATTATGGCAAAAGAAGAAACGTGAAGAGCAGTATGCTCGCCTGTTAAAGTTGTTTGAAGAGGATGATGAACTTGAGCTTGAACTTGGCCTTCGGGATTGAGACCGTGTTCCATTTACATGTATCGGTTCATGGAAATTGAGGTATGATTCCTTATTTTTCTTTTTCTGGTTTTGTGGTTTTTATAGCCAAACACTTTGCTGCTACACCTTTTTTCTCATATCAGATTTTTTTAACTGTCACTTGTTTTTTCATATGTAGTCCTCTCTGGTTTTCTAAAAAGCCATAAAGCTTAATATTTTTCGTACATTTATATTAGTAAATTAGTAGTGACTAAAATCATAAAAACTCCATTAGTCATGAGGTTCAATGCATTTAATTCTTTGAATGATTTGTTTATTTTGCATATCGAGTATTTGAGTTTATTTGTTTACTTCTCAAATATTCTTCTTTTGTTAAGATTTGTTATGAGAACTTGAAATTTGGGATTTTAATGGAAAGGTCTTGACCATAAACAGTGGAGAGGTCTTAACTATAAGAGTTTATAGATGTGTTCTGAGGGTGAAAAGGATGCTATCCAAAAAGTGGGCCTACTCAGAATTTACATAGACTGCGATTAAAATAACAGCTTGTGGTTAAATTAAGTCTTAATCTGTGTTGATTTTTGGTTAATTTACTGCTGAAGTAGTTTTAATATTTAGATTTATTATAACGTTTCAAATTCATTATTATAATTTTTGAACTTAATGTTAAATAAGAGATGATAATATTATAATTTTTACATTTTCTGGATGTTAGCTGATGTTTTATGTTTATAAGTTGGATATGGGCTGGCATTATATGTTCTTGAGTTGTATTTCAGGTGAAATTATTTTTCAATTGTTTTAGCTCATGTATTGTACTTTTGTTTGGCATTTGTAAAGTTAAAAAGTGTTCTACTTTGACCCAATATCCAAGTTGTATTGGGAAAAGCCAAATGACTTAAATTAGGTACACTTTCATTTTTTTTTATATTATCAAGTCTTGAAAATTTAAGCTGCGTATTTATTGATGTTGCCTAATTCCTCGGGCAAAATTGTATCATTTGTATTAATACTAAGTGCAAATACCAATGCCCTTGAGGACAAAAGTCTCTCATTTATGGGGGGTTAAGGAGAGTCCCACAATCTAAGCCACTTTTGGGGCACATACTGTTTAAAAGGGATTCAAATAGTTAAAATAGACTTTGCGTCCCTTTGAATAAGTTTTATGATAGTTTTATTTGAGCAACTGGTGATTTCCTCGCTTTGGAAGAACGCTAACCTTTAATGTTGAAAAGAAAGAGCTTGTGCTGCTGTGTATCGTTGCATACAATTTGGGTGGTAGATTGTAGGCTAGACATTTCCATATCATGAATCTTATCAACTTCCATGTTTATTTATTGCAAGCAGTTTGTTTACCGAAACTGGAACAAAAATTATGGAAAGTATATGCACTGTTTACTCACCTTCTTGCAATCTTCTCTAACTGAGATATTGTTTGTTTCTAAATCTAGTTATTTATAATTATCTTCATAGACTTTTGCACAGTACTTTCTGACACTAGGCCTTATGTGCAGGTGTAAATGGCAAATCATTTTAGAACACCAGTTCCAGTGCAGGGGATTGGAAAGCGTGATTCCAGAGGACAGAAGTTTCTCATTACCAAATTGTAGCATTTGTATTAATATGATCAGCATAACAGAAAAGTTTTTCGTTTGTCCCCTATTTTTTTCTTGATTATTAGAAAATAGACTATTGTTTTGTAACAAAGTATTTGGCTTTTCAATTCAGTGTTCATGAATATGTTTCTTGCTGGAGTAAACATTCTTCTTGTTTCATAAAGGTGGATATTGCTGCTTTAAAGTTCTGCAATTGAGATATGCAGCTCATAAAATGGTAATATGGAGTTCGATACTATTCACTTCATTCCGGCCAAAGCCCTTAGTAAGGACCTGTTTAATAGCTTCTTATTTTTTTGGTCAATGCCAATGTTCAAATCTATGACTTCCTATTTTGCAGGAGAGCTAGTCCACCACTGACAAGGTTATTTTTATCTTTTTTGATCTTGCCTCTTTTTCGCATAGAGGTTTGGTTGTTTGATAAAAATTTATGGTACGTCTTTTTGTCTCTTAATAAAAAAGATTAAACTAACTCTTTTTTGAAAAAGCTCTTCATTAATTATTCTCACTACATTAATTTTATTTTTTTGCCTCTTAATAAAAAATAATTTAAACTAACTCTTTTTTGAAAAAAGCTCTTCATTACTTAATTATTCTCACTACATTAATTTCATTTTTTAAGC
Source organism: Panax notoginseng (assembly GCA_016801055.1). Lineage (NCBI taxonomy): Eukaryota > Viridiplantae > Streptophyta > Magnoliopsida > Apiales > Araliaceae > Panax > Panax notoginseng. The sequence goes on along the minus strand of CM029017.1, from coordinate 15,064,335 downwards.
TTTATTGTCTCCACACCACTCGCAATCACCATCCACAACCCCTCCACCACCATTAACCACAACCACCACCACCACATCAGTGGTGAAGTCAGAAATTTTATTTAGTAGGATCAAAATATTGTGATGCTATAAATAATTTGGTTGGAGTTCCTGGCAGTGCCCTTGAGTCAATTTTTTTAGATATTTTTGTGTTTTTTTGGCCGATTACATATGTAAAACATATATTTGGTTACAATATTGTTAATATAACAAATAATAACATTATATATATATATATATATATACACACACACACCCCTTATTGATCCCAAATAAGACATTTCTAATCACACATTTGTTAATAGATATTTAAATTTCTTATGTTATAAAAATAATATAAATTAGATTATTATTTATTTTAAAAATATTAGAGGAAGACGTATATATCCAGGAGTAGAAGTAATATGGAATTGAGAAAGTTATAAAAAATTCAATTTGACCATGTATATTAAAAAAATTATAAAATTTTATTGCAGCCAATTTATTCATTACACTTAAATTTCTTCTAAATTTATCATATATTATAAAATATTTTTTTTTCCGGTGGGGTCAATTGACCCCACATCCTAAAGGGTGGCTTCGCTCCTGCCCACCACCACCATTGACCAACACCGGCACTTTCGCCACGACCATTAACCACCTCCAGTCACCACCACAACTACCAATATAGTCGCCACCTCCAACCCAACAACCACCCACCACCACCATTGACCACTAACACCATTAGTCACCACCACCCACCCACCTACCACCATTATCGTTACCATCACCACCACCACCACAACCATCACTACTCATCACCATAGTCATCACCATAGTCCATCCACCCTAGCTACCACCACTATCCATTAGCGATTAGGGATGTTCATAGGTAAAAAAATTGTACTCAACCGAATTGTATCATACCGAGCCGGCTACTGATCTTAAAAATGGATATCAAAACCAATGTCGAATAATTGGGAGCACGGTAATGGCCGAATTATTGGGAGTACGGTAATGGCTGGTTCAGTACCAATATATACCCTCTCTTTTTTTACCGAATTTTCTCTTTTTTTCAAGCTTTACAAAATTAATTGTGCAAAAAACTTGGTCAGATAAGTGCATCTTATAAGATTATCCAACCCAAATTCATCCAAACCTACAAATAGCTAGTACATATTTGGACAAAAAATTGTGTCAAATCACATAACTCCTCCCACTTGCCACAATCTTGGAATGCTTGGCAAAAAAATAAGATATTGTTTTAGTTAGTTCGTGTCTGAGTGAGGGATAACATATGAGTGATTATTGTGTATGATTTGTGCACGAGTAAAGATGAAAGACAGAGTAATATAAATAATACTAAAGAATCAATAAGCGTCATTGACGCAAAACGAAAATGTAAGAGTTTACCGATGTAAGCTCTAAAATCATAAACTGAAATCCACCAGAGAAATAATTCAATTTTATTAAAACTTCAATGAATCCCTAAAACAAATAAGCAAGAGCTTAAATAGTCTCTGGAAACCTAGCTTAAGTAAAAGGACCAAATTAGATCTACTAAATAAATATCAACTAAAACAAAAACCCAAATAAAACAATAAAACTTCAACCACCCGACAGTTTACCTATAACCAAAAATTTGAGGATGAAAACGACCTCAATCGGGGAACCCGAGTAGTAACGAAATGGAGCACGAAAATAACTTTTTGAAAACATATTATAATAGGTAAACAGACAACCGAACTAAAAGCTATGCATGTTTCTTCGAACCAACTCTTTTACCCAATTTTCTGTCCAGCACTTCTTCAAATTCCAAGGCCAATTGTCCTACATCAGTCCTTCCTTCCCACCAGTGAAGAACTCGACCTCGAGTTATAATATGGATAAAGTGGAACATCGTCACAAAACTCATAAAGATCAGCTACATTGAAAGTACGAGAGATGTTCATATAGGCAAATCGATCACGTGGGCATTATCATTGATCTTCTTGATCACCTTGTATGACCCATACTTTCGTAGCTTCAACTTGTTATAGGGACCAACTAAGAACCTTTCCTTACACAGAAACACCATAACTTGATCACCCTCAGCAAACAATTTTGTACTTTTCTTGACATCTGTTGCGGATTTATAATTCACATTCTTCTTCTCCAATTGGGATGTCACTTAGGCTTGAACATCATGAACCTGCTCAGCCATGTTAATTTTCGGCAGCAACACTTGCTCTAGCAACCTTGGGAAGACGTGCCAGGTTTAACGCATGCTTAGGAGGCTGCAGATACACTAAAGAAAAAAGAGATTTAGCCGTAGCAGTGTCAACTCCATTACTATACGTGAACTCAGCTTATGTCAGTGCCACATCCCACTATTTAGGCTTACCACCACAAATGCTTTGAATTAAATTCCTCAGTGTTCGATTTAGATTCTCAGTCTATCCGTTAGTCTGCGGGTGCGCAGTACTACTGAACTTTAGAGTAATATCCATTTTCCGCCATAATCTAACCCAAAAATGGCTAAGAAGCTTCAAATCCCTATCAGATGTGATAGATTGAGGGACTCCATATAAACGAACCACTTCTCGAAAGAACATCTGAGCAACATGAGATGCATCAGATGTCTTCCGAAAAAGGTATAAAATACCACATCTTGAAGAACCTGTCAACCATAACAAATATAGAGTTTACTCCACGCTGAGTCCGTGGAAGACCCAAAATAAAATCCATCGACAAATCCTCCCATATGGCACTCGGTACGAGTAGAGGCATGTAGAGACCTGTATTCTAAGTTTGTTCCTTACCAATCTGACAAACATAAAACTTGCGAACAAAGTTACAGATAAAGGTTTATGGTGAAAGTCCTCTTTTACCCGTAATGCATAGATGGACAGGTGTTTAGCATGATTATGACCACTGGTACAAACTAATATCATTGGCCCGTAATGCATGCATAATTCGTTGATTTGAAATATTTATTTATTGGTGTTACAAGGATAAAATATTGATGATAGACTTTTAAATCATAGAAGATAGTAAACATCATGCTCTACTTAACTTTTCTAATGGATTGCTTGTTCCGCTAATCTAAAACTTGTTGTCTATTGTATTCTATCAGATTTTTCACTGTTGAGGACTAAGAATAATTTATTCTTTATTATCTTAGTCATAATATTCTTTACTGGGTTAGTTGAGCTCACCCTTTTTCTTTTGGTTCCAGTGTTCTTCTCAGGAGGTGAGATTGTAGCTGGAACTAGTCGGGGAGTGGAGTAATGGTCCAAGATGGTTATTATAGTAGTCTTCACTATTTTGTAAAATAGTGTGAGAATAATTATAATGAGAATTTTTATTTGAGTTTGGATATTGTCTACGAGACAATGTTTTTATTACACAAATTATGTTTTGTCGTATTTGCACGACAGTTTAATATTTGTATATAGGAAGTTTGTATTTGGATTATGTACCATGTATTTGGCGACTCAGAATGGGTTGTGTAGACCTATTTTGGGGGCGTCACACCAAAATTAAATTATCACCTTACTATTTAGAATAATATTTAGAGAAAATTAAATCTTTATTCATAAAAAGTTGGAGTCTTACATTTGACATGATCTTAACCACTGGTGATACAAACGAATATCTTTGGCCCGTAGTGCATAGATAATTCGTTGTTTTAAATAATTATTGATTAGTGTTACATGAATAAAATATTGATGATGAACTTTTAAATCATAGAAGATAGTAGACATCATGTTCTACTTGACTTTTCTAATGGATTGCTATTTCCGCTGCAGTTGTTGATCTAAAACTTGTTGTCCATTATATTTTATCTGATTTATCATTGTTAAAGGCTAAAGATAATTTATTCTTCATTATATTAATCATAATATTCTTTACTGGGCTAGTTGAGCTCACCATTTTTCCTTTTTATTCCATTGTTCTTCTTAGAAAATTAAAGTGTAGTTAGGACTAGTCGGGGAGTGAAGTAATGGTCCGAGATAGTTACTATAAAAGTCTTCACTATGTTGTAAAATAATGTGATAATAACTGTAATAAAGATTTAATTTGAGTTTTGATATTATCGTATTATGTACGGTGCAATATTTATATTCAAACTCACAGAATATGTGTTGTCGTATTTTACACGATAATTTAATAATTGTAAATATGGAAGTTTGCATTTGAATTATATACCATATATTTTGGCGACTCAAAATGGGTTGTGTGAACCTATTTTGGGGGCGTCACAATTAATATGTGTATATATATATATATATTAATAACTTACACACACACACACACACACACACACACACACACACATATATATATATATATATATATATTATACTGTAGTGTGTATGAATATGTATAATTAGATTCAAAAGTTAATTTACATTGAATATTTAATTATTTTTTCTCAAATGCTTGATTAAAACTTTAATAATGTGTTTATATATGAGAGTTTTATTTATTATTTATCCTCAATACATAGATTACATAGTTATAAAAAATTATTTTATTTCATTATATTTATGAAAAGTGTGAGTTATAATGTATGTGTGACAACTAGTTAATTTAACTTGATTCAAAATTGGAATTCGGCTTACTTTAAATATTTGTACTTCTAGTTTTTAAATAATTGTGCAAATGAAAAAAAATATGTAAGTTATGTTATAAAAAAATATGTATATAATTATATTATTAATTAATTAATGTAAGTTATTAATATATACGTGTATATATATATATATATATATATATATATATATATATATATATATATGTGTGTGTGTGTGTGTGTGTGTGTGTGTGTGTGTGTGTGTAACTTATTAATTAATGAATATAAGTCATTAATTAATTAATGAACACAAGTTATTAATTAATGAATGTATGTTATTAATATATATACGTTTATATATATATATATATATATATATATATATATATATATATAGAAGTTATTAATGTATACATATTTACGGAGATGATCAAGGGCATACCCCTTTATTTAACATACCTTGCTTACCACCTTTAACGATGGACCGGGCGACGGTTCGGTCCGTCTCGTATATCAGAGAACCGTCATCTAAGCTTTTAGCGACACATTGAATCGTCGCCATAACATATAAACCGTTTATCTATTTTATAGTGACGAACCAAACCGTTACCCGGTCCGTCTCTAATGGTGGTGAGCAGGGTATGTAAAATAAAAGGGTATATATATATATATATATATATATATATATATATATATATATATATATAAGTTATTTGGATACAAATTCTAGATAGCGAATTCCAGATATCCTATATCCGCCGGATATATTTATGAATGGATATTAAACGAATACTAATACGCCTATATCCGTATTTGTATCTATTTATTTATGGATACCTTTAAATCAAATATTGATATATATATATATATATATATATATATATATATATATATATATATTTAATACGAATAATATCCGCTTTTTTCTAAATACAGATGCGGACGAATATGAATTTTTCAGTTACCATTTACAGCCCTAGTCATCAGAATAATGCCCAAATCGTCATGTTCTTCTAGCCACCAATCTAATCCCTCAATCAATTCCCAAAATGAGTTGCCTCCATAAACTTTCTGCCTTGGGACTCATGGAGGCTCCTATGTAAGACCCTGAATTTTATGAAATAAAAGTATTCAATTTTTCTTAAAATTACTATTCAGTAAATGGTTAAATTGATAAAAGTTTAAAGTTATGGGTGAAATATGAATTTTTTTTCAAAATAAGCAAGTGGTTATAAAATAATCATTGTTGTCGGGGAATATTCGTTTGGTCGTGGAATATTCTTTCTGTCGGGGAATATTCGTACGACGACGCAGCTATTTGTGGGCCCCATAACGAATAACTATCGGGTGAAGAAACGACAAATTTGAGTTTTTATAAATAACGGCATAGTTGTTACCGTTAACATTGTTGGAATACCCGGTGGTTAAAATACAGTAATACGCGTTATTGCACAGTAGCACACGGTATTGCATAGTATTTTTGAAATTATTGATTCTTACGTAAGAAGGCACTACTCAATAATTGTTACAGTAATTACTGTTCAATATTTTATTTTATTGATTCAATAATTGTTGCGTTGATATTTTATATTATTGTTGTTTCAATAATTGTTGCTGCACAGTTTTTTCCTTTATCAGATCAATAATTTATATTATTTGAATAATATTATTAGATAACATTATTGTCAATGTCTAGAAAGTTCTGTCTAAGGAGAGGTTTGGTCATCTAATTGCGCGCCAGTAAGGAGAAATTCTTATTGGAAAGCCCCATCTTTCCTGGGAACGGCCTGGTTGTCATAAATGTGATTCTGTAATATTATTTATGAATAATTAATTATTGATTCATATGATAAGGAAATATTTATTTTATGTGGATATAAACGAGGGATATATTTTTGTGGTTAAAAATGAAGGAGTTAATGTTGAGGTTTTTATCAGTATTTTTGTCGGAATGGAGGTATTAAAAATCAGGGTTTTTGAGATATTTTGCGGGGGTTATAATTTTTAATCCGACCGTTGGATCGTGGTAATTTTTGGATATGTTATACATATATAAGTTGAGTATATGTCCACAAATTTTGAACCGTTAAAAATGAACGTATGATTTGTTATGAATTTTACGAGATGACTGGTTCAGAAATTGTTGAATTTTCGGAGTTTATCATTTTGGTGGAAAATTCTAGAATTGGTGGGCCCCACTTGTGGTTGGTGAAGAAATGTGCTGAATTATATTTCAAATGTGGTGGGTGGGAATAGTAGCAGGTAAAGCCATCAGGTTGCAGGTCAAACCTATCAAAATTTTCCTATAAATAGAGGGCTAAGTTAGAATTGAAAAACACACCAGAAACATAAGCTTTCTCTCTTTCTCTCTCTATATTATGAAGCATATTTTGTGAGTATTTAGATACTTGGTGAGTTGGTATTCATCAGTGCAAGTTTCCTTTAGCGTCATATCCGATATCCAGTCAGAAGTGCTGCTCTTTTGAGGTAAGGGATAGTAAGGGATAGTAAGGGATTTTAAGGGTTGTTATGATTTTCAGTTTCGTAATTTTTCTGAACTTCAAAAATTCTGGAAAAATTTGAAATGATATTTTGATGAGTTTTCTTGGTTGTGTCCAAAAATGGTGATTTTTGGATGTATAGATTGAGAGTTATAAATTTTATGAGAAAAGACTATTTTAAAAGTAACCGCTTATAATTCCTTGTGGTTAACTCCAAAATTGATGAAATTTTTATTGAGAGTACATGTATATGATAGGAGTATACTCTGTGAATTTCAGAATTTTTGGACAAAAGTACAATTTTTGATAAATGTCTAAATATTCGGCTGTTTTGGCCATATGAAAAATAGTAAATGACTTTTAAAAATTTTGAGAAAAATATATGTTCACTATGGGACTATATTATGCTAAATTCCAGAAAAGAAATATTTTTGGAACTGATTTGGTATTTTTCATGAAAATGGTCTAGTTATGAGTAAATGAATTAAATATGTTTTGTGAAGAAAGAAAATTGGAAAATAGGATTTTATGGCTTGAGAATCCTATATGAGGTATATGCAGATTTTTGATGAGGGTTTTGGTTATTGATGATGAAATTGTAAGAGTTGACATTTTATGATGATTAAATGCATTAATTAGTAAAGTGTAAACAATTAAAATAAATTGTTTATAAATTTAAGTAATGTTATTCTTTCAATATCATTATACCGAAATATTGGTATGAATTTTATTGTAGAATTTCTATCTTTTGTGTCGGGGTTACTGTTCATGAGTTACGAATATTACTCTTGAGATTAAAACTATATGTTGATCATATTATTTTTATCATCATATATAACATTTTTATAACCCTGATGTTAAAATTCTCTTTCACTGGAGTGTAAAGATGGGTAGATTATTGGTATGATCATGACTAGGGTTCTCTTTGGCCTGTAGTGCAAAGTTGAATTGTGACTGGTATGATCATGACCATTGAATTTATAATTGAATATATTAATCTTAAGTGCAAAGGTGAATTGATCAACATGGTTATAATTATTGTTTATATAAATTCTGAAATGATTATATATTTCTTTGAGATATGAATATATTTGGCCTGTAGTGCAAATATGAATTGTTGATGAATATCTTTGGCATGTAGTGCAAAGATGGCCTGTTGATGAATATCTTTGGCCTGTAGTGCAAAGATGAACTGTTGTTGAATATCTTTGGCCCGTAGTGCAAAGATGGTTTGTTGATGAATATCTTTGGCCCGTAGTGCAAAGATGGTTTGTTGATGAATATCTTTGGCCCGTAGTGCAAAGATGGATTTGTTAGTATGATTATAAACAGGAATTGTGATTTGGTATAACCATGATCTTTGATGTTTCAGGTAAAGACAGGTGATGAAAATATTCTTCGTCCTGGGTGCGAAGAAAAATTTATAGTCACAATTATGATTATGAGTTATTCATATGATTGTGGAAAGGAACTGTTGAGTGATGTTACATGGATAAAACATTGTTGGTGGATTTTTAACATGGAGAAGATAATAGACTTTATAGTCTATTTGACTCTTCTAATGGATTGCTCGTTCCGCTGCAACTATGGTTGAAATTTTTATCATTTACCATATGTTCTAAATCTCTGATTTATTGTTGATGAAGGCTATTGACAATTGAATTATCTTTAGTCATGATATTCTTTACTGAGCTAGTTGTGCTCACCCTTTTGCTTCACAATTCCTTTCAGGTAATAAGAGTGTAGCTGGGTCGAGCGGGGGTAACAAGGGAATAGAACGGTGGTCATCATTTAGTAGTTATATTTGGTGAAGAAAATAGGGTGAGGCGAACCCAACGTTGGAAGGGTGTTTTGTCACTATCATACAAGATGTCTAATGACATACAACCTCGTGTCATCATAGGACAGGGTTGTGCTCATCCACTTGCTGAGTATATCTATGGGCACTACCTATATAATCTTGATGTTTGTTTGAAGTATAATTCTCAATTAGAGACAGTGGAGATAATGATAAGTCAAGAGAAGACTCACCATTGGGAAGAATATGATAGTAATCTTCTCGTTTTTCTTTGGGGTCTATTGGGTCAACCAAGGATAATTCTGTGGCCATATGATATCTATCATAACCTAGATGCGTGGCCTCCCATGTACGAAGGTTTCCTTGAGCACTTCCCAAAGATTCTAATTTCTAAAACAGTTTTTGACTATACCTTTATGTAAGGTGTTATTGTGAGGTGATGTCCACGGTTGGAACATGAGTCACATTTGGTATATATTTGTATCCAAACTCACAGCATATGTGTTGTTGTATTTTGCACGACAATTGTTGTAATAAAGTTGTAGTTGTTTTCTGTACCATGTATTTGACGACTCAGAATGGGTTGGGTGGAATGGACCTATTTTGGGGTTGTCACAGGTGGTATCAGAGCTTAGGGATATGATCTCTGGCGGAGATCGGGGAATACAACTAGGAGGGGAGAGATGAGTAAATCCTTCGCTAGTGTGTCCTACCTAAGCTTATTTGTTGGTCAGTCATAATATTGGGATATTATGTGATATGTTAATTTGTTTAATTAACCCTTGTTTTATGGCAGTATTTGAGAATGGCAGCTGAGAATGCTAACAATGGAGTGAATGAGAGTGTGGGGATACCTCTAATCACTAACCGTGATAATGTGATGTCAGACGAAGAAAGAATTAGAGATATCCATGTGGTAAGTGAAGAATTGATAGTTACACCCGAGATAGTCGCAGAGGTAACAGTTGAGACTGAGGAAGAAGAGGAAGAAGAAGTACCAGATGAAAGTTTATTAGAGGTATTATATGATCAAAATGTAAAATTTCAAAATCGTATTCATGAGTTAGAAGAGCAGGCAGAAGAACGACAGGCGGTCGTGGAACAAAAGGATGCAACAATTCAAGCTTGTGTTACCCGATATGTGATGCTTGAACAGAAGCATTCTTTGGCAGAGTATAAGATGATAAAAATAGAATCTGAGCTGAAAGAAGAAAAAACTGAACGAGTGAGAATAAGTGATGCATGGGCAAAAGCCGCACGACACGTGGATATTGTGGAAAGAGATGTTCGATCTAAGAAGGCTAAAATAGATGATATGAATTTCTCTTTTTGGAAAGTAATTGGGAGAACCCAACATCGAGTTTTGAATTACCCTGTACATAGCGGTCAACCTGAATCCGATATGGATCGAAGATTGATGATTCAGATCATGAATGAGGAGTACGAAGAGGCAGTTGAGGGAGGAATATGTCCTTTAGAAAGGTATATTCCAACGGTAATGATGACGCCAAATGCTGCTCCAGACAAGTCAAAGCCGAGTAGTTCGAGGGATGGCGGTTGTCATGACTTCCCAACAAATGAGGAACCCAAATGAAGTTATCATGGGAGATGAGCAATGGAGAAATCATGATGATCTGAGAGATAGAATCTGAAATAGAAGCAAGATATTCTCAACTCTTCGAAATACCAGGTACGTAAATTTCGGGGACGAAATTTCATAAGGAGGGGAGATTGTAAGACCCCGAATTTTATGAAATAAAAGTATTCAATTTTTCTTAAAATTACTATTCAGTAAATGGTTAAATTGATAAAAGTTTAAAGTTATGGGTGAAATATGAATTTTTTTTCAAAATAAGCAAGTGGTTAAAAAATAATCATTGTTGTCGGGGAATATTCGTTTGGTCGTGGAATATTCTTTCTGTCGGGGAATATTCGTACGACGACGCAGCTATTTGTGGGCCCCATAACGAATAACTATCGGGTGAAGAAACGACAAATTTGAGTTTTTATAAATAACGGCATAGTTGTTACCGTTAACATTGTTGGAATACCCGGTGGTTAAAATACAGTAATACGCGTTATTGCACAGTAGCACACGGTATTGCATAGTATTTTTGAAATTATTGATTCTTACGTAAGAAGGCACTACTCAATAATTGTTACAGTAATTACTGTTCAATATTTTATTTTATTGATTCAATAATTGTTGCGTTGATATTTTATATTATTGTTGTTTCAATAATTGTTGCTGCACAGTATTTTCCTTTATCAGATCAATAATTTATATTATTTGAATAATATTATTAGATAACATTATTGTCAATGTCTAGAAAGTTCTGTCTAAGGAGAGGTTTGGTCATCTAATTGCGCGCCAGTAAGGAGAAATTCTTATTGGAAAGCCCCCTCTTTCCTGGGAACGGCCTGGTTGTCATAAATGTGATTCTGTAATATTATTTATGAATAATTAATTATTGATTCATATGATAAGGAAATATTTATTTTATGTGGATATAAACGAGGGATATATTTTTGTGGTTAAAAATGAAGGAGTTAATGTTGAGGTTTTTATCAGTATTTTTGTCGGAATGGAGGTATTAAAAATCAGGGTTTTTGAGATATTTTGCGGGGGTTATAATTTTTAATCCGACCGTTGGATCGTGGTAATTTTTGGATATGTTATACATATATAAGTTGAGTATATGTCCACAAATTTTGAACCGTTAAAAATGAACGTATGATTTGTTATGAATTTTACGAGATGACTGGTTCAGAAATTGTTGAATTTTCGGAGTTTATCATTTTGGTGGAAAATTCTAGAATTGGTGGGCCCCACTTGTGGTTGGTGAAGAAATGTGCTGAATTATATTTCAAATGTGGTGGGTGGGAATAGTAGCAGGTAAAGCCATCAGGTTGCAGGTCAAACCTATCAAAATTTTCCTATAAATAGAGGGCTAAGTTAGAATTGAAAAACACACCAGAAACATAAGCTTTCTCTCTTTCTCTCTCTATATTATGAAGCATATTTTGTGAGTATTTAGATACTTGGTGAGTTGGTATTCATCAGTGCAAGTTTCCTTTAGCGTCATATCCGATATCCAGTCAGAAGTGCTGCTCTTTTGAGGTAAGGGATAGTAAGGGATAGTAAGGGATTTTAAGGGTTGTTATGATTTTCAGTTTCGTAATTTTTCTGAACTTCAAAAATTCTGGAAAAATTTGAAATGATATTTTGATGAGTTTTCTTGGTTGTGTCCAAAAATTGTGATTTTTGGATGTATAGATTGAGAGTTATAAATTTTATAAGAAAAGACTATTTTAAAAGTAACCGCTTATAATTCCTTGTGGTTAACTCCAAAATTGATGAAATTTTTATTGAGAGTACATGTATATGATAGGAGTATACTCTGTGAATTTCAGAATTTTTGGACAAAAGTACAATTTTTGATAAATGTCTAAATATTCGGCTGTTTTGGCCATATGAAAAATAGTAAATGACTTTTAAAAATTTTGAGAAAAATATATGTTCACTATGGGACTATATTATGCTAAATTCCAGAAAAGAAATATTTTTGGAACTGATTTGGTATTTTTCATGAAAATGGTCTAGTTATGAGTAAATGAATTAAATATGTTTTGTGAAGAAAGAAAATTGGAAAATAGGATTTTATGGCTTGAGAATCCTATATGAGGTATATGCAGATTTTTGATGAGGGTTTTGGTTATTGATGATGAAATTGTAAGAGTTGACATTTTATGATGATTAAATGCATTAATTAGTAAAGTGTAAACAATTAAAATAAATTGTTTATAAATTTAAGTAATGTTATTCTTTCAATATCATTATACCGAAATATTGGTATGAATTTTATTGTAGAATTTCTATCTTTTGTGTCGGGGTTACTGTTCATGAGTTACGAATATTACTCTTGAGATTAAAACTATATGTTGATCATATTATTTTTATCATCATATATAACATTTTTATAACCCTGATGTTAAAATTCTCTTTCACTGGAGTGTAAAGATGGGTAGATTATTGGTATGATCATGACTAGGGTTCTCTTTGGCCTGTAGTGCAAAGTTGAATTGTGACTGGTATGATCATGACCATTGAATTTATAATTGAATATATTAATCTTAAGTGCAAAGGTGAATTGATCAACATGGTTATAATTATTGTTTATATAAATTCTGAAATGATTATATATTTCTTTGAGATATGAATATATTTGGCCTGTAGTGCAAATCTGAATTGTTGATGAATATCTTTGGCATGTAGTGCAAAGATGGCCTGTTGATGAATATCTTTGGCCTGTAGTGCAAAGATGAACTGTTGTTGAATATCTTTGGCCCGTAGTGCAAAGATGGTTTGTTGATGAATATCTTTGGCCCGTAGTGCAAAGATGGTTTGTTGATGAATATCTTTGGCCCGTAGTGCAAAGATGGATTTGTTAGTATGATTATAAACAGGAATTGTGATTTGGTATAACCATGATCTTTGATGTTTCAGGTAAAGACAGGTGATGAAAATATTCTTCGTCCTGGGTGCGAAGAAAAATTTATAGTCACAATTATGATTATGAGTTATTCATATGATTGTGGAAAGGAACTGTTGAGTGATGTTACATGGATAAAACATTGTTGGTGGATTTTTAACACGGAGAAGATAATAGACTTTATAGTCTATTTGACTCTTCTAATGGATTGCTCGTTCCGCTGCAACTATGGTTGAAATTTTTATCATTTACCATATGTTCTAAATCTCTGATTTATTGTTGATGAAGGCTATTGATAATTGAATTATCTTTAGTCATGATATTCTTTACTGAGCTAGTTGTGCTCACCCTTTTGCTTCACAATTCCTTTCAGGTAATAAGAGTGTAGCTGGGTCGAGCGGGGGTAACAAGGGAATAGAACGGTGGTCATCATTTAGTAGTTATATTTGGTAAAGAAAATAGGGTGAGGCGAACCCAACGTTGGAAGGGTGTTTTGTCACTATCATACAAGATGTCTAATGACATACAACCTCGTGTCATCATAGGACAGGGTTGTGCTCATCCACTTGCTGAGTATATCTATGGGCACTACCTATATAATCTTGATGTTTGTTTGAAGTATAATTCTCAATTAGAGACAGTGGAGATAATGATAAGTCAAGAGAAGACTCACCATTGGGAAGAATATGATAGTAATCTTCTCATTTTTCTTTGGGGTCTATTGGGTCAACCAAGGATAATTCTGTGGCCATATGATATCTATCATAACCTAGATGCGTGGCCTCCCATGTACGAAGGTTTCCTTGAGCACTTCCCAAAGATTCTAATTTCTAAAACAGTTTTTGACTATACCTTTATGTAAGGTGTTATTGTGAGGTGATGTCCACGGTTGGAACATGAGTCACATTTGGTATATATTTGTATCCAAACTCACAGCATATGTGTTGTTGTATTTTGCACGACAATTGTTGTAATAAAGTTGTAGTTGTTTTCTGTACCATGTATTTGACGACTCAGAATGGGTTGGGTGGAATGGACCTATTTTGGGGTTGTCACAGGTGGTATCAGAGCTTAGGGATATGATCTCTGGCGGAGATCGGGGAATACAACTAGGAGGGGAGAGATGAGTAAATCCTTCGCTAGTGTGTCCTACCTAAGCTTATTTGTTGGTCAGTCATAATATTGGGATATTATGTGATATGTTAATTTGTTTAATTAACCCTTGTTTTATGGCAGTATTTGAGAATGGCAGCTGAGAATGCTAACAATGGAGTGAATGAGAGTGTGGGGATACCTCTAATCACTAACCGTGATAATGTGATGTCAGACGAAGAAAGAATTAGAGATATCCATGTGGTAAGTGAAGAATTGATAGTTACACCCGAGATAGTCGCAGAGGTAACAGTTGAGACTGAGGAAGAAGAGGAAGAAGAAGTACCAGATGAAAGTTTATTAGAGGTATTATATGATCAAAATGTAAAATTTCAAAATCGTATTCATGAGTTAGAAGAGCAGGCAGAAGAACGACAGGCGGTCGTGGAACAAAAGGATGCAACAATTCAAGCTTGTGTTACCCGATATGTGATGCTTGAACAGAAGCATTCTTTGGCAGAGTATAAGATGATAAAAATAGAATCTGAGCTGAAAGAAGAAAAAACTGAACGAGTGAGAATAAGTGATGCATGGGCAAAAGCCGCACGACACGTGGATATTGTGGAAAGAGATGTTCGATCTAAGAAGGCTAAAATAGATGATATGAATTTCTCTTTTTGGAAAGTAATTGGGAGAACCCAACATCGAGTTTTGAATTACCCTGTACATAGCGGTCAACCTGAATCCGATATGGATCGAAGATTGATGATTCAGATCATGAATGAGGAGTACGAAGAGGCAGTTGAGGGAGGAATATGTCCTTTAGAAAGGTATATTCCAACGGTAATGATGACGCCAAATGCTGCTCCAGACAAGTCAAAGCCGAGTAGTTCGAGGGATGGCGGTTGTCATGACTTCCCAACAAATGAGGAACCCAAATGAAGTTATCATGGGAGATGAGCAATGGAGAAATCATGATGATCTGAGAGATAGAATCTGAAATAGAAGCAAGGTATTCTCAACTCTTCGAAATACCAGGTACGTAAATTTCGGGGACGAAATTTCATAAGGAGGGGAGATTGTAAGACCCCGAATTTTATGAAATAAAAGTATTCAATTTTTCTTAAAATTACTATTCAGTAAATGGTTAAATTGATAAAAGTTTAAAGTTATGGGTGAAATATGAATTTTTTTTCAAAATAAGCAAGTGGTTAAAAAATAATCATTGTTGTCGGGGAATATTCGTTTGGTCGTGGAATATTCGTACGACGACGCAGCTATTTGTGGGCCCCATAACGAATAACTATCGGGTGAAGAAACGACAAATTTGAGTTTTTATAAATAACGGCATAGTTGTTACCGTTAACATTGTTGGAATACCCGGTGGTTAAAATACAGTAATACGCGTTATTGCACAGTAGCACACGGTATTGCATAGTATTTTTGAAATTATTGATTCTTACGTAAGAAGGCACTACTCAATAATTGTTACAGTAATTACTGTTCAATATTTTATTTTATTGATTCAATAATTGTTGCGTTGATATTTTATATTATTGTTGTTTCAATAATTGTTGCTGCACAGTATTTTCCTTTATCAGATCAATAATTTATATTATTTGAATAATATTATTAGATAACATTATTGTCAATGTCTAGAAAGTTCTGTCTAAGGAGATGTTTGGTCATCTAATTACGCGCCAGTAAGGAGAAATTCTTATTGGAAAGCCCCATCTTTCCTGGGAACGGCCTGGTTGTCATAAATGTGATTCTGTAATATTATTTATGAATAATTAATTATTGATTCATATGATAAGGAAATATTTATTTTATGTGGATATAAACGAGGGATATATTTTTGTGGTTAAAAATGAAGGAGTTAATGTTGAGGTTTTTATCAGTATTTTTGTCGGAATGGAGGTATTAAAAATCAGGGTTTTTGAGATATTTTGCGGGGGTTATAATTTTTAATCCGACCGTTGGATCGTGGTAATTTTTGGATATGTTATACATATATAAGTTGAGTATATGTCCACAAATTTTGAACCGTTAAAAATGAACGTATGATTTGTTATGAATTTTACGAGATGACTGGTTCAGAAATTGTTGAATTTTCGGAGTTTATCATTTTGGTGGAAAATTCTAGAATTGGTGGGCCCCACTTGTGGTTTGTAAGACCCCAAATTATTAATAAATAAAATTTAAATTCCCTCTATTTATTATTTTGAAATAGTAAGTGTTAAATTGATTAATGAGGTTAGTTATGGGTAAAATGCGCAAATATTTCAAATAAGCAGGTGGTTATAAAATATTCATTGTTGTCGGGGAATATTCGTTTGGTCGTAGAATATTCTTCCTGTCGAAGAATATTCGTACGACGGCGCAGTCTTTTGTGGGCCCCATAACGGAAAGCGATTGGATGAAGAAAACGACAAGTATATGTTGTTTATTAATAACGGCGTAGTTGTTACCGTTAATACTGTTGGAATACCCGGTGGTTAAAACTCAGTATTACGCGTTGTTACACAGTAGCACACTGATTGCACCAATTATTGATTCTTACGTAAGAAGGCACTACTCAATAATGGTTACAGTAATTACTGTTCAGTATTTTATTTTATTGATTTAATAATTGCTGCGTTGATATTTTATATTACTGTTGTTTCAATAATTGTCACTACACAGTATTTCCCATTATCAGATCAATAATTCATATTATTTGAATAATATTATTATATAACATTATTGGCAATGTCTAGAAAGTTCTGTCTAAGGAGAGGTTTGGTCATCTAATTACGCGCCAGTAAGGAGAAATCCTTATTGGAAAGCCCCCTCTTTCCTGGGAACGGCCTGGTTGTCATAAATGTGATTCTGTAATATTATTTATAAATAATTAATTATTGATTCATATGATAAAGAAATATTTATTTTATGTGGATATAAATGATGGATATATTTATTTTTATGTGGATAAAAATGAAAGAATTAAAGCTGATGTATTTTATCAGTATTTTGTCAATGTGGAGGTATTAAAAATCATCCGTTTGTGGATTTCGGATATTTTTGGTTTGGAATTTGGAAAAACTTAAAGCTACAAAGTTGTAGAGAATTCGATTTCAGTCAGAATGGACATAAAATTCGTATTGTTCTGATAAACGGTCTATTTTCTATGAATTACTGAAGTTTCGGAAAATAAAATAATTTTTATTAAATTGCGGGACCCACTTTTTGGTTGGTGGATTAAACATGTGGGCTGCTGGGATGAATTTCAGAATTGGCATGCCTTGATAAGTCTTGGTCTTGGCATGCGTAAGGAAAATAAGAAAATATTAATTTATTATTTTAGTCTCCTTTGGCGTTCTAGCATTTTCCTATAAATAGAGGGCTAAGTTAGAATTGAAAATCATACCAGAAACAAAGTTTTCTCTATTTCTCTCTCTATATTATCGAGCGTATTCTTGTGAGTATACTTTGAGTGTTGCTATACGGTGCGAGTTTCTGTCAGCACTATACCCGAAATTCAGTCAGAAGTACGATTATTTTGAGGTAAGGGATGTTATTTTATTCGAAAATGATATTATTTCTTCAATATCATTATGCCGAAATATTGGTTGGAAATTTTTATCAAATTTGGAACTTTTCACGTCGGGGTTACTATTCATGAGTTACTATTCACGAGTTACTATTCACGAGTTACTATTCACCGAAAAATAAAATTTTCTTCTTTTCGTCCAAAATATCTGTTCTGGGTACTAGCTTTGATTGTATCCATGTTTTGATCATTCTTGCATTCTACTTCACTAAAAATAATTATAAGGTATTTTTGGACATGGATAAATCGAAATACGAATCCGTAATATTGTTATTTTGTTTCACTGGATTCGTTTTCTTTAAGATATTTTTCATCATCCTCAGTCCTAAATGATACTGAATATCTTTGGCCCGTAGTGCAAAGATGAATGATTAACTGATGAATATCTTTGGCCGTAGTGCAAAGATGAACAGGTGTTGAGATGAACATGACCGACCAGTGATACAAGTGAATATCTTTGGCCTGTAGTGCAAAGATGAATATTTGATTAAAGATGGTTATTGATTGTTGTTACAGGGATAAAATATTGATGATGGACTTTTAAATCTTAGAAGATAGTAGAACTCATTCTCTACTTGACTCTTCTAATGGTTTGCTGTTTCCGCTGCAGTTATTGATTTAAAACTCGTTGTCTATTGTATTCTATTAGATTTTTTTTCCCGTTGAAGACTAACGATAATTTGTTCTGTATTATCTTAGTCATAATGTTCTTTACTGGGCTAGTTGAGCTCACCCTTTTCCTTTTTGTTCCATTTTTCTCATAAGGCGAGAATGTAGCAAGTACTAGTCGGGGTATGGAATGATGGTTCTAGAAGTTATTTTAGTAGTCCTCACCATTTTTGTGAAATAATGTTTCAATAATTGTAATGAGGACTTATTTGAGTGTGGATATTGTCTAAATGATAATATTTGTATTTAAACTCACAGTTCTTGTGTTGTAATAAAGATGTAGTTGTTTCTGTACCATGTATTTTGGCTACTCAGAATGGGTGTTGTATACCTATTTTGGGGGCGTCACAGTTGGTATCAGAGCTTAGGGATATGATCTCTGGCGGAGATCGGAGAATAGAACTAGGAGGGGAGAGACGAATAAATCCTTCGCTAGTGTGTCCTACCTAAGCTTACTTATTGGTCAGTCATAATATAGGGGTATTATGTGATTTGTTAATTTATTTAATTAACCCTTGTTTTATGGCAGTATTTAAGAATGGCTGCTGAGAACGTTAACAATGGAGTGTATGAGACTGTGGAACAACCTTTAGTCACAAACCAGGAGAACGTGCAACAGGAAGGTAATATTCCTCCTGTAAACAACACTACCGAGCAAACGATGAACGATGGAATGTTTAGGAGCTTTTTGCAGTTCATGCAAAATCAGACGAGGGAGACTCGTGTACAAAATACGGGTGGAAATAATGACAACACGCGGTCTGTCACAGCCAAGCAGTTCAAGGAGTTGGGACCACTAGAATTTAAGGGAAAGCCGGATCCGATCATGGCGGAAACATGGGTCAAGCAAATTACCAAGATATTCGATGTCTTGGGATGCACGGAGGAGCAGAAGGTTCCATTCGCTACCTTTATGTTCCGCGGTGAGGCAGACTACTGGTGGGAGTCTGTGAAGCGTACCCAGCCTGACGCACTCAATATGTCCTGGGAAACGTTTCAGAAACTGTTTAATGACAAGTACTTCCCTGAAAGTATTCGCCATATGAAGGAGGTGGAGTTTATCAGACTGGAACAAAACAACATGACGGTGTCCCAGTACGAGGCGAAGTTTGCAGAGTTATCCAGGTTTGCACCTCATTTGGTAGAAAATGAGGAACGTATGACGCGGATGTTTCTGAGAGGTTTAAAACCTGAGATTCGTCAATACCTTATCTCTCATAAATTTTCTCTGTATTCAGACGTTGTCAACAGGGCCCAATTATTAGAGAGAGATAATGAGTATACTCAACCGAGGGACCACAACCAGGGTCATACCGGTGACAGCAATCATCAGAGCGATGATAACCAACGAGGGGGGAAAAATACGAACAAAGGCGGTAACCACTCGGGTAGTCATCGTGGCCATGATAATAGGAGAGGTGAGTCAAGTGGAAATTTTAGAAAGAGGAGATTCAACAATGACGGGAAGACATCAGCAGCAGCACCAACAACAAATTTTAGGGGAGGAGAACGACCGCCAGTTAGATGTTACAAATGCGGGAAAGAGGGACATATCAGCCCAAACTGTCCACAACAATCCAAGGTGTGTTACAACTGTGGGAAGGAAGGCCACATCGCTCGAGATTGTACTATAGCGAAATCAAGTTCAGCGGGAGTGGTGATTCCAAGGGCTGTCCCGGATAAGGCGAAATCAGCAGTTCCTGGAAGAGCGTTTGTCGTAACTGGCCAAAACGTGAGGAACCCGAACGAGGTGATTACGGGTAAGCTAATCTTGAATTCTTGCGAAGTTTATACCTTACTAGATACCGGTTCTACCCATTCTTTTATCTCTCCTGCTTGTGCTCAACGTTTAAACTTGACTCCGGGAAAATTGGACTTTGACTTATCTGTTGAAACTCCGTTAGGTGAAACCTTTGTTACATCTACAGTTTATAAATCTTGCATGATCCAAGTTGGCACAATCACATTACCTATTGATCTTATCTCTTTAAAGATACTTGCTTTTGATGTGATTTTAGGAATTGATTGGTTAACCACTCATCATGCTAAAATTGATTGTTTTCGTAAGGTTGTTAGTTTTCATATTCCTAACCAACCTGTTGTACGAATTCAAACAACTAAGCCATTAAAATCAATCACTGTTATATCAAGCCATAAAGCCATTCGTTTATTAAAAAACGGATGTCAAGCTTTCTTAGCCCATGTTATGGATTTGAATAAAGACACGTCAAATTTGAATAATATTCCTGTTGTTATTGACTTTCCTGACGTATTTCCTGAAGAACTTCCCGGTCTACCCCCGGAACGAGAAATTGAATTCTTTATTGATCTTGAACCTGGTACAAAGCCCATTTCTAAAACCCCATATCGAATGGCTCCTATTGAACTTCAGGAGTTAAAGGTCCAACTACAAGAGTTGTTGGACATCGGTTTCATTCGTCCTAGTACATCTCCTTGGGGTGCTCCTGTTTTATTTGTAAAGAAGAAAGACGGGAGTATGCGACTTTGTATTGATTACCGGGAATTAAACCATGTCACTATTAAGAATAGGTATCCGCTACCTCGTATTGATGACCTGTTTGACCAGTTACAAGGAGCACAATTCTTTTCAAAGATCGATCTTCGTTCTGGATATCATCAGCTGAAGGTTAAAACTGAGGATATTCCAAAGACTGCCTTCAGAACTCGGTACGGGCATTATGAATTCCTAGTCATGTCTTTTGGATTGACTAATGCTCCTACGGCTTTCATGGATATGATGAACCGGGTATTCAAGGATTATTTGGATCAGTTCGTTGTTGTCTTTATTGATGACATCCTCATATATTCCAAAAGCCGTGAAGATCATGAGCATCATTTGAAGCTGGTACTCCAAAGGCTGCGTGAAAATAAGTTATATGCCAAGCTGAAGAAATGCGAGTTCTGGCTTGAGGAAGTAGCATTCCTTGGGCACGTGGTGTCAAAACATGGAGTATCTGTTGACCCGGCGAAGATTGAAGCAATACAAAGTTGGGAGCAACCAAAGACGGTGACCGAAGTACGTAGCTTTCTAGGTTTAGCTGGTTATTATCGAAGATTCGTGGAAGGGTTTTCTCGAATCGCTACCCCGTTAACTCAGCTGACTCGGAAAGATGTCAAATTCGTATGGAGCGAGGAATGCGAGAAGAGTTTTCAAGAGCTTAAGAGGAGACTCATTTCGGCACCTGTTCTGACAATACCATCTGGTTCGGATGGATTTGTTATCTACAGTGATGCTTCAAGCAAAGGGTTAGGATGTGTTCTCATGCAACATGGGAAAGTCATAGCCTATGCCTCGCGACAACTCAAAGAATATGAGAGGAATTATCCTACTCATGATTTGGAGTTGGCAGCAGTAGTTTTCGCGTTGAAGATCTGGAGACACTACCTGTATGGGGAGAAAGTGGAGATCTATACAGATCATAAAAGCCTCAAATATTTCTTCACCCAAAAAGAACTCAACATGCGGCAGCGACGTTGGCTCGAGCTGTTAAAAGATTACGATCATACCATCCAATATCATCCTGGAAAAGCAAACGTAGTAGCTGACGCATTGAGTAGAAGATCATATGCGGGTACGAGTGTAATGTTGTTAACACAAAGACCCATTTTGTATGACTTGCAAAGGATGGAGATAGAGATGAAGGCTCCAAGTACCCACATGATGATATCAAATATACGAGTAGAACCGACTTTAATCGATAAAGTTAAAGCTGCTCAAGCTACGGACATAGAGCTGATGCATATGAAGAAGAAAGTGCAAGAAGGTTCTATTCCAGAAGCAAGAATCGATGAAGAAGGAATACTTCGAGTCCACTCCAGACTTTGTGTTCCTAACGATTCTGATTTGAAGTACAAGATCATGATGGAAGCACACAATACACCATTTGCAATCCATCCTGGAAGTACCAAAATGTATCGTGATCTTCGACATACATTTTGGTGGAATAATATGAAGAGAGAGATTGCAAAGTTTATCTCGAGGTGTTTAACTTGTCAACGTGTAAAGGCGGAACATCAAGTGCCAAAGGGTCCATTGCAATCACTTGAGATTCCGAAATGGAAGTGGGAACACATTACCATGGATTTCGTTACGGGTCTTCCCACGGTTTCTCAAGGCATAAATGCTATTTGGGTTATTGTTGATAGATTAACCAAGTCTGCTCATTTCTTGCCGATACGGGAGACTTATTCCCTTGAACGTCTTGCTCGTATATACGTAGATGAGATTGTGAGACTGCATGGCATGCCAGTATCCATAGTTTCGGATCGTGACCCAAGATTCACTTCAAGATTTTGGGTTAGCTTGCAAAAAGCTATGGGTACAGATTTACGATTTAGTTCGGCATACCATCCTCAAACGGACGGACAATCAGAGAGGACTATTCAAACTCTTGAAGATCTATTAAGACTTTGTGTGATGACCCCAAAATAGGTTCATTCCATCCAACCTATTCTGAGTCGTCAAATACATGGTACAGAAAACAACTACAACTTTATTACAACAATTGTCGTGCAAAATACAACAACACATATACTGTGAGTTTGGATACAAATATATACCAAATGTGACTCATGTTCCAACCGTGGACATCACCTCACAATAACACCTTACATAAAGGTATAGTCAAAAACTGTTTTAGAAATTAAAATCTTTGGGAAGTGCTCAAGGAAACCTTCGTACATGGGAGGCCACGCGTCTAGGTTATGATAGATATCATATGGCCACAGAATTATCCTTGGTTGACCCAATAGACCCCAAAGAAAAACGAGAAGATTACTATCATATTCTTCCCAATGGTGAGTCTTCTCTTGACATATCATTATCTCTACTGTCTCTAATTGAGAATTATACTTTAAACAAACACCAAGATTATATAGGTAGTGCTCGTATATATACTCAGCAAGTGGATGAGCACATCCCTGTCTTATGATGACACGAGGTTGTATGTCGTTAGACATCTTGTATGATAGTGGCAAACCACCCTTCCAACGTTGGGTACACCTTACCCTATTGGATTCACCAAATATAACTACTAAATGAACTTTTCTATACTGCTTCGGGAGAACATCCACAGCTAGAGACCACTGTTCTATTTCCCCGTTACCCTCGCTCGACCCAGCTACACTCTTATTACCTGAAAGGAATTGTGAAGCAAAAGGGTGAGCACAACTAGCCCAGTAAAGAATATCATGACTAAAGATAATTAAATTATCAATAGCCTTCATCAATAATAAATCAGAGATTTAGAACATATGGTAAATGATAAAAATTTCAACCATAGTTGCAGCGGAACGAGCAATCCATTAGAAGAGTCAAATAGACTATAAAGTCTATTATCTTCTCCATGTTAAAAATCCATCAACAATGTTTTATCCCTGTAACATCAATCAACAGTTCCTTTCCACAATCATATGAATAACTCATAATCATAATTGTGATTCTAAATTTTTCTTCGCACCCAGGACGAAGAATATTTTCATCACATGTCTTTACCTGAAACATCAAAGATCATGGTTATACCAAATCACAGTTCCTGTTCATAATCATACTAATAAATCCATCTTTGCACTACGACCAAAGATATTAAACAACAGTTTATCTTTGCACTACGGGCCAAAGATATTCATCAACAGACCATCTTTGCACTACAGGCCAAAGATATTCATCTACAATTCATCTTTGCACTACAGGCCAAAGATATTCCTCAACCGTTCATCTTTGCATTACTGGCCAAAGATATTCAACAACAGGTCATCTTTGCACTACGGGCCAAAGATATTCATCTACAATTCATCTTTGCACTACAGGCCAAAGATATTCCTCAACAATTCATATTTGCACTACATGCCAAATATATTAATACCTCAAAGAATATATAATCATTTAAGAATTTATATAAACAATAATTATAACCATGTTGATCATTTCACCTTTGCACTTAAGCTAAAGATATTCAATTATAAATTCAATGGTCATGATCATACCAGTCAACAATTCAACTTTGCACTACAGGCCAAAGAGAACCCATAGTCATGATCATACCAATAATTTACCCATCTTTACACTCAAGCGAAAGAGAATTTCAACATCAAGGTTATAAAAATGTTATATATGATTATAAAAATAATATGATCAAAACATGGATTTAATTTCAAGAGCAATATTCATAAATCAACTATAATTTGGTTAGAAAAAGAAACCAATTTTGTCGTGAATAGTAACTCATGAATAGTAACCTCGACTCAAAAAGGTAGAAATTCCACAATAAAATCTATACCAATATTTCGGTATAATGATATTGAAAGAATAACATTTCTTAAGCTTATAAACAATTTATTTAAATTGTTTACACTTTACTAATTAATGCATTTAATCATCATAAAATGTCAACTCTTAAGATTTCATCATCAATAACCAAAACCCTCATCAAAAATCTGCATATACCTCATATAGGATTCTCAAGCCATAAAATCCTATTTTCCAATTTTCTTTCTTCACAAAACATATTTAATTCATTTACTCATAACTAGACCATTTTCATGAAAAAATATCAAATCAGTTCCAAAAATAATTCTTTTCTGAGATTTAGCATAATATAGTCCCATAGTGAACATATATTTTTCTCAGAATTTTTAAAAGTCATTTACTATTTTTCATATGGCCAAAATAGCCGAATATTTAGACATTTATCAAAAATTGTACTTTTGTCTAAAAATTCTGAAATTTACAGAGTATACTTCTATCATATACATGTACTCCCAATAAAATTTTCATCAATTTTGGAGTTAACCACAAGGAATTATAAGCTGTTACTTTTAAAATAGTCTTTTCTCATAAAATTCATAACTCTCAATCTATACATCCAAAAATCACCATTTTTGGACACAATCAAGAAAACTCATCAAAATATCATTTCAAATTTTTCCAGAATTTTTGAAGATCAGAAAAATTACGAAACTGAAAATCATAACAACCCTTAAAATCCCTTAATATCCCTTACTATCCCTTACCTCAAAAGAGCAGTACTTCTGATCGGTATAAGGCTGAAGGAAACTTGCACTGATGAATAGCAACTCACCAAGTATCTAAATACTCACAAAATACACTCAATAATCTAGAGAGAGAAAGAGAGAAAGCTTATGTTTCTGGTGTGATTTTCAATTCTAACTTAGCCCTCTATTTATAGGAAAATTTTGGTAGGTTTGACCTGCAACCTGATGGCTTTACCTGCTACTATTCCCACCCACCACATTTGAAATATAATTCAGCACATTTCTTCACCAACCACAAGTGGGGCCCACCAATTCTAGAATTTTCCACCAAAATGATAAACTCCGAAAATTCAACAATTTCTGAACCAGTCATCTCGTAAAATTCATAACAAATCATACGTTCATTTTTAACGGTTCAAAATTTGTGGACATATACTCAACTTATATATGTATAACATATCCAAAAATTACCACGATCCAACGGTCGGATTAAAAATTATAACCCCCGCAAAATATCTCAAAAACCCTGATTTTTAATACCTCCATTCCGACAAAAATACTGATAAAAACCTCAACATTAACTCCTTCATTTTTAACCACAAAAATATATCCCTCATTTATATCCACATAAAATAAATATTTTCTTATCATATGAATCAATAATTAATTATTCACAAATAATATTACAGAATCACATTTATGACAACCAGGCCGTTCCCAGGAAAGAGGGGGCTTTCCAATAAGGATTTCTCCTTACTAGCGCGCAATTAGATGACCAAACCTCTCCTTAGACAGAACTTTCTAGACATTGCCAATAATGCTATCTAATAATACTATTCAAATAATATGAATTATTGATCTGATAATGGAAAATACTGTGCAGCAACAATTATTGAACAACAATAATATAAAATTTCAACGTAGCAATTATTGAATCAATAAAATAAAATATTGAACAGTAATTACTGTAACAATTATTGAGTAGTGCCTTCTTACGTAAGAATCAATAATTTCAAAAATACTATGCAATACCGTGTGCTACTGTGCAATAACGCGTATTACTGTATTTTAACCACCGGGTATTCCAACAGTGTTAACGGTAACAACTACGCCGTTATTTGTAAAAACTCAAATTTGTCGTTTTCTTCACCCGACAGTTATTCGTTATGGGGCCCACAAATAGCTGCGCCGTCGTACGAATATTCTCCGACAGAAAGAATATTCCACGACCAAACGAATATTCCCCGACAACAATGATTATTTTATAACCACTTGCTTATTTTGAAAAAAAATTCATATTTCACCCATAACTTTAAACTTTTATCAATTTAACCATTTACTGAATAGTAATTATAAGAAAAATTGAATACTTTTATTTCATAAAATTCGGGGTCTTACAATCTCCCTTCCTTATGAAATTTCGTCCTCGAAATTTACGTACCTGGTATTTCAAAGAGTTGAGAATACCTTCCTTTCATTTCAAATTCCATCTTCCCTGTCATCATGATTTCTCCATTGCTCATCTCCTGTATTTCAGATATCATTCTAGAATACAGCTTCAAAACAAGGGTTAATTGAACAAATTAACATTTACATAATATCCCGATATTATGACTGACCAACAAATAAGCTTAGGTAGGACACACTAGCGAAGGATTTACTCATCTCTCCCCTCCTAGTTGTATTCCCCGATCTCCGCCAGAGATCATATCCCTAAGCTCTGATACCAACTGTAACTCTGGACACCAACCTATGTCAGCACCTTACATTGATACCTATCAGTTTGCCACCGCAGAACGGCGTCCCCTACGGAGAGTCTGGCTTCGGTGCATCCCCCATCAACAGGAAGTCACCAGCGAGAGGCTCGGGGCTCTTTACTTATAGCTCTGATACCAACTGTGACGACCCAAAATAGGTTCATTCCATCCAACCTATTCTGAGTCGTCAAATACATGGTACAGAAAACAACTACAACTTTATTACAACAATTGTCGTGCAAAATACAACAACACATATGCTGTGAGTTTGGATACAAATATATACCAAATGTGACTCATGTTCCAACCGTGGACATCACCTCACAATAACACCTTACATAAAGGTATAGTCAAAAACTGTTTTAGAAATTAGAATCTTTGGGAAGTGCTCAAGGAAACCTTCGTACATGGGAGGCCACGCGTCTAGGTTATGATAGATATCATATGGCCACAGAATTATCCTTGGTTGACCCAATAGACCCCAAAGAAAAACGAGAAGATTACTATCATATTCTTCCCAATGGTGAGTCTTCTCTTGACATATCATTATCTCTACTGTCTCTAATTGAGAATTATACTTCAAACAAACACCAAGATTATATAGGTAGTGCTCGTATATATACTCAGCAAGTGGATGAGCACATCCCTGTCTTATGATGACACGAGGTTGTATGTCGTTAGACATCTTGTATGATAGTGGCAAACCACCCTTCCAACGTTGGGTACACCTTACCCTATTGGATTCACCAAATATAACTACTAAATGAACTTTTCTATACTGCTTCGGGAGAACATCCACAGCTAGAGACCACTGTTCTATTTCCCCGTTACCCTCGCTCGACCCAGCTACACTCTTATTACCTGAAAGGAATTGTGAAGCAAAAGGGTGAGCACAACTAGCTCAGTAAAGAATATCATGACTAAAGATAATTAAATTATCAGTAGCCTTCATCAATAATAAATCAGAGATTTAGAACATATGGTAAATGATAAAAATTTCAACCATAGTTGCAGCGGAACGAGCAATCCATTAGAAGAGTCAAATAGACTATAAAGTCTATTATCTTCTCCATGTTAAAAATCCATCAACAATGTTTTATCCCTGTAACATCAATCAACAGTTCCTTTCCACAATCATATGAATAACTCATAATCATAATTGTGATTCTAAATTTTTCTTCGCACCCAGGACGAAGAATATTTTCATCACATGTCTTTACCTGAAACATCAAAGATCATGGTTATACCAAATCACAGTTCCTGTTCATAATCATACTAATAAATCCATCTTTGCACTACGACCAAAGATATTAAACAACAGTTTATCTTTGCACTACGGGCCAAAGATATTCATCAACAGACCATCTTTGCACTACAGGCCAAAGATATTCATCTACAATTCATCTTTGCACTACAGGCCAAAGATATTCCTCAACCGTTCATCTTTGCATTACTGGCCAAAGATATTCAACAACAGGTCATCTTTGCACTACGGGCCAAAGATATTCATCTACAATTCATCTTTGCACTACAGGCCAAAGATATTCCTCAACAATTCATATTTGCACTACATGCCAAATATATTAATACCTCAAAGAATATATAATCATTTAAGAATTTATATAAACAATAATTATAACCATGTTGATCATTTCACCTTTGCACTTAAGCTAAAGATATTCAATTATAAATTCAATGGTCATGATCATACCAGTCAACAATTCAACTTTGCACTACTGGCCAAAGAGAACCCATAGTCATGATCATACCAATAATTTACCCATCTTTACACTCAAGCGAAAGAGAATTTCAACATCAAGGTTATAAAAATGTTATATATGATTATAAAAATAATATGATCAAAACATGGATTTAATTCAAGAGCAATATTCATAAATCAACTATAATTTGGTTAGAAAAAGAAACCAATTTTGTCGTGAATAGTAACTCATGAATAGTAACCTCGACTCAAAAAGGTAGAAATTCCACAATAAAATCTATACCAATATTTCGGTATAATGATATTGAAAGAATAACATTTCTTAAGCTTATAAACAATTTATTTAAATTGTTTACACTTTACTAATTAATGCATTTAATCATCATAAAATGTCAACTCTTAAGATTTCATCATCAATAGCCAAAACCCTCATCAAAAATCTGCATATACCTCATATAGGATTCTCAAGCCATAAAATCCTATTTTCCAATTTTCTTTCCTCACAAAACATATTTAATTCATTTACTCATAACTAGACCATTTTCATAAAAAATACCAAATCAGTTCCAAAAATATTTCTTTTCTGGGATTTAGCATAATATAGTCCCATAGTGAACATATATTTTTCTCAGAATTTTTAAAAGTCATTTACTATTTTTCATATGGCCAAAATAGCCGAATATTTAAACATTTATCAAAAATTGTACTTTTGTCTAAAAATTCTGAAATTTACAGAGTATACTTCTATCATATACATGTACTCCCAATAAAATTTTCATCAATTTTGGAGTTAACCACAAGGAATTATAAGCTGTTACTTTTAAAATAGTTTTTTCTCATAAAATTCATAACTCTCAATCTATACATCCAAAAATCACCATTTTTGGACACAATCAAGAAAACTCATCAAAATATCATTTCAAATTTTTTCAGAATTTTTGAAGATTAGAAAAATTACGAAACTGAAAATCATAACAACCCTTAAAATCCCTTAATATCCCTTACTATCCCTTACCTCAAAAGAGCAGTACTTCTGATCGGTATAAGGCTGAAGGAAACTTGCACTGATGAATAGCAACTCACCAAGTATCTAAATACTCACAAAATACACTCAATAATCTAGAGAGAGAAAGAGAGAAAGCTTATGTTTCTGGTGTGATTTTCAATTCTAACTTAGCCCTCTATTTATAGGAAAATTTTGGTAGGTTTGACCTGCAACCTGATGGCTTTACCTGCTACTATTCCCACCCACCACATTTGAAATATAATTCAGCACATTTCTTCACCAACCACAAGTGGGGCCCACCAATTCTAGAATTTTCCACCAAAATGATAAACTCCGAAAATTCAACAATTTCTGAACCAGTCATCTCGTAAAATTCATAACAAATCATACATTCATTTTTAACGGTTCAAAATTTGTGGACATATACTCAACTTATATATGTATAACATATCCAAATATTACTACGATCCAACGGTCGGATTAAAAATTATAACCCCCGCAAAATATCTCAAAAACCCTGATTTTTAATACCTCCATTCCGACAAAAATACTGATAAAAACCTCAACATTAACTCCTTCATTTTAACCACAAAAATATATCCCTCATTTATATCCACATAAAATAAATATTTTCTTATCATATAAATCAATAATTAATTATTCACAAATAATATTACAGAATCACATTTATGACAACCAGGCCGTTCCCAGGAAAGAGGGGGCTTTCCAATAAGGATTTCTCCTTACTAGCGCGCAATTAGATGACCAAACCTCTCCTTAGACAGAACTTTCTAGACATTGCCAATAATGCTATCTAATAATACTATTCAAATAATATGAATTATTAATCTGATAATGGAAAATACTGTGCAGCAACAATTATTGAACAACAATAATATAAAATTTCAACGTAGCAATTATTGAATCAATAAAATAAAATATTGAACAGTAATTACTGTAACAATTATTGAGTAGTGCCTTCTTACGTAAGAATCAATAATTTCAAAAATACTATGCAATACCGTGTGCTACTGTGCAATAACGCGTATTACTGTATTTTAACCACCGGGTATTCCAACAGTGTTAACGATAACAACTACGCCGTTATTTGTAAAAACTCAAATTTGTCATTTTTCTTCACCCGACTGTTATTCGTTATGGGGCCCACAAATAGCTGCGCCGTCGTACGAATATTCTCCGACAGAAAGAATATTCCACGACCAAACGAATATTCCCCGACAACAATGATTATTTTATAACCACTTGCTTATTTTGAAAAAAAATTCACATTTCACCCATAACTTTAAACTTTTATCAATTTAACCATTTACTGAATAGTAATTATAAGAAAAATTGAATACTTTTATTTCATAAAATTCGGGGTCTTACACTTTGTGTCCTAGATTTCAAAGGGAGTTGGGATAAGTACCTACCATTGGTGGAATTCTCTTACAATAACAGTTATCAGGCAAGTATAGGTGTGGCCCCATTTGAAGCATTATATGGACGAAAGTGTCGCTCTCCAGTATGCTGGGACGAGGTGGGTGAAGCAACATTGTTGGGACCAGAGTTGGTACGCATGACTACAGAGAAGATCCAAACGATTCGACAACGTATACAAACGGCACAGGATCGACAAAAGAGTTATGCGGATCTTCATCGAAAGGACGTGGAATTTGACATTGGGGATCATGTATTGTTGCGTGTGGCTCCATGGAAAGGAGTTACAAGATTTGGAAAGAGAGGAAAGCTCAATCCACGATTTATTGATCCATTTCAGATTCTTGACCGAATAGGAAATGTGGCTTATAGACTCGCGTTACCTCCAAGTATGTCTCGTGTTCATAATGTTTTTCATATATCTGTGTTACGTAAATATGTGAAAGACCCAGACCACGTTATTGAGTTAGAACCGTACGAGATAGCTGAAGACTTAACGTACGAAGAGGTACCTGTCAAAATCTTGGATAGAAAGGAGCATGTCCTACGCACGAAGGTCATACCACAAGTTAAAGTTTTGTGGAGAAACCATGCTATTGAGGAAATGACCTGGGAGTTGGAAACGGAAATGAAAGCGAGGTATCCTCATCTTTTCGAAACACCAGGTACGTACATCAATTTCGAGGACGAAATTTCATAAGGAGGAGAGGTTGTAAGACCCCAAATTATTAATAAATAAAATTTAAATTCCCTCTATTTATTATTTTGAAATAGTAAGTGTTAAATTGATTAATGAGGTTAGTTATGGGTAAAATGCGCAAATATTTCAAATAAGCAGGTGGTTATAAAATATTCATTGTTGTCGGGAAATATTCGTTTGGTCGTAGAATATTCTTCCTGTCGGGGAATATTCGTACGACGGCGCAGTCTTTTGTGGGCCCCATAACGGAAAGCGATTGGATGAAGAAAACGACAAGTATATGTTGTTTATTAATAACGGCGTAGTTGTTACCGTTAATACTGTTGGAATACCCGGTGGTTAAAACTCAGTATTACGCGTTGTTACACAGTAGCACACTGATTGCACCAATTATTGATTCTTACGTAAGAAGGCACTACTCAATAATGGTTACAGTAATTACTGTTCAGTATTTTATTTTATTGATTTAATAATTGCTGCGTTGATATTTTATATTACTGTTGTTTCAATAATTGTCACTACACAGTATTTCCCATTATCAGATCAATAATTCATATTATTTGAATAATATTATTATATAACATTATTGGCAATGTCTAGAAAGTTCTGTCTAAGGAGAGGTTTGGTCATCTAATTGCGCGCCAGTAAGGAGAAATCCTTATTGGAAAGCCCCCTCTTTCCTGGGAACGGCCTGGTTGTCATAAATGTGATTCTGTAATATTATTTATAAATAATTAATTATTGATTCATATGATAAAGAAATATTTATTTTATGTGGATATAAATGATGGATATATTTATTTTTATGTGGATAAAAATGAAAGAATTAAAGCTGAGGTATTTTATCAGTATTTTGTCAATGTGGAGGTATTAAAAATCATCCGTTTGTGGATTTCGGATATTTTTGGTTTGGAATTTGGAAAAACTTAAAGCTACAAAGTTGTAGAGAATTCGATTTCAGTCAGAATGGACATAAAATTCGTATTTTTCTGATAAACGGTCTATTTTCTATGAATTACTGAAGTTTCGGAAAATAAAATAATTTTTATTAAATTGCGGGACCCACTTTTTGGTTGGTGGATTAAACATGTGGGCTGCTGGGATGAATTTCAGAATTGGCATGCCTTGATAAGTCTTGGTCTTGGCATGCGTAAGGAAAATAAGAAAATATTAATTTATTATTTTAGTCTCCTTTGGCGTTCTAGCATTTTCCTATAAATAGAGGGCTAAGTTAGAATTGAAAATCATACCAGAAACAAAGTTTTCTCTCTTTCTCTCTCTATATTATCGAGCGTATTCTTGTGAGTATACTTTGAGTGTTGCTATACGGTGCGAGTTTCTGTCAGCACTATACCCGAAATTCAGTCAGAAGTACGATTATTTTGAGGTAAGGGATGTTATTTTATTCGAAAATGATATTATTTCTTCAATATCATTATGCCGAAATATTGGTTGGAAATTTTTATCAAATTTGGAACTTTTCACGTCGAGGTTACTATTCATGAGTTACTATTCACGAGTTACTATTCACGAGTTACTATTCACCGAAAAATAAAATTTTCTTCTTTTCGTCCAAAATATCTGTTCTGGGTACTAGCTTTGATTGTATCCATGTTTTGATCATTCTTGCATTCTACTTCACTAAAAATAATTATAAGGTATTTTTGGACATGGATAAATCGAAATACGAATCCGTAATATTGTTATTTTGTTTCACTGGATTCGTTTTCTTTAAGATATTTTTCATCATCCTCAGTCCTAAATGATACTGAATATCTTTGGCCCGTAGTGCAAAGATGAATGATTAACTGATGAATATCTTTGGCCGTAGTGCAAAGATGAACAGGTGTTGAGATGAACATGACCGACCAGTGATACAAGTGAATATCTTTGGCCTGTAGTGCAAAGATGAATATTTGATTAAAGATGGTTATTGATTGTTTTTACAGGGATAAAATATTGATGATGGACTTTTAAATCTTAGAAGATAGTAGAACTCATTCTCTACTTGACTCTTCTAATGGTTTGCTGTTTCCGCTGCAGTTATTGATTTAAAACTCGTTGTCTATTGTATTCTATTAGATTTTTTTTCCCGTTGAAGACTAACGATAATTTGTTCTGTATTATCTTAGTCATAATGTTCTTTACTGGGCTAGTTGAGCTCACCCTTTTCCTTTTTGTTCCATTTTTCTCAGGAGGCGAGAATGTAGCAAGTACTAGTCGGGGTATGGAATGATGGTTCTAGAAGTTATTTTAGTAGTCCTCACCATTTTTGTGAAATAATGTTTCAATAATTGTAATGAGGACTTATTTGAGTGTGGATATTGTCTAAATGATAATATTTGTATTTAAACTCACAGTTCTTGTGTTGTAATAAAGATGTAGTTGTTTCTGTACCATGTATTTTGGCGACTCAGAATGGGTGTTGTATACCTATTTTGGGGGCGTCACATGGTTGGTGAAGAAATGTGCTGAATTATATTTCAAATGTGGTGGGTGGGAATAGTAGCAGGTAAAGCCATCAGGTTGCAGGTCAAACCTATCAAAATTTTCCTATAAATAGAGGGCTAAGTTAGAATTGAAAAACACACCAGAAACATAAGCTTTCTCTCTTTCTCTCTCTCTATATTATGAAGCATATTTTGTGAGTATTTAGATACTTGGTGAGTTGGTATTTATCAGTGCAAGTTTCCTTTAGCGTCATATCCGATATCCAGTCAGAAGTGCTGCTCTTTTGAGGTAAGGGATAGTAAGGGATAGTAGGGGATTTTAAGGGTTGTTATGATTTTCAGTTTCGTAATTTTTCTGAACTTCAAAAATTCTGGAAAAATTTGAAATGATATTTTGATGAGTTTTCTTGGTTGTGTCCAAAAATGGTAATTTTTGGATGTATAGATTGAGAGTTATAAATTTTATGAGAAAAGACTATTTTAAAAGTAACCGCTTATAATTCCTTGTGGTTAACTCCAAAATTGATGAAATTTTTATTGAGAGTACATGTATATGATAGGAGTATACTCTGTGAATTTCAGAATTTTTGGACAAAAGTACAATTTTTGATAAATGTCTAAATATTCGGTTGTTTTGGCCATATGAAAAATAGTAAATGACTTTTAAAAATTCTGAGAAAAATATATGTTCACTATGGGACTATATTATGCTAAATTCCAGAAAAGAAATATTTTTGGAACTGATTTGGTATTTTTCATGAAAATGGTCTAGTTATGAGTAAATGAATTAAATATGTTTTGTGAAGAAAGAAAATTGGAAAATAGGATTTTATGGCTTGAGAATCCTATATGAGGTATATGCAGATTTTTGATGAGGGTTTTGGTTATTGATGATGAAATTGTAAGAGTTGACATTTTATGATGATTAAATGCATTAATTAGTAAAGTGTAAACAATTAAAATAAATTGTTTATAAATTTAAGTAATGTTATTCTTTCAATATCATTATACCGAAATATTGGTATGAATTTTATTGTAGAATTTCTATCTTTTGTGTCGGGGTTACTGTTCATGAGTTACGAATATTACTCTTGAGATTAAAACTATATGTTGATCATATTATTTTTATCATCATATATAACATTTTTATAACCCTGATGTTAAAATTCTCTTTCACTGGAGTGTAAAGATGGGTAGATTATTGGTATGATCATGACTAGGGTTCTCTTTGGCCTGTAGTGCAAAGTTGAATTATGACTGGTATGATCATGACCATTGAATTTATAATTGAATATCTTAATCTTAAGTGCAAAGGTGAATTGATCAACATGGTTATAATTATTGTTTATATAAATTCTGAAATGATTATATATTTCTTTGAGATATGAATATATTTGGCCTGTAGTGCAAATATGAATTGTTGATGAATATCTTTGGCATGTAGTGCAAAGATGGCCTGTTGATGAATATCTTTGGCCTGTAGTGCAAAGATGAACTGTTGTTGAATATCTTTGGCCCGTAGTGCAAAGATGGTTTGTTTATGAATATCTTTGGTCCGTAGTGCAAAGATGGTTTGTTGATGAATATCTTTGGCCCGTAGTGCAAAGATGGATTTGTTAGTATGATTATAAACAGGAATTGTGATTTGGTATAACCATGATCTTTGATGTTTCAGGTAAAGACAGGTGATGAAAATATTCTTCGTCCTGGGTGCGAAGAAAAATTTATAGTCACAATTATGATTATGAGTTATTCATATGATTGTGGAAAGGAACTGTTGAGTGATGTTACATGGATAAAACATTGTTGGTGGATTTTTAACATGGAGAAGATAATAGACTTTATAGTCTATTTGACTCTTCTAATGGATTGCTCGTTCCGCTGCAACTATGGTTGAAATTTTTATCATTTACCATATGTTCTAAATCTCTGATTTATTGTTGATGAAGGCTATTGATAATTGAATTATCTTTAGTCATGATATTCTTTACTGAGCTAGTTGTGCTCACCCTTTTGCTTCACAATTCCTTTCAGGTAATAAGAGTGTAGCTGGGTCGAGCGGGGGTAACAAGGGAATAGAACGGTGGTCATCATTTAGTAGTTATATTTGGTGAAGAAAATAGGGTGAGGCGAACCCAACGTTGGAAGGGTGTTTTGTCACTATCATACAAGATGTCTAATGACATACAACCTCGTGTCATCATAGGACAGGGTTGTGCTCATCCACTTGCTGAGTATATCTATGGGCACTACCTATATAATCTTGATGTTTGTTTGAAGTATAATTCTCAATTAGAGACAGTGGAGATAATGATAAGTCAAGAGAAGACTCACCATTGGGAAGAATATGATAGTAATCTTCTCGTTTTTCTTTGGGGTCTATTGGGTCAACCAAGGATAATTCTGTGGCCATATGATATCTATCATAACCTAGATGCGTGGCCTCCCATGTACGAAGGTTTCCTTGAGCACTTCCCAAAGATTCTAATTTCTAAAACAGTTTTTGACTATACCTTTATGTAAGGTGTTATTGTGAGGTGATGTCCACGGTTGGAACATGAGTCACATTTGGTATATATTTGTATCCAAACTCACAGCATATGTGTTGTTGTATTTTGCACGATAATTGTTGTAATAAAGTTGTAGTTGTTTTCTGTACCATGTATTTAACGACTCAGAATGGGTTGGGTGGAATGGACCTATTTTGGGGTCGTTACATCCTACGTACCTCGATCTTATGCTTTAAAGCTCTTGTTGCTCAAACCATAGTATATTGGTCTTCCTTCTTTATTTGAGAATCTCGTCGCTGAAAAACTTCGAAAGAACACATCACATGACACGGGAGGCCGCGCCCTATGGGGCTGAACCTTAGGGGGTCAAACCCCAGGTTTGAGCTTCCTTCGATTCTTTTCATTCGTTTCGACCTTTCTTGGTCACTTTTCATCTTTTTCTCATGAATATTGGTTCTGTGAGAAGCTCTTTCATGGAGGTTATAAATTTAACCATTTCTTTGAGTTTTATAAGACCTTAGTTTCTTTCTGTAGTCCAGGATACTTGTTATGTCATTACATCGATCTAAACCCGTTTAGTATGTAAATTGAGAAAACAAAGTAGAGGGCTGAACCCTAGGTGGTCGAACCCTAGGGTGTCTAGGAGGTACTTTGGCTTCTTTTGTTCATCTTTTGTCCGTTTTCTTTTTTTTGTTCCATTAATTCAAACCAAGTATAGTCGAGGAAGAGATTAGCTGATCTTTTCTTTAAGGAGGACTCACCTTAAAATGGCCAAACCCTAGGGGTTTTCTCTTTTTTCTCATTTAATACTTCGTTCATTTATTGCGATCTTGTTCATTTAGTTAT
Source organism: Panax notoginseng (assembly GCA_016801055.1). NCBI lineage: Eukaryota > Viridiplantae > Streptophyta > Magnoliopsida > Apiales > Araliaceae > Panax > Panax notoginseng. Next base: position 15,026,171 of record CM029017.1, on the reverse strand, counting down.
GTCTTTTCATTTAATTCATTTAGGTCATATGTGCCCTAACTTATACTTTGGCTCACAAATATAAATAAAAGGAAGTGTCAATTTCTATTGAGCTTATACATATTGCTTAAAAACTAAATATTTGTACCCTTTACTTGTCAATCTCTGACTCTCCACGGAACTGAAATGACAAAAGTTAGTGTAAGGGCTGCCTCAAAATGTTAGGTTCTTTATTTGTCAAATTTAGAAAAGAAACAATGCCCTTGTAATGTTAAATATGTAACTATGGAATAACACCAGTAACTTGGTCTTTTTCCTTTTTGTCAAGTAATTCTGTCTAACTTGGTTGAAACTGTACAGGGCTAATTACCTGGAAAATACTTGGTTTACATAATTTTTCTTTTTTTTTATAGTGATACAATGTAGTCTTGTGCATTTAAATCATTTGATTTTTACTGTCATTAATATCGTTAGTTATAACAGTCGTGCATCATTTTGCAAGGGTTTTTGGGCAGAACATTATTCAGTTTCATGTATCGAAACCCTGGTTATAATTTCTCACGTACGACAGGGTCTCGTTTTATTTTTCCCTTGAATCAGGAAGAAAAATTAAAAGATAAACTTGGATATGAGCACTTGAATGAGCCACTACATTTATTGGTAGAGGCTGAATTCCCAAAAGATATGATAGATTCGCGCTTGGAACATGTTGTTGCATTACTGGAAAACCTTTTGAAACCAGTGGTATGAATGAGAATAACCTTTTAGCTATTTGATACAAATCATTATACTTTCTTCATACTTCTTAGTCCTCTCTCTTACTCTAGGACGAGTCCATGGATGTCTATAAAAAGCAATAGCTGAGAGAATTGGCTATGCTAAATGGTACACTAAGGAAAGAAAGCCCAAGCATGAGCCCGAGCCCGAGCACGAGTCCCAGCATGTCTATTAGGTTTCTAATATTCATGAATGCAATCAAATTGCACAAAATAAGCGAAAACGTGATAAATAGAGTTTTAAAATTTTGCAAACCATATACTCGGATCATCCTTTATGCACAATTATTAATTAAACGAAAATATGAAGAACAAGAATCATACCCTTGAAGGTTCGAACTTCCTCAGATACAAGTTCACCTCCAATCCTTTTCGCGTTCAACTTGAATCCACCAGGTTTGGTTCCTTCCTTTGATCAATGTTAGCCACCCAAGTGTTTGGCCTCTAAAGATGATCCACTAAGGAAGAAGAAAGATTCAAGAAGATGGGTATTTGGCAAAATTCTAATTTTTCTATCTCTCATAGAAAAGGGTGTACTCTCCCAAATATTAGAATTACGTATTATACGAAAACGTCAATCACACCCACCTATAATACGACTCATCTTATTTATAGATATGGGCAACACTCCTTAACAATTAAGGAATTGAGTTTTATTTTAATTAATTAAATTCTTTTAATTAATTAGGCTCTCAATTTTATTAGGAATAATTAATTAAACAATTTTAATTAATATTTTAGAGTACATATATTAATTAATTCTCAAACTCCTTTAGAAATTAAATAATAATGATAATAGTAATAATAATAATAAGACTCCTCTTATTAATTTATATTTAATATTTTCAAAATATTAAATAATAAATATTAAGCTATTTAATTTATTCTATCACCATAGGTTAAATTAAATATACTTAACTTATTATAACGATTATGTCATTAACTTCTTAAATAATTATTCTTCTTTTATGGTGTGACCCTTTAGGTTCTCCATATTAAACCGGTTGTGAATAAATCAATTAGAACAATTCTAATCTTATTTAAATAAATAAATTAAATTATTAATTTATTTAAATAAATAATATTTATTCTACAATAGGGATAAGCCTCCCTAGCGATTAACGACTTTTCAGATAATTTAGATTTCAACATTAATCATAAAAGAACCTTTGAGTAAATAGTTACAATTCAATCCTTCCACCATACAATGTCCCAATTAAATATAAGACATGAAATTACTCTCAAGTCTTATTTTATTTAATTATATGTATTTCGACTCTTAAATGCACAACACCAAATAATAGAAATTAGAAACTCTTTTCTAATTTCATTCTGCCTTGGCCAAGAACTACTGGGTTGTCATTTATCGAATCACATAGGACATTTCTCTTCTTTTACTAGAAGCGGTAGATTCTTTATTGATAATACATTATCTCCATGTACAACTTATTATACTCAAGCATACCCTTTAATATACTCTAAGGGTCTTAAGAAATAAGTCAAAGTATAACTCATCATACACAAGATACTATGATGATCTCAAGTCCAATGATCACTTGTACTACTGTCACTATAGGAATTTCTATTGACAGGTAAGTAAAAATTCATTAGGTATTCCTTAGCGAGCCACGTTCAGTGAACTTAATTATTCTCCAATAAGCATCTACATATATACTTGCTTTAGTGTCTCCACACAAATGATCATTAGATCAATCATTCTCATCCAATAAGCAAGCAACGTATGTACCAATCTATCCGAATTCACTAATCCCCAATTTAGTAATCCAACGATTGAAACTATTTTAGTTTTAAGCTTTCTATGAATTTAGATCTCATTAGAATGATCAATATCATTATTCTAAAAGCATTGCTTAAAACTATGGGTTTATCACATATTATTTAACAGCATCATATAGATAATTAAAAGCCTTTAATAAATTAATACTTTTTATTAATAAATGAATAAGATTGTTACAAAGTATATGCTTTATCATCAAACATGATTTGCTTGTGCGCATACTACTTTCAGTCTCCATTTAACAACGGGGGGATGTAAAGAGCCAAGACCGGAAGATAACCCTTTCGTGTATGCTTATGATTCTTTGTCATTGCAAAATCACTAAAGACGAGCTAGTTTATATCTTGGTGGTTTCCTCAGGGAATAGAGCCGTTCCTAAGCACGGCCGGGAGGGTCGACCGCCCTGGGCTTCCAAACAGAAGGGCCCTAATTATATATATATATATATATATGATTTTGAACATTTGATTGAAGATTTTAGCTCTAGGAACACTAGATATAGTATTTCAATCATGATATTCTTCTATAGTTCTATCATGTTTGCTTTATTTTTGTGCATGGTAGTGTGTGATTCCCTTTGTATGATTCAAATATTTTTTTTCTGGTTATGTAAGCTTTTCTATTACTGTTGTCTTTCTTTGCTCTTCCAGTTCTGGTATTTAATAATTTCGAGTTTGACAGATGACAGTGGACGATATCTATATCTCTTTCCTTCCTCTTACTCATATTCTTGATCCCATGATTGAAGAATATTTTTTCCATAAGGGTGCTTCTGTTGGCTTCTATCATGGGGTAAGCTGCTAGAATTCAAGTATTTTATTAATTTATTCATTTTTTTCCCATTGGGTCTAAAGATAAAAGGGAAATCTAGAAGCTCGTATTGCAGCTGAATTTTAATATTGAGAAGGAAGATGGGGGCATAGATGTGTGTCAAGGAATTGCCATCATACTCTATCCGTCATGATTTTTTTCTAACTACTGAATTTTCATTATTCTTTTTTCTGCTTTCAACCTTTTACACTGCTTTCAACCTCCTTATGTGTCCTATTGAAATTTATGGGCAGATGACAAGTTTATAGGTTATAATTTAAATATAGTATTTTTTCTAGAATTATTCTTTAGGATTTAGAGTTATGTTTGATAAGAAAATTTTAAATTTATGATATCTAATGTACGGTCTTATTGTCTTAAAACATATGCTTGTTGTATTGTTTTGAAGTGGACACGTAAAATGTGATACAGTCCTTGTTTTAGTACTATGTCAAACCTGTTTTTCTAGGTACCTTACTATGCTGCTGCTTTAATGGATGCAAAAATTGGTGCGGAAGGGCGTAAGGATCTTTTTGATTGGTTGTCAAGACAACTTGCTGGATTAATCGACTTTGCTGATGTCATACATCTGTTAAAACCAGTCGCCACTGCTATGACGGCAGGTTTATCTTTTATACCCAATTTATAGTGGTAGTTGTTCTTTTTAATATAATTGATGCTAGTGTTTGGATTTGTATATAGGATAAATAAGCAGATGTCCGTAAAGTTGCAGAAATATGCTTTGGTGAAATTCTGAAAGTCTGTGGACAGGAGATGGTGCGAGGACTGAAACTTCTCTATGCCTTATTTGCTTTTGTACTCCAGATTCGTTTGGAATCTATTGAAGCTGTAACTAAAATACTGGAAGAGGCCAATAAGCGCATTCAACCAAAGGGAACAGGTATAGACAAAAACTAATTATGCACAATTAGGGCAATGCTAATTTCTTGTACATGATTATATATTTTGTAGATGTGATTATCAGCCTCTTGAACTTTGTTTATCTTTTGGTTTGCAGTGGAGTTATTTGGGGCTCTTAGAGGCCGGCTATACGACAACGACAAAAATTTAATCATGGCTATATTTCTCTGTTGTTTCAAAATATTTTTCACTTCTTGAAATCAATTGGTGTGTTTCTCCAGTCCAACTAGATTCTGTTTTGTTAATTGAGTGGCATTTTAGAATTCTTGACACCGCCAATCACCTATTCGTTCTCAATTTTGTCGTAATGTCCTAGTTGACATGTTCATTCTTACATATATGTTTGAAGCTGTTATCTTGGGTTTCTAACAGGTTACAAAGGAGGAGTTGGCAGCCAAGGAGGAGTTGGATGGCTTCAAAAAGCATGTGACAATATTCTTTGTAAACGTATTATATGATAGTTTGGTATTATTGGGATGCATGTAAACGTATTGTATGGTATTAATATTCTTTGTAATTGGTATATTTTGAATTTGAGATGTATGGATAATAATATTATTTGTAATTGGTATATTTTAAGTTTTTGATACATTTTGGCTTTAAATAGATGACACCTTCTAAACGTTGTATAAATGTGTTTAAACGTTGTATGTTGTTGCTTGCTAAGGTAGAGATCCAAAAACAGTTGTTATATGCATGTATTACAACATTTAAAGTCAAACTACAATATTTTAAAAATATTGTATAAAGTAGTCTAAATAGATGACACTTTATAAATGTTGTATAAATGAGTCTAAACGTTGTTTGATGTACTAAACCACAACATTTTAAGCCAGAAAACGTTGTGGAATCATATCATCTACAACGTTTTCAAGCATCCAAGATTTTATGGAAAAAAAATATACAATATTTTTTAAGAAAAAAATATTGTGTAATGTGTCAAACTATAACGATTTAAAAACGTTGTATAAAGGTGTCAAATGGACAACACCCTTAAATACGACGTTTCTGTAAGACCTTCTACAACGTTTTTTACGCGTTATCTATTTACTGTTTTGTAGTAGTGAGAAGAAGTATATTTCAATGAATGTATTCTCATATATTTTGTTGTAGTCGAAGTTCTTATATATTTTGTTGTAGTCGAATTATTATGTTTTAAGTTCAGGAAATACACTTTTTTTTATACAACTTGCACTTATTATTTATTTATTTTTTCCTTTATTTTTGAGTGAAGACAATTTTTAAAAAGGTTCTCGTTTTTATTTTTTGTCATTGACTATCAACATCTCAGAAAGGGCTCTGTCAGGTAGGATTAAGCAAGTAACCAAATTGAAACTGAAACCGCACCAAAAATCGCACGAACCGCACCAATTAAAATCGCACCAACGGTTCCGGCGTATGTGGCGGTTTTAGATGGGTTGAATAACCAAATTTACGGTTCCGGTTTGGTTACTAGCCAAAACTGCACGCATAAAACCGAAATCGCACCATGTGTGTGTATGTATGTATTATCTCTAGTAAATTCTAAAGTTACTATTCACTTGAACACGCTTAGAGAAAATTCCAGTCTTGCATTGTCATTATAGAGTCAAAAATTAAGCAATTGAGTTTTAAAATTTTGAATTTGTTTGATACGTTATTGGAGGGGCTTATAACTGAGGGGCTCGAGCACTTGATGCATTGGTTAATGTCAATGCTATAATAGTAATAGTCTAATAGATTATTTTTCAAATTAGGTATAGTTAGGATTATATTCTATATATAAGTCCTCCCTGCAATATATGGGATATATAGAATTTCATTCTATCTCCAGTATATACTTTTAATCTTTGGAGAACTAGATAAAAATTATTGCTTGTTACCGAATATATGGTCTCCGTTGTTTTATATAGCGTATGTTTTAGTTTTAAAGCATGCTTAATATAATTCTCATTGCCGACTCTGTCACTAAGTTAATTGCTCGATGTAAGTTTTATGTTAAATTTTATTGAAGATTTAGACTTTTTTTATTGTTTCAATTGGTTTTGGAATCGAAACCGCACCAATTAAAATCGCACCACACACTTTAAAACCGCACCGCACCAATCACAAGCGGTTTCGTGTGCGATTTTAAATTTTTCAAACCGCACCTAAGCGGTTCCGGGTGCAGTTTAGACTTCAAACCGCACCAAACCATATCATGCTCACTCCTACTGTCAGGGAATATAACCAACAAGACATCTAAAAGAGACAAACATTTCTTGAATTATCATCGAGCCCCCTTCATATATTTTTACCAGGTCCACTTTTTACTTAATCGTGAAACTCAATTATTATTCACGCGAGGAGAATTTAATAAATAAAAAAAAAATTGTACTTATAAAAATATTAATCCTCTTCCTTAAATATCTAACGTTGGACATTACTCGTTTAAAACTAGTTTTTATAATTAGATATATTAGGAACAGTTTAAATATATATAGGTATTTTTACTCGACAAAAAATATGTTTACTAGAATCCGCTCTGCCAATTTTCTATATCTTTATCGATTTATTATCTATATGTATTCCATCTTCCTCACCAAAGGATTGTTAGAACATTTTTTACCCACAATTTATGTTTATCACAATTTTATTAATTGCTGATCTCCGACCAGTCTCATTTGACCCACCCGCCCATATTTTATTCACCTTCTATTATTAATAGTGAAATATGAATTTAATTTAGAACTTATATATGTGATCCAGAAAATTTTAGTACTTATATATGTGATCCGAATAGACAAATTAATTTTATAATTAGTTCCCTCCACCATCTCATGTATTAATTAATTAAAAATATTTTATTAAAAAAAATATGATTTCACCCTAAGTTAAAAAAATAATATTTAAAGCGTTCTCTTCTTCTATTAAAAAAAAGATTTAAGTGGTTAAAAAAATAATATGTATGGATTTTTATTGAGAATTTGTCTTTTATGATAATTAGTGATACACTAATATAATTAAAATATTTTTAATTGAAAAATAATTGAGATGAATTAATTATAGAATTAGTCTATTAGTAATTATCCTTATAGATATTTATAATTATTAGTCTATTACTAATTATCAACTTATAAAATTATAATTATATATTAATCTAATTAAGAAGCATGTAACAACTGAGAGAATTGGCATGCTAAATGATACAAATTAAATCTAATTAAAATTAAAATTAAATTTTTTTGTAAATTTTAATCAAGAATGAAATTCTTATATATAAATATATAATGATAATGATAATGCATATATAATGGTTGACTCGTCATCTTAAATAATGTTTGGCTCCTCATCTTAAACAAATGCATCTGCACGAGCCACTTTTTTCTCAGAGTAATTTGGTAGTTGGGATTTGTGTAGTTAGCAAATTAATCAAGATGTAACCTCTTTCACCTCCTGTATGACTTATCCATATTTTATCTTTATCACCCTTTAAAATATGAATCAATTTTTCGAAAAAAAATTACTAAAAAAATTATTATTTGATATTCTGTCCAATTTAAAGATGCATAAAGAAAAATAACGAAACACTCAATTTAGTAGGGACTAGATTTAATTATCTTGACTAATTAATTATTTTATACAACTATAAGTTAATTAGTATATTATAGTTTATACAAATATAAAGATAATTAGTAGTTATTAATTATGATTATATTTGTAATAGACTAATTAGTTTATACAACTATAAGGTAATTAGTATATTAGTTTATACAAATATAAGGATAATTAGTAATTAGCAATAATAGACTAATAATATAAGTAGTAGTTGACTAGGTAATTGTCTTATAAGTTAGGATAAACAACAAAATCTAAAATTTAGGGATAATATATGATCAGTAAAGATTTACGGATAAACAACAAAATTTAAAATTTAGAGATAATATATCATTAATAAAATCTAGGATTTACGGATAAGATTTACGGTTATCATTTCAATCTATTCACACGTAAAGAACAATACACCATAGTCCGAATATGTGATCCGAATAGACAAAATAATTTTATATATAATTAGTTCCCTCCACCATATATCTCAAGTATTAATTAATTAAAAATATTTTCTTAAAAAACATATGATTTCAGCCTAAGTTAAAAGAATAATATTTGAGACGTTCTCCCCTCCTATTAAAAAAAATTTAAATGGTTGAAGTTCATCGAATAAATGTTGCAACTTCAAATGCATGCATGCAGTATATATGATAAAATTTGAAATGCATGTAGTATGAGTGTTTGAATAAGGTAAAATATGTAAGGATTTTTATTGAGAATTTGTCTTTTATGATAATTAGTGATAGACGAATATAATTAAAATAATTTTAATTGAAAAATAATTGAGATGAATTAATTATAGAATTAGTCTATTAGTAATTATCCTTATATATATTTATAATTAATAGTTTATTACTGATTATCAACTTATAAAATTATAATTATATATTAGTCTATTACCGATTATCAACTTATCAAATTATAAATATTAGTCTATTACTGATTTTCAACTTATAACGTATAATTATAAATATTTATAACTTATAAAATTTGTTTTTGGTTCATTTAAACAATACAAATTCTTACAAGTGGATGAGACTAAATGTAACAAGCTCAATTAATGGCCTTTCTGAAGCAGTCGCGATAATGATTTATTATATTATTAAATACATAAATATTAATTAGGATTTTGAGAAGATAATTATAATTATTAAATATCTATTTTAATAATAAATATTGAATTATATATTATAGGTTACTTTGATCAATTAGTACATTTGAATGGAGTGAATATTTATTTAGTCATGATTATGAGGAAAAGAAAAATTATTTTATTTAAGTTTGTAAAAAAATGCTATATCATCGACAAAATTTACTTGAAATTCCAATCCCAGATAGAAGTATGAAGCTCATACTCTAATATGTTTTAATTTAGCTATGACAATTTGTTAATAATGAATTCATTATAATTTTTTGATTAATTTTACAATTATTATGTTTTAACTTTTTTACATATATTATTAATACAATTAATCATGCAATTTGATAAAATTATGATAAAAATTTTTGTAATTAAATTAGTAAAGCCAAAAATAAAAATTCTTTTAAAAGTTATTTTTTCTATTATAGGTTGGTTGAGTTTCTTTTGAATATTTTACAAATTTAAATAATATATATTTAATTATAATAAATTTGTATAGTACTTATAATAATCTATATACATATGTAATAATCATTATACTTTCTTCATACTTTTTATTCCTCTATCTTACTCTAGAACGAGTCCATGGATTTGGCTATGCTAAATGGTACACTATTAAGAACCATGGGACAAATTAAAATCTAATTATAATTTAAATTAAATTTTTTTGTAAATTTTAATCAAGAATGAAATTCTTATATATAAATATATAATGATAATGATAATGCATATATAATAGTTGACTCGTCATCTTAAATAATGTTTGACTCCTCATCTTAATCAAATGCATAACTACATCTGTACGAGGACACTTTTGATTAGAAATTAATTTTCATAATTAAATATATTAAGAATAGTTTACTTCTGATTTGAAATTAATTTTTGTAATTAAATATATTAAGAATGGTTTAGAATTATTAATTAGATATAGGTAAGGTTTACCCGCCATTTTTTTCTCAGAGTAATTTGGTAGTTGGGATTTGTGTAGTTAATCAAGATGTAACCTCTTTCACCTGTATGACTTATCCATATTTTATCTTTATACCCTTCTTTATCCCCTTTAAAATATGAATCAATTTTTCAAAAAAAGAATTAATAAAAAAAGGTATTATTTCATATTGTGTCCAATTTAAAGATTCATAAAGAAAAATAACGAGACACTCAATTTAGAAGGGACTAAATTTAATTATCGTTATATTTGTAATTGACTAATTAATTATTTTTTACGATTATAAAGTAATTAGTATATTAGTTTATACAAATATAAAGATAATTAGGATAATTAGTAATAATTAATTATGATTATATTTGTAATAGACTAATTAGTTTGTACAACCATAAGGTAATTAGTATATTAGTTTATACAAATTAAAGGATAATTAGAATAATTAGTAATAATAGACTAATAATATAAGTAGTAGTTGACTAGGTAATTATATTATAAGTTAGGATAAACAACAAAATCTAAAATTTAGGGATAATATATGATCAATAAAATATAAGATTTACTTAGCTCCCTATAAATACACTTCCCTGCTGGCTTATCATTTCAATCTATTCACACGTAAACAAACACCATGGCAAAAATTTTCTACTCCCTTTCTTTAGCTTTATTTTTAGTTTTCACCTTGTTTTTAGTTTCCACCACCAACGCTAGACTACTTGGCAGTACTTCCCTTCCTTCAATTTCGAAATCAGGAAATTTTAGCTCTTATGTTTGTGATCCTAAAAGATATTCAGACCTCGGTTTGGATATTAAAAATTTTGAATTTTGCGATTCATCCCTTCCGTATAGTGTGAGGGTGAAAGATTTGATTGATCGGATGACACTAGACGAAAAAGTAAAACAACTGGGTGACACCGCGTATGGTGTCCCTAGGTTAGGGATTCCATTGTACGAGTGGTGGTCCGAGGCATTGCATGGCATTGCTGACGTCGGCCAAACTGGTTGTTCAGAAACGTACTTTGATGAGCTTGTTCCTGGAGCTACAAGCTTTCCAAATGTTATCCTCACTGCCGCAACCTTCAATGAATCCCTATGGAAATTACTTGGACAGGTATATATCATGTATGTATTTTATTTATTTATATTTTTTAAACTTGAGATACTTCCAATATATCATTGTTGTGCGTGCTGTGCAGGTTGTCTCGACGGAAGGAAGAGCAATGTACAATCTAGGTCATGCAGGATTGACATTTTGGAGTCCAAATGTTAATGTTGCACGCGATCCTAGATGGGGAAGAGTCCTAGAAACACCTGGGGAAGACCCTTTTGTTGTGGGAACTTATGCCACTAATTATGTTAGAGGTTTGCAGGATATTGAAGGAACTGAGAATTACACAGATTTAGATTCCAGGCCTCTTAAGGTTGCTGCTTGTTGTAAGCATTATACCGCGTACGATCTCGATCAGTGGCTTGCAGATTCTCGCTTTACTTTTGATGCTAAGGTAATAATTAAGGTTTTTTTTTAATATCATTTTGATAATTATATAAATAAATACTATTTTTTTTATTTTGTTTTAATCTTATATATATTTAAAAGGTGCATGAGCAAGATATGGTGGAGACGTTTCTTAGACCTTTTGAGATGTGTGTCAAAGAAGGTGATGTTGCCAGTGTTATGTGTTCATTTAACAAGCTTAATGGAATTCCTGCTTGTGCTGATGCAAGGCTTTTGAAGGATACTATTAGAGGGGAGTGGAACCTTCACGGGTATATATACTAATTGTTTATAATCTTTACAATATTATTATTGCTTAATTATTATAATTTTTTCATAATTAATTAAAACATTTTGGTTGTCGGTCGCTTACAGATACATAGCTTCAGATTGTGATTCAATTGAAGTAATGATGGATCATCAGCATTGGCTTAATGGTGAATATGAGGATCAAGTTTCAGTAGCACTAAGAGCAGGTTAGTTTAATTTATTAAAATAAATTTGGATTCATTTTTATTAATTTTTTTATTAATTTTGTAAAAGTAGATGATTAATTTAATTTTTTTGGGTGATTTAGGCTTAGATCTGGATTGTGGATTTTATTATAAGAATTATACTGGAAATGCTGTAGTGCAAGGGAAGGCAAGGGAAAGTGATGTAGATAATGCACTTACAAACACATATACTATGCTTATGAGAGTTGGAATTTTTGATGGACATAAGCAATTTGATTCACTTGGCAAGGGTGACATTTGTACGAAAGAAAATATTGAGTTGGCAGCTGAAACAGCAAGGGAGGGAATTGTCCTTCTTAAGAATGTGAACGAGACTTTACCATTAAAGTCTAACAAGGCCAAAACCCTTGCAGTTGTTGGTCCACATGCAAATGCAACCGATGCCATGATTGGAAATTATGCAGGTAGATATATTTATGTATAAATTTACTTTCTTTTTTTTTTCCCTTTAATATTATTTTTTTATTAACTTATTTGAATAATTTGATGTATAGGTGTTCCGTGTCAATATTCTTCTCCGCTTAATGGTTTCTCCAACTATGGAGAAGTAAAATATGCAATGGGTTGCGGAGATGTTGCGTGCAAGAATGAAAGCTATATACATCATGCCATGGAAGCTGCTAAAAATGCAGATGCAACAATAGTTGTTGTAGGGTTGGATTTATCGTTTGAGAGGGAAGGATTTGATAGAACGGATTTTCTTCTCCCTGGTTATCAGAAAGAATTGATTGAGGGAGTTTCAATGGTGTCTAAAGGTCCAGTAATTCTTGTTTTGATGTCTGGTGGTGGACTTGACATTTCTTTTGCTAAAAATAGCGATAAAGTCCATGCAATTCTATGGGCTGGATATCCTGGTGAAGAAGGAGGTCGTGCAATTGCAGATGTTGTTTTTGGAAAATACAATCCAGGTATATTATTTATATATTAAAATTCAAATTAATTAAATATTGTTTTGAAATTTGTTACTAACTAACTAATGCCTTTTTTTATATATATATATATATGTAGGTGGTAGATTACCCCTGACATGGTATGAACAAAGTTACACTGACATGGTGCCAATGACATCGATGCAACTAAGGCCAGATAATAGTTTAGGCTATCCCGGTAGAACTTATAAATTTTTCAATGGCTCGACGGTGTATCCATTTGGATATGGACTGAGTTACACCCAATTCGACTACACCATCAAATCTTCGCAAAGGGCTGTCGATATCAAATTAAACAAATTCCAACATTGTCGCAACTTGAACTACACTGATGGCGCCTACAGGCCACCATGTCCTGCCGTCCGAATTGACGACTTGAAATGTGATGATAAAGTGGAGTTTGAAGTTGAAGTTCACAACAATGGGAGTAGAGATGGCAGTGAAGTTATCCTGGTTTATTCAAAACCACCAGAGGCTATAATGGGTGCTCCTATCAAACAACTGGTTGCGTTCAAGAGAGTTTTCCTTAAATCGGGAGAAAAAATGTCTGTGTCATTTGCCTTGGATCTTTGCAAGAGTTTGTCCATTGTGGATTACAATGCATACAAACTTTTACCATCTGGTCAAACCACATTAATGATTGGGGATGATGTATTGTCATTTCCCGTGGAGGTTAATTTTAAGAATAAGTTGTAGTTAGTTAGTCTTTAAGAACCACCATATTTTATACTATCATAAATTATGTTATTTGCCAGCCTTATTATTAATTAGACTTATTTTTCAATTTTTTAAGTACAAATTATTTCTTTAATATTTAGTTATTCAGATTTCTGTTATTAAAGTTTGTAAGACCATAAAAAGAATTTGGGTTTTATTTAATTGGAATGCTTTAAAATAAATAAAATAAAATTAGGGTGACTTTAAAAGGGTATTTTAGTTTTAGTTAAATTTTAAGCTTATACAAAACACCAAATTTATAATAATTAAATATATATTATCTAAATTTGTTAAGTATTCAAAAGAAACTCGACCAACCTATAATAGAAAAAGTAACTTCTAAAAGAATTTTTATTTTTTGGTTTTACCAATTTAATTACAATTTTTTTATCACAATTTTACCAAATCACAAGATTAATTGTATTAATAATATATGTAAAAAAAATTAAAACATAATAATTTTAGAAGTAATCAAAAAATTATAGTGAATTCATTACTATGGTTTGGAATTTGAAATAAATTTTGTGAACGTAAACACTAATATTTATTGGAGCATGAGCTTCATACTTCTGTTTGGGATTGGAATTTCAAGTAAATTTTGTCGATGTAAACACTAGTATAGCATTTCTTTACAAACTTAAATAAAATAATTTTTCTTTTCCTCATAATCATGACTACATAAATATTCACTCCATTCAAATGTACTAATTGATCCAAGTAACCTATAATATATAATTCAATATTTATTATTAAAATAAATATTTAGTAATTATAACTATCTTCTCAAAATTCTAATTAATTCTAATAATATAATAAATCATTATTGCGACTGCTTCACAAAGGCCATTAATTGAGCCTGTTACATTTAATCGCATGGTTCCTTATAATCCACTTGTAAGAATTTGTATTGTTTAAATGAACCAAAAACAAATTTTGTAAGTTATAAATATTTATAATAATACGTTATAACTTATAAGTTGAAAATCAGTAATAAACTAATATTTATAATTTGATAAGTTGATAATCAATAATAGACTAATATATAATTATAATTTTATAAGTTGATAATCAGTAATAAACTAATAATTATAAATATATAAGGATAATTACTAATAGACTAATTCTATAATTAATTCATCTCAATTATTTCTCAATTAAAAATATTTGAAATATATTAGTCTATCACTAATTATCATAAAAGACAAATTCTCAATAAATATCCATACATATTTTTACCTTATTCAAACACTCATACTACATGCATTTCAAATTTTATCTTATTCAAACTATCATATATACTAGATGCATTTGAAGTTGCAACATTTATTAGATGAACTTCAACCACTTAAATCTTTTTTTAATAGAAAACCTCAAATATTATTCTTTTAACTTAGGGTGAAATCATATTTTTTTAATAAAATATTTTTAATTAATTAATACATGAAATGGTAGAGGAAATTAATTATAAAATTAATTTATCTATTCGGATCACATATATTTTCTGGATCACATATATAAGTTCTAAATTAAATTCATATTCACTATTAATAATAGAATTTAGAAGGTGATAAAGATAAAATATGGGCGGGTGAGTCAGATGAGACTGGTCGGAGATCAACTTTTCATTGTCATTATATATAAGAATTTGATTCTTGATTAAAATCTACCTCATTTTTTAATTTAAATTATAATTAAAAGTAGATACTGGTAAAAGAAGTACCGAATCACCCCGAGATAATATTGGCCGGTAAACCTTACCCTTATCTAATTAATGATTCTAAATTATTCTTAATATATTTAATTATGAAAATTTAATTAATGATTCTAAAATATTCTTAATGTATTTAATTATGAAAATTTTATGCATTATCTTTAAGATGATGAGGACTCTACCATTATGCATTTTCATCGTCATTATATATAAGAATTTGATTCTCGATTAAAATCTACCTCATTTTTTAATTTAAATTATAATTACATTTAGTATCACGGTTCTTAATCCAAATGAACTAAAAATAAATCTATTATATATACTAAATGACAGTACATAGTACAATTAATTGACATCCGTCCTTCTACAAATTCAACGCATGTCCATCCTATTTAATATTCCTTATTGCCCCGTGACAAACCGCGCGTCTACTGAGGTCGTAAAAACCCTAAATACAATCCCCAAATTCCCCTGAATCTGTAATCATACATTCAAATGTAGAAACTAATCTCCTCCCGACGGCTGGGCCGCCCTACACAAGCTTGCCGTCTGCTGCCCTGGGCTTCTCCACGCTGGCGTTCTTCTCGAAAACTCCGATTTTGGGCTTGAACGTGAACTGGGTCCCGACGAGAATTATAAAGATTCAAACTTGTTTCAATTGGGTCAGACACAAACAATTCCTTCTTCTGCTCCTACTAAGATTGATGGTAATAGTAGTAATAATTCAAATGATCAATTTTCTGGGTCTGATTGTGCTTGGTCTTTATATGATGATCTTTATAATGATACTATATATAATGCTTCTGAGACTTTGGATATTATTAGTAATATACAACCTGAAATTACAGAGGAGCCCCGTGAAGATGGTGTTCTTGACAAATCTTATATTTATGTATCTCGGTTTCGTTTCTTAATTAGTATCTCCTAAAATAAAGTAGTGATTCTATAAATTACTATATTCTTGCTCAGGGTTGTCATTTTACACCACAAATCAAGATTTGAAGAGGGTGTTCTTCACCATTTGGTTTAGTTACAGGAGGTCGGCTTTTAGCTTTGTTTTTTGGTGGGTATTTTAGTATTCCCTCCAATTATTGAAGATTTATTGTTCTAGGTAATTTGAATTCCTTCATTGTAAATGGGGCATCTGTTTTGATTGGGTTTGATAACTATAGTTGTATCGATTTATGCATATAAGTTCCTTATCTGAAATTGGATAAGTATTGTGCAATTCATTTAATTGAAACAAGTTCTTCAAATTGTTCATTTTTATGGTTTTACCATTTTTTACCTGTATCAACATCTGTAACCATGTTTAACTTCAAAGGATTTATTAACAAAATCATATTTATCCTTTTAACCATTGATAGATAATACACTGCATCTAAAAGGGAACAAATAAAAACAGTGTTGGCAATTCTGAATGGCTTCTCTATTACATGAAGCAGGCCCCTGTACTTTTCAAAATGCTTAATTGGCTGATGGCTTTGTGGTGATGCTTCTTCATGCATTCAATCCGTAGGTTTTGAAGGTTCTCTCAGGTTCCCCATCAGCATATTCTGCTAATCCCAAGTTCAAGTTATCAAATCGTCTTGCCCAAACTGGATCTGCTCTCTCATTAGTTTCAATTGTGCAGGTCTATTTCTGTTATCTGGCTTCCCAAGTTTGTTTTCCATAATCAGTTGAATAATAACTGATTTTTGTGAAAATAAGTTTTATTTGTGCTCCATAAAACATAAATGTAAAAGTACACATTGAGTAAAAAGAGTATAAGATCGCAATAAAAACCTATTTTATGCTTTTACTAGATTTAGAAAATGTATATTCAAGATTCACCTCCCCAATTAGGTGGATTTAATCTGATTTGCATTTGGTGTTGTTTCAGGTTGCAGATTTGATTGGGAAATACCCAGATCTTATGGAAGGGTTCAATGAATTTTTATAACGCTGTAAAAAATTGGTAATTGCCATAAATACCCAGTTCTATCTGTTTTTTGTTTTCATTTTTCTTATCGGCCCTTATTTTGCATATGAATTTCTTGCTGGTGTAATGAGCAAAAGTAAGTGATCTTTTTCTTGTGCCCACCTTTAATAGGACCATAGGTGTATTTAAATTTCATATTGTGTCATTTAATTCCATGATTGTAAAAGGTGGGTGAATTTATGTGTAAACTTCGTTTAAGCTACTACTTTGGTATTTAGATTATATTTTGTGTTTTGGAAAGCATGGTGAAGTCATTGGGTTAATAGCAAAATATTTCTACAATGAAGGGCTTGCATCAAAATCAATTAAGGTAGAGGATAAAGACAAGGAACAAATATATGAGGTTGTTAATAGCATATAAAAGATCTTATGAATTTCTACAGAGATCAAAAAGCTGACCCTATTGGTAACTATTTTGATTTGATATTTGTTAACGTCAAGATCTTCTCACGAGCCCCAATCACGTAAGGCACGTCTAATCCTGCACAGTAAACACGACAAAACCAAAAGCTTGACGGCTTGGACCGTCGGGGGATAGCTTGATGAGTATGAAATATGTTATATTTTTATTCCTTAATGCTTATTCTTTTATATTTATTTTGTGCCTAAATAAACTCATTATTCTTATATTTTTATTTTAGGTACAATTGATGGGCTTTGTGATTTTGGAAATAATTTGAAGACAAATTGAGCATTATTGGACCAAGTGGGCCACGAAACTCAGCAACCCAATCCGTATATATACTCAGCTTATTCAATGGGCAGCATCATATTGCATACAAAGATGGGCCACGTTTGGAGGAGGTCACGGATTTCTAGGCTCTAGTAACTACAGATTTTAAAAAAAAATCTAATACTTGGTATGTATCATGTGGGCCACGGTTGGTTGTTGTTTCCATGCAACAAACTTGCAATCCTTGAACTTATTTCACGTGGCCAACATGGAATGCTATTATCCTAGCAGTACACGGATTTTAACATCCAAGCAATCTTGCAAATTAAGTCACAAGGAATCCGAAGGCGAATTGGAAATTATTCAGGTGGCAATTGAAGAATCCGAAGGCGGCCTGGGAAGTTTTACACAGCAATTGTATTAGATTTAGGATTTCTTTTAGACTAAGATTTATTTCCAAATTGAATTCTATTTCTTTATGGAAATTAGTATAATTTGTAATTCCTTTAGGACTTGGATTTCTACTTCCTATTGGATTTAGGACTTTGTCTAGCACTATAAATAGAGTATGAGAGTCAAGGTTTTATTCATTCAATTATCAACTATCATCTATTAGAGTGCAGACTCAAGAGCATGTCAAGCTAGTTCTTTTCATTCAGTTCTAAAGGGAGGTGAATCCTTGTTACAAGTAATTGATTAGTAGAGTATTATTATTTATTCCTTCTTGTGTGAAATTTTTTCTGATAATCTGTTTTCATTGATTGCATGCTAATTGATCTAATTAATTTAATATGGCCAATTGAATTAGTTTGATCATTATCATATGCTAGATTAAGATTGGTATTACGTATAATTGATATCTCTGTCTTCATCATAAGTAGCAACTTGGTAATAATAATTGTGGACAAGCTTTTGTTTATTGCTAAGATTATCAAAAAACAAGTTAAACAAATCGAGCTTATGTGTTTGTTGCTTGGATTAGCCTAATTCTCTATTTCTTAATGCTTCTATCATATTAAATCTAGAGAGCTTGTTCTAGGTTGTATGCTAGTTAGAATCTGGTGGAGAGCTTGTTTCATACAGTGATAATCTAAGGAGAATT
Organism: Panax notoginseng; assembly: GCA_016801055.1. Lineage (NCBI taxonomy): Eukaryota > Viridiplantae > Streptophyta > Magnoliopsida > Apiales > Araliaceae > Panax > Panax notoginseng. The sequence continues at coordinate 15,007,107 of CM029017.1, read as the reverse complement.
TCGGATAGCAGAGCTTATTGTTATCTAGGGCTAATAGTTTCATTGAAGGAAAAAATAATAATAACTTGATTAATTAATTGTTGTACTGGGTGAAACTGAACTGCAGAACTGAAGTTTTTACATATTTGGTTAAATCATTAATTTTTGTTCTCTTAGTTTAAAAATAATTTTTAAAAACCCACATCTTTATTTTCTGTTGAAATAATAGAATAATTCTAATATAACTTTACTCTCTGTGGGATCGATCCTTACTTGCTACTGTGCTAATTATTATAAATTGTGAAGTGAAAGTGAGGTTAATTTAGGAGTGTCAACGACAGCTCCCAAATTTTGGCGCCGTTGCCGGGGAGTAATTTCTCGTTTTGTTTTTATTTTATTATTTGCTTTGTTCTTATTTTATGACTCGATCTTCTCAGGCTACTATATTAGATTTTGATCCAGAAATTGAGAAGACTGTAAGGAGGCTAAAGAAGGAAAAACTTAAAGTTCAACGGTCTTCTACAGATATAGACGAGACTTCTGCATCATCACCAGGCCTCAACTTAGCTTTGGAATTATTATCCAACAAATCATCCACCGAATCTGATAAAGAAGAAGAGATGGCGATTTAAAACAACAATAGAACTCTCAGGGAGTTGGCAACTCCTAATTTAAATCAACAACCTCTGTGCATTGAATATCCTAATTTAGATGCTGCATTTGAACTTAAATCGGGACTAATCCATTTACTGCCTACTTTTCGTGGTCTTACAGGTGAGGACCCCTACAAACATCTAAATGAATTTCATGTGGTGTGCTCAACCATGAAACTAAACGGAATCACCGAAGAGCAAATCAAGCTGAGAGCATTCCCATTCTCCCTAGCAGATTTGGCAAAGGATTGGTTATACTACCTACCCTCAGGTTCAATACAGTGTTGGAATGACATGAAGAAGTTGTTCTTGGAGAGATACTTTCCAGCCTCATGGGTAGCCAACATAAGGAAGGAGATCTGTGGGATTAGACAATTCAGTGGGGAGACACTATACGAGTATTGGGAAAGATTCAAAAAGCTTTGTTCCAGCTGTCCACCGCATCAAATAGATGAACAACACCTGATCCAATATTTCTACGAAGGGTTGGTACCGATGGATAGAAGCATGATCGATGCAGCTAGCGGAGGAGCACTAGTTGACAAGACCCCAGAGGATGCAAGGAATTTAATTGCAAACATGACAGCAAACTCGCAACAATATGGCACTCGAACAAATCATGCACCAGTAAGGGTAAGCGAGGTAAGCACTTATGATTATGGTCAACAAATTTCTGAATTAATTGTTATGGTTAGACAATTAGTTACAGGTCAACAGCCGGTTGAAAAGGTTTGTGGAATCTGTCTACAACCCAATCACAATACAGATGAATGCCCAACATTACAAGATGATGAGATTGTGCAACAAGCTAATGCAATGGGAAATTATCAGTCACAACCTCAGAGAAAGTATGATCCGTACTCAAACACTTATAACCCAGGATGGAGGGATCATCCAAATCTGAGTTATGGGAACAAGCAAGCGGCACCACCTGCATTTCCACCTAGGCAGCAGAGCTTCCAACCAGCCCCCACCTCAATATCAACCGAAGCAAGCAGTCCCTGCACCTACTGGAACATCATTGGAGGATATGTTTAAAGCATTCATGAATCAGACACAGTAGTTCCAGCAAGAGACAAAAGCTTCGGTTCAAGATTTAAGGAACCAAGTAGGACAACTGGCTACAACTGTGGGGATATTGGAATCCAGAGGCTCAGGAAAATTACCATCTCAAACAATAGTCAACCCAAGGGAGAATGCAAGTGCCATAACTTTGCGGAATGAAACACAGTTGGATACACCACCGACCCCCATAGAGTTTGAGGAGGAAGCAGCTAAGGAAAAAACAGAAAAATCCAAGGTACAACCTAACCCTCCTAATCAGCTTAAAAACATTCCTCTTCCCTTTCCTCTCAGAAATTCTAAAAACTCAAAGAAAGATGAAAAAGAAAAAGAAATTTTGGAAACTTTTAGAAAAATAGAAGTGAACATCCCTCTTCTTGATGCAATTAAACAAGTGCCACGGTATGTTAAATTTTTAAAAGAATTATGCACTAATAAAAGAAAATTGCAAAATGATGAAAGAGTCACAGTTGGAGAAAATGTATCTGCTGTTCTTCAAAGAAAAATGCCTCCTAAATGTAAAGATCCAGGAATGTTCACAATCCCTTGCAAAATAGAAAACACCAGATTTGAAAAAGACATGCTAGATTTAGGAGCTTCAATTAATGTTATGCCTTTATCTGTTTATGCTTCCTTAAATCTGGGCCCTTTGAAAAATACTGGTGTGATTATCCAATTGGCAGATCGTACTAACACTTACCCCCGAGGGGTAATTGAAGATGTCTTAGTGCAGGTGAACGAACTAATCTTTCCTGCAGATTTTTACATTGTGGATATGGAAGATGATACATCACCAAACCCTTCCCACATCTTGTTAGGAAGATCCTTCCTGAAAACAGCAAGAACCATGATTGATGTGCATAATGGGACCTTGACTATGGAGTTTGATGGTGAGAAGATTCAGTTTAACATTTATGATGCCATGAGGTACCCTAGTGATATAGGACAGGTTTTTGCTATCGATGTGAGAGACTCCTTGGTGCATAGAGCTTTTGAACAACTACAAAGAGACAATTTGGAAATTGTAATCACCAACAGTTTGGACATGGACAGGGAAGAAGAGATTGCGCAAACCCAGGAATTGAAAGAGAATGTAGCTGCATCACATTCATTGCCAAAATTCTCAAATAAGTCAACGGTATATTCTATTCAATTTCCTGTTTCTCATCAAAAGTTATTACCTTCTGTTGTACAAGCCCCAACTCTAGAATTGAAACAATTACCTGCTCATTTGAAATATGCATATTTGGGGACTAATGACACTTTGCCTGTAATTATTGCTAGTAATCTAATCAAGGTGCAGGAAGAAAAATTGCTGAGAGTCCTAAGGGACCATGTTACAGTTTTTGGATGGACAATAGCGGACATCAAGGGTATTAGTCCTGCCATGTGCATGCATCGGATATTGTTAGAGGATGGAGCTAAGCCTACAAGAGATGCACAAAGGAGATTGAATCCACCCATGATGGAGGTGGTGAAAAAAGAGGTGCTCAAACTGCTTGATGCCGGTATCATCTATCCCATCTCCGATAGTCAATGGGTGAGTCCAGTGCAGGTAGTCCCAAAGAAATCCGGAATCACCATTGTCAAGAACGATGATAATAAGTTGGTGCCCACACGAATGCAAACAGGGTGGAGAGTGTGTATAGATTATAGAAAATTGAATGTTGTAACAAGAAAAGATCACTTTCCTCTTCCTTTTATTAATCAAATGTTGGAGAGATTAGCTGGGCACACTTATTATTGTTTTCTAGATGGTTTTTCAGGATATAACCAGATTGTAATTGCACCCGAGGACCAAGAGAAGACAACATTCACATGTCCCTTTGGTACTTTTGCTTATCGACGGATGTCTTTTGGACTGTGTAATGCCACAGGTACTTTTCAGCGATGCATGGTAAGCATTTTTTCGGATCTTTTAGAAGAATGCATCGAGGTTTTTATGGATGATTTCACAGTTCATGGTGATTCCTTGGATGCATGCTTAGATAATTTAAATCGTGTTCTAAAGAGATGCATGGAAACTAATCTTGTTTTAAATTGGGAAAAATATCATTTCATGGTAGAACAGGGAATAGTACTTGGTCATGTCGTGTCATCTAAAGGTCTTGAAGTTGATAAAGTTAAGATAGATGTTATATCTGCTTTGTCTTACCCCGTCAGCGTGCGGGAGATTCGCTCTTTTCTTGGTCATGCATGATTTTATCGAAGATTTATCAAGGACTTCTCAAAGATTGCATTACCCTTATGTAAGCTGCTGTAAAAAGATGTGGACTTTCAGTTTGATGATGACTACAAGTAGGCTTTTGACACTTTAAAAAAATTATTAACTTCTGCTCCTATCATTCAACCGCCAAACTGGAAGTTGCCATTTGAGATCATGTGTGATGCAAGCAACTATGCAGTGGGGGCTGTTTTGGGACAAAGGATTGATAAAGCCGTTCATGCCATATACTATGCTTCGAGGACTTTGAATGAGGCTCAGATAAACTATTCCACAACTGAAAAAGAACTTTTATCTGTGGTTTTTGCTTTAGATAAATTTCGATCATATTTGCTTGGTACTAAAGTTATAGTTTATTCTGACCATGCTGCTCTCAGGTATTTGCTCACCAAGAAGGATTCTAAGCCAAGAATTATTCGATGGATTCTGCTCCTACAAGAATTCGACTTAGAGATCAAGGATAAGAAAGGTGCGAATAACTTAGTAGCGGATCACTTGAGTAGGTTATTGAGAGACGAAGAGGAGCTACCGTTACATGATTCTTTCCCGGATGAGCAGTTACTTTCCATCCATGCTGAGATTCCCTGGTATGCAGATATAGTAAATTATTTGGTAGGTGCATATTTTCCTAAAGAATTTTCCAAAACCCAAAAGGAAAAGTTAAAAAGTGATGCTAGACACTATGTTTGGGATGATCCATACTTATGGAAATTTTGTGCTGACCAGATAGTTAGACGATGTGTGCCTAACAGTGAATTTCAATCTATCCTTTCCTTTTGTCATTCTTATGCTTGTGGAGGACATTTTGGTCCAAAAAGAACTGCTAATAAAGTTTTGGAAAGTGGTTTTTATTGGCCATCGCTTTTTAAAGATTCCTATCTATTTTGTAAAACATGTGTTAATTGCCAAAGGACGGGGAATATTTCTCAACGAAATCAAATGCCCCAAACTCCTATATTAATTGTTGAAATTTTTGATGTTTGGGGTATAGATTTTATGGGGCCTTTTCCTTCATCTTTTGGGAATTTATATATTCTTTTGACAGTTGATTATGTCTCAAAATGGGTGGAAGCTAAAGCCACTAGGACTGACGATTTTAAAGTTGTTGCAGATTTTGTTAGGACTAACATATTTGTCAGGTTTGGAACACCACGAGCCATCATTAGTGATCGAGGAACCCATTTTTGCAACAGGGCGTTAGCGGCTTTGTTTAAGAAATACAATGTTCTGCACAAGGTTTCTACATCCTACCATCCGCAGAGTAATGGTCAAGCTGAGGTGTCTAACCGAGAGATCAAATCCATTTTGGAGAAGGTAGTCAACCCGAGCAGAAAGGATTGGTGTATGAGATTAGATGATGCACTTTGGGCCTATAGAACTGCGTACAAAACACCTATTGGGATGTCACCATACAGGATTGTGTTTGGAAAACCATGCCACTTACCTGTTGAGTTGGAGCATAAGGCTTTTTGGGCAATCAAGCAGTGCAACATGAATTTGGAAGCAGCTGGAGTACACAGGAAATTGCAGTTACAAGAGTTGGAAGAATTGAGGAATGAAGCCTATGAAAGTTCAAAGATTTACAAGGAAAAGACCAACGCTTTTCATGATAAGCAGATTGTGCGGAAAACCTTTATTGTGAGACAAAAAGTTTTGCTATATCATTCTCGGCTTAAGTTATTTCCAGGTAAATTGAGATCTAGATGGGTTGGTCCTTTTGTTATCACTAATGTGTTTCCTCATGGTGCAGTTGAGATTCAAAGCCCAAGCACAAGCAAGACCTTTAAGGTGAATGGACATAGATTAAAGGCTTTCTATGAAGGGCATCATGTGGAAAATATTGAGATGGTGGAGCTAGACGATCCGATCTATGAAAGCTGAGAAGAGAGGCATGACGTCGAGCCAAAGACGTTAAACACGGGCAGCTGCTTGGGAGGCAACCCAAGATTCCAGATTTAATTTTTCTATCCCTTTACTTTTTAGTTTTTGCATGTTAGTAAGTAGTTTCTTTGCATAATTTTCTTACATTGGGGACAATGTACAGTTTGAGTGTAGGGGGGAGATTTAGGTTTTATATAGGAAGAATAATTTAATTTTGATGGGAAGATTGAAAAAAAATTGAATTTTTTTTTTCTGAAAACTTGGGTTCCATGATTCTATTTGCCTATGTGTTCGAAGGTTAAAGTCAAAGATTGAAAATTAATACTAAAATTCAGAATTTGTTTGATGTTTAATTTGTTAATGAATGATGACAACTAAGCCATGATCCATAGTAATTGATTTGAATTGAATTTGTGATACATGAGTACTTGAATATGAGAAACATGTTTATTTGGCTAAGTTATTTGTGGAGTTGTCTATGTGCACTGATTTAACGACTTAGAACTGTTTAACTTGCTTATGTTGTTGCAGAACCATGTGAAAAAAAAATGATGAATGAAAAAAAAAGAAAGAAAAAAAAAGAAAATTGAAAATCTGCTTCAATATCCATTATGCGAAATAACTGGGTATCTAAGCCTCGGGAAGCATTGGTATTCACGCTAAAAAGTGCGATGGATAAAAGCAGCTTGACTAGTCGACTTTTGTGGCCTTTGTTACTTGAATAAGTAAGCCCTTAGGGGTGTCTCTACACCTAGCGCCCTAAGATCATCCGGTTTGGGAGTCGTTGGTGGAAAGTTCGCTAATGGGTAACTTTGAAAAGCCTAAGAAAAGGGGACATTGCACATGTCAAGAAAGAAAAAAAATTTATGAAAAAAAAGAGGATGAAAATACGTTCATCAATGCTAAAAAGAAGGTTCTATGAAAAAACTTAAAAAGCAAGAAAAGTTTATTCTTGGTTGTGAGTCAGTGTGCACAGTTTTTGCTCCATGATAATTAAGTTGAGTAAGTATGATTATTTTGGGAAAGTTTCTTATGTGGCTACAATTTGGTTTAATGAAATTCATTGGTGAAATAGTAAGGTTGTTAATTATGAGTTAACAGATAAGGTATTGATTAAATTTTTGCAAATTTAGTGTTGATAGTCATGATTTATACCTTTAAATCTTTTGACATTATGGTTGAATAGAATTTTTCTGGAAATCAAAATTTTGGTTTACACGAGGACGTATAAAAAGATAAGTGTGGGGGAATTTGATGAGTATGAAATATGTTATATTTTTATTCCTTAATGCTTATTCTTTTATATTTATTTTGTGCCTAAATAAACTCATTATTCTTATATTTTTATTTTAGGTACAATTGATGGGCTTTGTGATTTTGGAAATAATTTGAAGACAAATTGAGCATTATTGGACCAAGTGGGCCACGAAACTCAGCAACCCAATCCGTATATATACTCAGCTTATTCAATGGGCAGCATCATATTGCATACAAAGATGGGCCACGTTTGGAGGAGGTCACGGATTTCTAGGCTCTAGTAACTACAGATTTTAAAAAAAAATCTAATACTTGGTATGTATCATGTGGGCCACGGTTGGTTGTTGTTTCCATGCAACAAACTTGCAATCCTTGAACTTATTTCACGTGGCCAACATGGAATGTTATTATCCTAGCAGTACACGGATTTTAACATCCAAGCAATCTTGCAAATTAAGTCACAAGGAATCCGAAGGCGAATTGGAAATTATTCAGGTGGCAATTGAAGAATCCGAAGGCGGCCTGGGAAGTTTTACACAACAATTGTATTAGATTTAGGATTTCTTTTAGACTAAGATTTATTTCCAAATTGAATTCTATTTCTTTATGGAAATTAGTATAATTTGTAATTCCTTTAGGACTTGGATTTCTACTTCCTATTGGATTTAGGACTTTGTCTAGCACTATAAATAGAGGATGAGAGTCAAGGTTTTATTCATTCAATTATCAACTATCATCTATTAGAGTGCAGACTCAAGAGCATGTCAAGCTAGTTCTTTTCATTCAGTTCTAAAGGGAGGTGAATCCTTGTTACAAGTAATTGATTAGTAGAGTATTATTATTTATTCCTTCTTGTGTGAAATTTCTTCTGATAATCTGTTTTCATTGATTGCATGCTAATTGATCTAATTAATTTAATATGGCCAATTGAATTAGTTTGATCATTATCATATGCTAGATTAAGATTGGTATTACGTGTAATTGATATCTGTCTTCATCATAAGTAGCAACTTGGTAATAATAATTGTGGACAAGCTTTTGTTTATTGCTAAGATTATCAAAAAACAAGTTAAACAAATCGAGCTTATGTGTTTGTTGCTTGGATTAGCCTAATTCTCTATTTCTTAATGCTTCTATCATATTAAATCTAGAGAGCTTGTTCTAGGTTGTATGCTAGTTAGAATCTGGTGGAGAGCTTGTTTCATACAGTGATAATCTAAGAAGAATTTCGGATAGCAGAGCTTATTGTTATCTAGGGCTAATAGTTTCATTGAAGGAAAAAATAATAATAACTTGATTAATTGATTGTTGTACTGGGTGAAACTGAACTGCAGAACTGAAGTTTTTACATATTTGGTTAAATCATTAATTTTTGTTCTCTTAGTTTAAAAATAATTTTTAAAAACCCACATCTTTATTTTCTGTTGAAATAATAGAATAATTCTAATATAACTTTACTCTCTGTGGGATCGATCCTTACTTGCTACTGTGCTAATTATTATAAATTGTGAAGTGAAAGTGAGGTTAATTTAGGAGTGTCAACGACAGCTCCCGTAGCTCCAGCGTGAGAATCAGTACAGTCGATCACAAGGTTAACAATGGAGGAATAAAATGTTTAGTGTTTTGAGAGAGATAAAATATCAGTTATCTTCTAATTTATGTGATCCTTTCCGGTTTCTCGTGCAACGCACCACCATCTGACACAGCCCCCCACTACCGGTGACCTCAACCGACTGCATGCAGCTTACCTGCTACATTCCATCCCTCTTTTCCACCGCAGGCCGACTAAGTTCAATCCACATTAATGCATTGCAGAGAGGACAGAGAGGACAGAGATAACAGTCAATTGTTATCTTTTTCATCATTACCGGTCAAAGCCCACTCAATATATTTATTTGCCTAATGGGTCAGCCCAATGAATCAGCCCAATACAATCGTGACCCAATAAATGCAACCAATTGGATAAGTCCATTTGGCCTAGCCCACTACATAAAGTATCATGGCCCAACATTGCCCCCCAGTCTTTTGTTAAACAAAATGGTTAATGAAAGAGTATAAATGCCATCAGTCCATGACAAAAGTCATTATGAAAGGATCAATAGAGGTCCAAAATGAAACTTACCAAGGGCCCAACTAGTAAAGTTCAAACAGCAACTTAAATAAAAATCGGGAGCCCAATCGAGAAGCCCAATCTGGTTAATATCTTAAGACCAAAACCGAACGCTACCCTTTCAAATTCTTATCATTGCTTACATTTAATGTGCCGCCTTCGATTTTCGTGAAAAGTCGAAAAGACCGCCAATATAAAAAGTGATTTCCCCCAAACTTGACAGTTTTACCTACCAATTTGAATTTCAGATGCCTCTTCCTCTCTACTTCTCTCTCGAATCCTCTTCTTATCTGCAAAGAGTTAACAATGGCTTCCCAGAGCACTGATAACACCACACCTATCCCTGCGATTCTAATTTCTACTGTTGTTCCTTCACCAAGCCCCACCAAAGTGGGTTCGGGTTCAAACCCCCAATCTGCGGTATCCCCTAACAAGAATCTACCACCCTCACCCAATCTTGCAAAATTCTTTGAGAGTGAAGAACAGTACCCCCATGCTAATACCTCTTCCACCGTTACAAAGATTGAGCTTCGCAACATTCGGACCCGTTACCAGATTCAGGACACTCACATAGTGAAGGCTCCAGCACCTCAGGAACGAATGTACCAGCGACCTGGAGGTTGGACCGCCATACCGGTAATTCTTCTAGAAAAGGGGGTTCGATTCCCTCTTTATACCTTTCTGATTACCCTCCTAGGGTTTATAGGAGTTGGGTTTGGCCAGTAAGTACCGAATTCGTACATCCACATCCTGGCCTATATTGCTTTCTGCTATGAGCTAGGGATTCCACCTACTATCGATTCCTTCTTTACTCTTTTCTCAGCCGGGAAATCTCGGGAACGAGGTTTCAAAATGCTGAGCAAACAAGCCCCCAAGCCCAATGCCAAGTTCGAGAAGCGATCTCTGATGGACACTCCCTCGAGCAACAAGGGATGGCATAAGGAGTGGTTCTTCATCAAAGGACCCGAAATATCCTCCATTCCAGACTAGACCACCTCCGAACGTATCTCTGCAGATTTTGGAGATATTTCAGAGGAACGTGTGAAAGAAATGACGAGCATTCTAGAGAAGATTCCTATGAAGGAATGGAGCTTCGGACTCTTGAGTAAGCAAGCATGGTTGTATGACCATAAATGTAAGTCCCAAACCCAATTTATTGTATAACTTTACCAATTTCAATTAGCAATATCTGAACTGCTCTTTTTTCTATACAGTATCTTTCATTAAACCGACATCTATTGATCGAAAAAATCTGGATAGATTCCTCCCGGGCAAACCTTCACCAATATCTACTAAAAATCCACCTGAAGAGCCTTTAGCTTCTAATCCTCAGGACGCCGAGGCCCAATCTGTAGACCCTGCCACTGCAGAGGAGCCTAACCATCCTCGTTTGAAGAAGAGGGCTATCCGAAAACCCAAACCAAGCTCCCAAGACCCCCAACCAAGCTCCAACGCGAGTTTGATTGATCTGCCTTCCAACGAAAGGATGCAAGCCCTTCGTGCCAAAAAGAGGAGAACCAAGATAACTCCTCTCTCCATCGATGAACTTCGAGTACCTACTACCGAAGTTGATCCTCCCCTAATCATCCCTGTGGAAATCCACGTTTCTGATGAAGAGTTCGAAGAACAAATCGAGTCTTTTTCCTCTTTATCTCGCAAAAGAAAACAACCTTCTGATGAACAACCACTGCCACCCCCTGAACCTTTGCCTACTCAACCCCCACCTCCTTTCGAACCACATATGCCTTCTCCATCATAGCCATCATCTTCAAAATTCAGGTACGAGGCCATGGCATCGCCTACTATATAGCCTGAATTTAATGAGAACTTCCCTTTTTAACTGTATGATTCATTTTTCCGAGACACCGATGATTATCGGTTCGGCAATAGCTCCATCATAGACCTAATCGATGATGGAATGAGGTACCAGGCCAAGGTAAGTTATTGAGAACCTGTTGATTTGAAATTATATGTATCTATTGGAGATTTAATTGAATAACTTTGAACATTTGTAGGCAAATTCGATCTTCGGGCGCCTCCGCCCCAAATATAAAGAAGCCGAAGCCTAAGAAGACGCGGCCTGAAGAGAGAATGCTATACTAAAATCGGTCTTGAATAAAGAGAGAAGTGACCACGGTACTGCTCTCTACAATAACGAGTGCCTCCGCAAGGATCTGAATAATTTAAAAAAAAATGGAGACAGTCGAGGCCACTCACCGAATTATCGTCAATATGAATGTAGACTTGATTCAGAGGAATGAAGTCCTCGTTCATAAAAGTGAGTCTCTCGCAAAAGCTAACCGAAGCCTGGCATTGCAAGTCAATGAGGTTGAAGATAAAGACCTACAACACTTAAAAGAACGTCAAAAGCTTGAAGAGGAGCTTCGAGAGCTTCGCGCTCTTAAAGATCTAGGTCCACCTTTGACTGAGGATCTCCGTAAAGATATCCAGAGAGATTATCGAAAGTCAACTGAATTAAATGAGGAGATCGTTCAGATGTTCTCTGATGTGTACGATGAGTGCCGAAGCAAAGACAAGGTAAAACTGGTCACAACCAAGATAAATCCTACTCTCCTTGACTCCTCCGAAGGCGAAGATGATGCCTGAAGATGACTCCCCTTCTTTTTAGATGTAGGACTTCTGTAAAAATTTCTATCTTTTAATGTAAATAATATTATATCAATGAAATATTGACTTCGTTCCTTATTACTCCTTTGTGATCTCTTCTTGTCAATAATTCACCATCAATCAACTTGAAAAATGTATAAGCTCTTTTTAAACTTAACTTAAACTGTTAGTAAATAATTAAGCAAGTCATATAACAGATAAGATCAAGTAATAACACAATTCGAACTCAACACTTAAACAAAATCATGTAATAAAGTAAGGCAATACTTATTCGTTACCGAAGTGCGAGACAAATCTGCATCAATGTGGAATTTGTTTACCACGCAGGGCCTAACAAATTCACAAGGTCCACCTACCAAATAGGCTACCATAGAATGGTCAGCGACTCCACCCAAACCTCCTTACGCCTTGAACTGACCAGTAATGAACAGAAGACCAATTGAGAAAAAAGATCTTTTATTGATGACGAATCAAATATTTACAGACTCCGGTATACTGGCACTACTGAAAATACTTCTGAAGCCTTCCAGCATGCCAAGTATTCTTTATTTCTGATCCATCTAATGTCCTCAATCGATAAGTCCCTGGCTTTGGTACTGCAATAACTTCATAAGGTCCTTCCCAGTTCGGCATCTGCTTCCCCAGATTCTGAGGTGTAGACGCTTCAACTTCCCTGAGGACAAAATCTCCTACTTCAAAACTTCGAAGCTTTACCCCCTTATTGTAGTACTTAGCTACTCTTCGCTGATAGGCTGCCAACTTTATCAAAGCTGTCTCTCTGACTTCTTCTAGTAAATCCATGTTGACCTTCAGCCCTTTGTCATTATACATCTCTTTAAACTGACTGACCCGAAGACTTGTAGATCCAATTTCAATTGGGACCAAGGCATCAGTACCATAGGCCAGCCTGAAAGGTGAATCTCATGTAGTCGTTCTCGGTGTAGTCCGATAAGCCCATAATACGTTGAGCAGCTCCTCTGGCCATCTTCCTTTAGCTTCATCCAATCTACGCTTGATCCCATTCAGAAGCATTATGTTGGTCACCTCAACCTGCCCGTTAGACTGTGGATGAGCTACTGAAGTCTTTCTGTGCTGGATATCTAATCCCTTCAAGAATGCTTCAAACATCGATCCCATAAACTGGCGTCCGTTGTCCGATATTACCACCTTTGGAATGCCGAAATGAAACACTATAAATTCCTTTAGAAATTTCAAACACTCCTGTTCTGTGATCAATCTAAGTGGCTTCGCTTCAACCCATTTGGTCATATAATCAATGGCGACTATAACAAAACTGACCTGACCTTTAGCTTTCGGTAATGGACCTAGTATATCTACCCCCCAGACAGTAAAGGGTATAGGAGATAGAATCGAGTATATCTCTTCTGGTGGCAGATGTGGGATCGGACTGTTGAGCTGGCACTTCTGACACTTCTTGACATACTCTGTAGCCTCTTTGAAGATCGTAGGCCAATAGTACCCCTGCCGAAGTACTTTGTAGGCTAATGACTTGGCAGCCATATGATCGCCACAGATGCCTTTGTGAACCTCCCGAAGGGCATATTCAGCTTTGGATGGAGTCAAATATTTCAATAATGGAGACGAAAAAGCTCTTCGATAAAGATCCTCATCAATAAGAACAAAGTTAACACTCTTGTATTTAACTTTATTAGCCAGCATCTGATCCGAAGGAAGGACGCTGTAAGACCCCGAATTTTATGAAATAAAAGTATTCAATTTTTCTTATAATTACTATTCAGTAAATGGTTAAATTGATAAAAGTTTAAAGTTATGAGTGAAATATGATTTTTTTTCAAAATAAGCAAGTGGTTATAAAATAATCATTATTGTCGGGGAATATTCGTTTGGTCGTGGAATATTCTTTCTGTCGGGGAATATTCGTACGGCGGCGCAGCCATTTGTGGGCCCCATAACAGAATAACTGTCGGGTGAAGAAAACGACAAATTTAAGTTTTTACAAATAACGGCGTAGTTGTTACCGTTAACACTGTTGGAATACCCGGTGGTTAAAATACAGTAATACGCGTTATTGCACAGTAGCACACGGTATTGCATAGTATTTTTGAAATTATTGATTCTTACGTAAGAAGACACTACTCAATAATTGTTACAGTAGTTACTGTTCAATATTTTATTTTATTGATTCAATAATTGTTGCGTTGATATTTTATATTATTGTTGTTTCAATAATTGTTGCTGCACAATATTTTCCTTTATCAGATCAATAATTCATATTATTTGAATAATATTATTAGATAACATTATTGGCAATGTCTAGAAAGTTCTGTCTAAGGAGAGGTTTGGTCATCTAATTACGCGCCAGTAAGGAGAAATTCTTATTGGAAAGCCCCCTCTTTCCTGGGAACGGCCTGGCTGTCATAAATGTGATTCTGTAATATTATTTGTGAATAATTAATTATTGATTCATATGATAAGAAAATATTTATTTTATGTGGATATAAATGAGGGATATATTTTTGTGGTTAAAAAATGAAGGAGTTAATGTTGAGATTTTTATCCGTATTTTTGTCGGAATGGAGGTATTAAAAATCAGGGTTTTTGAGATATTTTGCGGGGGTTATAATTTTTAATCCGACCGTTGGATCGTGGTAATTTTTGGATATGTTATACATATATAAGTTGAGTATATGCCCACAAATTTTGAACCGTTAAAAATGAACGTATGATTTATTATGAATTTTACGAGATGACTGGTTCAGAAATTGTTGAATTTTCGGAGTTTATCATTTTGGTGGAAAATTCTAGAATTGGTGGGCCCCACTTGTGGTTGGTGAAGAAATATGCTGAATTATATTTCAAATGTGGTGGGTGGGAATAGTAGCAGGTAAAGCCATCAGGTTGCAGGTCAAACCTACCAAAATTTTCCTATAAATAGAGGGCTAAGTTAGAATTGAAAATCACACCAGAAACATAAGCTTTCTCTCTTTCTCTCTCTATATTATGAAGCATATTTTGTGAGTTTTTAGATACTTGGTGAGTTACTATTCATCAGTGCAAGTTTCTTTCAGCATCATATCCGATATCCAGTCAGAAGTACTGCTCTTTTGAGGTAAGGGATAGTAAGGGATATTAAGGGATTTTAAGGGTTGTTATGATTTTCAGTTTCGTAATTTTTCTGATCTTCAAAAATTTTGAAAATATTTGAAATGATATTTTGATGAGTTTTCTTGATTGTGTCCAAAAATGATGATTTTTGGAGGTATAGATTGAGAGTTATGAATTTTATGAGAAAGGACTATTTTAAAAGTAACCGCTTATAATTTCTTGTGGTTAACTCCAAAATTGATAAAATTTTTATTGGGAGTACATGTATATGAAATGAGCATACTCTGCGAATTTCAGAATTTTTAGATAAAAGTACAATTTTTGATAAATGTCTAAATATTCGGCTATGTTGGCCATATGAAAAATAGTAAATGACTTTTAAAAATTCTGAAAAAAATATATGTTCACTATGGGACTATATTATGCTAAATTTCAGAAAAGAAATATTTTTAGAACTGATTTGGTATTTTTCATGAAAATGTACTAGTTATGAGTAAATGAATTAAATATGTTATGTGAAGTAAAAAAATTGGAAAATAGGATTTTATAGCTTGAGAATCCTATATGAGGTATATGCAGATTTTTGATGAGGGTTTTGGTTATTGGTGATGAAATCTTATGAGTTTGGTATTTTTGAATGATTAAATGCATTATTTAGTAAGTGTAAACAATTTCAATAAATTGTTTATAAGCTTAAGAAATGTTATTCTTTCAATATCATTATACCGAAATATTGATATGGATTTTATTATGAAATTTCTACCTTTTTTATGTCGGAGTTACTATTCATGAGTTACTATTCACGATTTACTATTCATGAGTTACGAATATTACTCTTGAGATTAAAACTATATGTTGATCATATTATTTTTATCATCATATATAATATTTTTATAACCCTGATGTTGAAATTCTCTTTCACTGGAGTGTAAAGATGGGTAGATTATTGGTATGATCATGACTAGGGTTCTCTTTGGCCTGTAGTGCAAAGTTGAATTGTGACTGGTATGATCATGACCATTGAATTTATAATTGAATATCTTAAGCTTAAGTGCAAAGGTGAATTGATCAACATGGTTATAATTATTGTTTATATAAATTCTGAAATGATTATATATTTCTTTGAGATATGAATATCTTTGGCCCGTAGTGCAAAGATGAACTGTTGTTGAATATCTTTGGCCTGTAGTGCAAAGATGAACTGTTGTTGAATATCTTTGGCATGTAGTGCAAAGATAAACTGTTGTTGAATATCTTTGGCCGTAGTGCAAAGATGGATTTATTAGTATGATTATGAACAGGAACTGTGATTTGGTATAACCATAATCTTTGATGTTTCAGGTAAAGACAGGTGATGAAAATATTCTTCGTCCTGGGTGCGAAGAAAAATTTAGAATCCCAATTATGATTATGAGTTATTCATATGACTGTGGAAAGGAACTGTTGAGTGATGTTACATGGATAAAACATTGTTGGTGGATTTTTAACATGGAGAAGATAATAGACTTTATAGTCTATTTGACTCTTCTAATGGATTGCTCGTTCCGCTGCAACTATGGTTGAAATTTTTATCATTTACCATATGTTCTAAATCTCTGATTTATTGTTGATGAAGGCTATTGATAATTGAATTATCTTTAGTCATGATATTCTTTACTGAGCTAGTTGTGCTCACCCTTTTGCTTCACAATTCCTTTCAGGTAATAAGAGTGTAGCTGGGTCGAGCGAGGGTAACGGGGAAATAGAACGGTGGTCTCTAGCTGTGGATGTTCTCCCGAAGCAGTATAGAAAAGTTCATTTAGTAGTTTTATTTGGTGAATCCAATAGGGTAAGGTGTACCCAACGTTGGAAGGGTGTTTTGTCACTATCATACAAGATGTCTAATGACATACAACCTCGTGTCATCATAGGACAGGGTTGTGCTCATCCACTTGCTGAGTATATCTACGAGCACTACCTATATAATCTTGATGTTTGTTAGAAGTATAATTCTCAATTAGAGACAGTGGAGATAATGATAAGTCAAGAAAAGAGTCACCATTGGGAAGAATATGATAGTAACCTTCTCATTTTTCTTTGGGGTCTATTGGGTCAACCAAGGATAATTCTGTGGCCATATGATATCTATCATAACCTAGAAGCATGGGCTCCCATGTACGAAGGTTTCTTTGAGCACTTCCCAAAGATTCTAATTTCTAAAACAGTTTTTGACTATACCTTTATGTAAGGTGTCATTATGAGGTGATGTCCACGGTTAGAACATGAGTCACATTTGGTATATATTTATATCCAAACTCACAGCATATGTGTTGTTGTATTTTGCACGACAATTGTTGTAATAAAGTTGTAGTTGTTTTCTGTACCATGTATTTGGCGACTCAGAATAGGTTGGATGGAATGGACCTATTTTGGGGTCGTTACATTTGGTATCAGAGCTTAGGGATATGATCTCTGGCGGAGATCGGGGAATACAACTAGGAGGGGAGAGATGAGTAAATCCTTCGCTAGTGTGTCCTACCTAAGCTTATTTGTTGGTCAGTCATAATATTGGGATATTATGTGATATGTTAATTTGTTAAATTAACCCTTGTTTTGAAGCTGTATTCTAGAATGATATTTGAAATACAGGAGATGAGTAATAGAGAAATTATGATGACAGGAAAGATGGAATCTGAAATGAAAGGAAGGTATTCTCAACTCTTTGAAATATCAGGTACGTAAATTTCGGGGACGAAATTTCATAAGGAGGGGAGATTGTAAGACCCTGAATTTTATGAAATAAAAGTATTCAATTTTTCTTATAATTACTATTCAGTAAATGGTTAAATTGATAAAAGTTTAAAGTTATGAGTGAAATATGATTTTTTTTTCAAAATAAGCAAGTGGTTATAAAATAATCATTATTGTCGGGGAATATTCGTTTGGTCGTGGAATATTCTTTCTGTCGGAGAATATTCGTACGACGGCGCAACCATTTGTGGGCCCCATAACAGAATAACTGTCGGGTGAAGAAAACGACAAATTTAAGTTTTTACAAATAACGGCGTAGTTGTTACCGTTAACACTGTTGGAATACCCGGTGGTTAAAATACAGTAATACGCATTATTGCACAGTAGCACACGGTATTGCATAGTATTTTTGAAATTATTGATTCTTACGTAAGAAGGCACTACTCAATAATTGTTACAGTAGTTACTGTTCAATATTTTATTTTATTGATTCAATAATTGTTGCGTTGATATTTTATATTATTGTAACAACCCCAAAATAGGTCCATTCCATCCAACCCATTCTGAGTCGTCAAATACATGGTACAGAAAATAACTACAACTTTATTACAACAATTGTCGTGCAAAATACAACAACACATATGCTGTGAGTTTGGATATAAATATATACCAAATGTGACATTGGACACCATCATGTATCAGCACCTCACAAAGGTACCTTACATAAAGGTACAGTCAAAAACTGTTTTAGAAGCTAGAATCTTTGGGAAGTGCTCAAGGAAATCTTCGTACATGGGAGGCCATGCGTCTAGGTTATGATAGATATCATATGGCCACAGAATTATCCTTGGTTGACCCAATAGACCCCAAAGAAAAACGAGAAGATTACTATCATATTCTTCCCAATGGTGAGTCTTCTCTTGACTTATTATTATCTCCACTGTCTCTAATTGAGAATTATACTTCAAACAAACACCAAGATTATATAGGTAGTGCCCATATATATACTCAGCAAGTGGATGAGCACATCCCTGTCTTATGATGACACGAGGTTGTATGTCGTTAGACATCTTGTATGATAGTGGCAAACCACCCTTCCAATGTTGGGTTCGCCTCACCCTATTGGATTCACCAAATATAACTACTAAATGAACTTTTCTATACTGCTTCGGGAGAACATCCACAGCTAGAGACCACCGTTCTATTTTCCCGTTACCCTCGCTCGACCCAGCTACACTCTTATTACCTGAAAGGAATTGTGAAGCAAAAGGGTGAGCACAACTAGCTCAGTAAAGAATATCATGACTAAAGATAATTAA
Source organism: Panax notoginseng (assembly GCA_016801055.1). Lineage (NCBI taxonomy): Eukaryota > Viridiplantae > Streptophyta > Magnoliopsida > Apiales > Araliaceae > Panax > Panax notoginseng. Next base: position 14,988,177 of record CM029017.1, on the reverse strand, counting down.
ATTATCAATAGCCTTCATCAATAATAAATCAGAGATTTAGAACATATGGTAAATGATAAAAATTTCAACCATAGTTGCAGCGGAACGAGCAATCCATTAGAAGAGTCAAATAGACTATAAAGTCTATTATTTCTCCATGTTAAAAATCCACCAACAATGTTTTATCCATGTAACATCAATCAACAATTTTGGTCCACAATCATATGAATAACTCATAATCATAACTGTAGTTCTAAATTCCTCTTCTCATCCAGGACAAAGATAATTTTCATCACCTATCTTTACCTGAAACATCAAAGATCATGGTTACACCAAATCACATTTCCTGTTCATAATCATACTAATAACTTCATCTTTGCACTACGGCCAAAGATATTCATTTGTATCACCAGTTGGTCATGTTTATCTCAACATCTGTTCATCTTTGCACTACTGGCCAAAGATATTCAACAACATGTCATCTTTGCACTACGGGCCAAAGATATTCATCAACAATTCATCTTTGCACTACAGGCCAAAGATATTCATCAATATTTCATCTTTGCACTACAGGCCAAAGATATTAATATCTCAAAGAAATATATAATCATTTCAGAATTTATATAAACAATAATTATAACCATGTTGATCAATTCACCTTTGCACTTAAGCTAAAGATATTCACTTATAAATTCAATGGTCATGATCATACCAGTCACAATTCAACTTTGCACTACAGGCCAAAGAGAACCCTAGTCATGATCATACCAATAATCTACCCATCTTTACACTCTAGAGAAAGAGAATTTCAACATCAGGGTTATAAAAATGTTATATATGATAATAAAATCAATATAATCAACATATATATTTAATCTTAAGAGTAATATTCATAACTCAACTATAATTTGGTTAGAAAAAGAAACCAATTTTTATCGTGAATAGTAACTCGTGAATAGTAACTCATGAATAGTAACTCGTGAATAGTAACTCATAAATAGTAAACTCGACACAAAAAGGTAGAAATTCCACAATAAAATCCATACCAATATTTCGGTATAATGATATTGAAAGAATAATATTTCTTAAGCTTATAAACAATTTATTTAAATTGTTTACACTTTACTAAATAATGCATTTAATCATTCTAAAATACCAAACTCATAAGATTTTATCATCAATAATCAAAACCCTCATCAAAAATCTGCATATACCTCATATAGAATTCTCAAGCCATAAAATCCTATTTTCCAATTTTCTTACTTCACAAAACATATTTAATTCATTTACTCATAACTAGACCATTTTCATAAAAAATACCAAATCAGTTCCAAAAATATTTCTTTTCTGAGATTTAGCATAATATAGTCCCATAGTGAACATATATTTTTCTCAGAATTTTTAAAAGTCATTTACTATTTTTCATATGGCCAAAACAGCCGAATATTTAGACATTTATCAAAAATTATACTTTTGTCCAAAAATTCTGAAATTTACAGAGTATACTTCTATCATATACATGTACTCCCAATAAAAATTTCATCAATTTTGGAGTTAACCACAAGGAATTATAAGCAGTTACTTTTAAAATAGTCTTTTCTCATAAAATTCATAACTCTCAATCTATACATCCAAAAATCACCATTTTTGGACACAATCAAGAAAACTCATCAAAATATCATTTCAAATTTTTCCAGAATTTTTGAAGATCAGAAAAATTACGAAACTGAAAATCATAACAACCCTTAAAATCCCTTACTATCCCTTACTATCCCTTACCTCAAAAGAGCAGTACTTCTGATCGGTATCGGATATGACGCTGAAGGAAACTTGCACTGATGAATAGCAACTCACCAAGTATCTAAATACTCACAAAATACACTCAATAATCTAGAGAGAGAAAGAGAGAAAGCTTATGTTTCTGGTGTGATTTTCAATTCTAACTTAGCCCTCTATTTATAGGAAAATTTTGGTAGGTTTGACCTGCAACCTGATGGCTTTACCTGCTACTATTCCCACCCACCACATTTGAAATATAATTCAGCACATTTCTTCACCAACCACAAGTGGGGCCCACCAATTCTAGAATTTTCCACCAAAATGATAAACTCCGAAAATTCAACAATTTCTGAACCAGTCATCTCGTAAAATTCATAACAAATCATACGTTCATTTTTAACGGTTCAAAATTTGTGGACATATACTCAACTTATATATGTATAACATATCCAAAAATTACCACGATCCAACGGTCGGATTAAAAATTATAACCCCCGCAAAATATCTCAAAAATCCTGATTTTTAATACCTCCATTCCGACAAAAATACTGATAAAAACTTCAACATTAACTCCTTCATTTTTAACCACAAAAATATATCCCTCATTTATATCCACATAAAATAAATATTTCCTTATCATATGAATCAATAATTAATTATTCACAAATAATATTACAGAATCACATTTATGACAACCAGGCCGTTCCCAGGAAAGAGGGGGCTTTCCAATAAGAATTTCTCCTTACTAGCGCGCAATTAGATGACCAAACCTCTCCTTAGACAGAACTTTCTAGACATTGACAATAATGTTATCTAATAATATTATTCAAATAATATGAATTATTGATCTGATAAAGGAAAATACTGTGCAGCAACAATTATTGAAACAACAATAATATAAAATATTAACGCAACAATTATTGAATCAATAAAATAAAATATTGAACAGTAATTACTGTAACAATTATTGAGTAGTGCCTTCTTACGTAAGAATCAATAATTTCAAAAATACTATGCAATACCGTGTGCTACTGTGCAATAACGCGTATTACTGTATTTTAACCACCGGGTATTCCAACAGTGTTAACGGTAACAACTACGCCGTTATTTGTAAAAACTCAAATTTGTCATTTTCCTTCACCCGACAGTTATTCGTTATGGGGCCCACAAATAGCTGCGCCGTCGTACGAATATTCTCCGACAGAAAGAATATTCCACGACCAAACGAATATTCCCCGACAACAATGATTATTTTATAACCACTTGCTTATTTTGAAAAAAATTTCATATTTCACCCATAACTTTAAACTTTTATCAATTAAACCATTTACTGAATAGTAATTATATGAAAAATTGAATACTTTTATTTCATAAAATTCGGGGTCTTACAATCTCCCCTCCTTATGAAATTTCGTCCCCGAAATTTACGTACCTGGTGTTTCAAAGAGTTGAGAATACCTTGCTTTCATTCCAGATTTCATCTTCCCTGTCATCATGATTTCTCCATTGCTCATCTCCTGTATTTTAGATATCATTCTGGAATATAGCTTCAAAACAAGTGTTAATTTAACAAATTAACATATCACATAATATCCCGATATTATGACTGACCAACAAATAAGCTTAGGTAGGACACACTAGCGAAGGATTTACTCATCTCTCCCCTCCTAGTTGTATTCTCCGATCTCCGCCAGAGATCATATCCCTAAGCCCTGATACCACCTGTAACAACCCCAAAATAGGTCCATTCCATCCAACCCATTCTGAGTCGTCAAATACATGGTACAGAAAATAACTACAACTTTATTACAACAATTGTCGTGCAAAATACAACAACACATATGCTGTGAGTTTGGATATAAATATATACCAAATGTGACATTGGACACCATCATGTATCAGCACCTCACAAAGGTACCTTACATAAAGGTACAGTCAAAAACTGTTTTAGAAGCTAGAATCTTTGGGAAGTGCTCAAGGAAATCTTCGTACATGGGAGGCCATGCGTCTAGGTTATGATAGATATCATATGGCCACAGAATTATCCTTGGTTGACCCAATAGACCCCAAAGAAAAACGAGAAGATTACTATCATATTCTTCCCAATGGTGAGTCTTCTCTTGACTTATTATTATCTCCACTGTCTCTAATTGAGAATTATACTTCAAACAAACACCAAGATTATATAGGTAGTGCCCATATATATACTCAGCAAGTGGATGAGCACATCCCTATCTTATGATGACACGAGGTTGTATGTCGTTAGACATCTTGTATGATAGTGGCAAACCACCCTTCCAACGTTGGGTTCGCCTCACCCTATTGGATTCACCAAATAAAACTACTAAATGAACTTTCCTATACTGCTTCGGGAGAACATCCACAGCTAGAGACCACCGTTCTATTTCCCCGTTACCCTCGCTCGACCCAGCTACACTCTTATTACCTGAAAGGAATTGTGAAGCAAAAGGGTGAGCACAACTAGCTCAGTAAAGAATATCATGACTAAAGATAATTAAATTATCAATAGCCTTCATCAATAATAAATCAGAGATTTAGAACATATGGTAAATGATAAAAATTTCAACCATAGTTGCAGCGGAACGAGCAATCCATTAGAAGAGTCAAATAGACTATAAAGTCTATTATTTTCTCCATGTTAAAAATCCACCAACAATGTTTTATCCATGTAACATCAATCAACAATTTTGGTCCACAATCATATGAATAACTCATAATCATAACTGTAGTTCTAAATTCCTCTTCTCATCCAGGACAAAGATAATTTTCATCACCTATCTTTACCTGAAACATCAAAGATCATGGTTACACCAAATCACATTTCCTGTTCATAATCATACTAATAACTTCATCTTTGCACTACGGCCAAAGATATTCATTTGTATCACCAGTTGGTCATGTTTATCTCAACATCTGTTCATCTTTGCACTACTGGCCAAAGATATTCAACAACATGTCATCTTTGCACTACGGGCCAAAGATATTCATCAACAATTCATCTTTGCACTACAGGCCAAAGATATTCATCAATATTTCATCTTTGCACTACAGGCCAAAGATATTAATATCTCAAAGAAATATATAATCATTTCAGAATTTATATAAACAATAATTATAACCATGTTGATCAATTCACCTTTGCACTTAAGCTAAAGATATTCACTTATAAATTCAATGGTCATGATCATACCAGTCACAATTCAACTTTGCACTACAGGCCAAAGAGAACCCTAGTCATGATCATACCAATAATCTACCCATCTTTACACTCTAGAGAAAGAGAATTTCAACATCAAGGTTATAAAAATGTTATATATGATAATAAAATCAATATAATCAACATATATATTTAATCTTAAGAGTAATATTCATAACTCAACTATAATTTGGTTAGAAAAAGAAACCAATTTTTATCGTGAATAGTAACTCGTGAATAGTAACTCATGAATAGTAACTCGTGAATAGTAACTCATAAATAGTAAACTCGACACAAAAAGGTAGAAATTCCACAATAAAATCCATACCAATATTTCGGTATAATGATATTGAAAGAATAATATTTCTTAAGCTTATAAACAATTTATTTAAATTGTTTACACTTTACTAAATAATGCATTTAATCATTCTAAAATACCAAACTCATAAGATTTTATCATCAATAATCAAAACCCTCATCAAAAATCTGCATATACCTCATATAGAATTCTCAAGCCATAAAATCCTATTTTCCAATTTTCTTACTTCACAAAACATATTTAATTCATTTACTCACAACTAGACCATTTTCATAAAAAATACCAAATCAGTTCCAAAAATATTTCTTTTCTGAGATTTAGCATAATATAGTCCCATAGTGAACATATATTTTTCTCAGAATTTTTAAAAGTCATTTACTACTTTTCATATGGCCAAAACAGCCGAATATTTAGACATTTATCAAAAATTATACTTTTGTCCAAAAATTCTGAAATTTACAGAGTATACTTCTATCATATACATGTACTCCCAATAAAAATTTCATCAATTTTGGAGTTAACCACAAGGAATTATAAGCAGTTACTTTTAAAATAGTCTTTTCTCATAAAATTCATAACTCTCAATCTATACATCCAAAAATCACCATTTTTGGACACAATCAAGAAAACTCATCAAAATATCATTTCAAATTTTTCCAGAATTTTTGAAGATCAGAAAAATTACGAAACTGAAAATCATAACAACCCTTAAAATCCCTTACTATCCCTTACTATCCCTTACCTCAAAAGAGCAGTACTTCTGATCGGTATCGGATATGACGCTGAAGGAAACTCGCACTGATGAATAGCAACTCACCAAGTATCTAAATACTCACAAAATACACTCAATAATCTAGAGAGAGAAAGAGAGAAAGCTTATGCTTCTGGTGTGATTTTCAATTCTAACTTAGCCCTCTATTTATAGGAAAATTTTGGTAGGTTTGACCTGCAACCTGATGGCTTTACCTGCTACTATTCCCACCCACCACATTTGAAATATAATTCAGCACATTTCTTCACCAACCATAAGTGGGGCCCACCAATTCTAGAATTTTCCACCAAAATGATAAACTCCGAAAATTCAACAATTTCTGAACCAGTCATCTCGTAAAATTCATAACAAATCATACGTTCATTTTTAACGGTTCAAAATTTGTGGACATATACTCAACTTATATATGTATAACATATCCAAAAATTACCACGATCCAACGGTCGGATTAAAAATTATAACCCCCGCAAAATATCTCAAAAATCCTGATTTTTAATACCTCCATTCCGACAAAAATACTGACAAAAACTTCAACATTAACTCCTTCATTTTTAACCACAAAAATATATCCCTCATTTATATCCACATAAAATAAATATTTCCTTATCATATGAATCAATAATTAATTATTCACAAATAATATTACAGAATCACATTTATGACAACCAGGTCGTTCCCAGGAAAGAGGGGGCTTTCCAATAAGAATTTCTCCTTACTGGCGCGCAATTAGATGACCAAACCTCTCCTTAGACAGAACTTTTTAGACATTGACAATAATGTTATCTAATAATATTATTCAAATAATATGAATTATTGATCTGATAAAGGAAAATACTGTGCAGCAACAATTATTGAAACAACAATAATATAAAATATTAACGCAACAATTATTGAATCAATAAAATAAAATATTGAACAGTAACTACTGTAACAATTATTGAGTAGTGCCTTCTTACGTAAGAATCAATAATTTCAAAAATATTATGCAATACCGTGTGCTACTGTGCAATAACGCGTATTACTGTATTTTAACCACCGGGTATTCCAACAGTGTTAACGGTAACAACTACGCCGTTATTTGTAAAAACTCAAATTTGTCATTTTCCTTCACCCGACAGTTATTCGTTATGGGGCCCACAAATAGCTGCGCCGTCGTACGAATATTCTCCGACAGAAAGAATATTCCACGACCAAACGAATATTCCCCGACAACAATGATTATTTTATAACCACTTGCTTATTTTGAAAAAAATTTCATATTTCACCCATAACTTTAAACTTTTATCAATTAAACCATTTACTGAATAGTAATTATATGAAAAATTGAATACTTTTATTTCATAAAATTCGGGGTCTTACAATTATTGTTGTTTCAATAATAATATAATTGACAATGTCTAGAAAGTTCTGTCTAAGGAGAGGTTTGGTCATCTAATTGCGCGCCAGTAAGGAGAAATTCTTATTGGAAAGCCCCCTCTTTCCTGGGAACGGCCTGGCTGTCATAAATGTGATTCTGTAATATTATTTGTGAATAATTAATTATTGATTCATATGATAAGAAAATATTTATTTTATGTGGATATAAATGAGAGATATATTTTTGTGGTTAAAAAATGAAGGAGTTAATGTTGAGATTTTTATCCGTATTTTTGTCGGAATGGAGGTATTAAAAATCAGGGTTTTTGAGATATTTTGCGGGGGTTATAATTTTTAATCCGACCGTTGGATCGTGGTAATTTTTGGATATGTTATACATATATAAGTTGAGTATATGCCCACAAATTTTGAACCATTAAAAATGAACGTATGATTTATTTTTAATTTTACGAGATGACTGGTTCAGAAATTGTTGAATTTTCAGAGTTTATCATTTTGGTGGAAAATTCTAGAATTGGTGGGCCCCACTTGTGGTTGGTGAAGAAATGTGCTGAATTATATTTCAAATGTGGTGGGTGGGAATAGTAGCAGGTAAAGCCATCAGGTTGCAGGTCAAACCTACCAAAATTTTCCTATAAATAGAGGGCTAAGTTAGAATTGAAAATCACACCAGAAACATAAGTTTTCTCTCTTTCTCTCTCTATATTATGAAGCATATTTTGTGAGTTTTTAGATACTTGGTGAGTTACTATTCATCAGTGTAAGTTTCCTTCAGTATCATATCCGATATCCAGTCAGAAGTACTGCTCTTTTGAGGTAAGGGATATTAAGGGATTTTAAGGGTTGTTATGATTTTCAGTTTCGTAATTTTTCTGATCTTCAAAAATTCTGGAAAAATTTGAAATGATATTTTGATGAGTTTTCTTGATTGTGTCCAAAAATGGTGATTTTTGGATGTATAGATTGAGAGTTATGAATTTTATGAGAAAAGACTATTTTAAAAGTAACCGCTTATAATTTCTTGTGGTTAACTCCAAAATTGATGAAATTTTTATTGGGAGTACATGTATATGAAATGAGCATACTCTGCAAATTTCAGAATTTTTAGATAAAAGTACAATTTTTGATAAATGTCTAAATATTCGGCTATTTTGGCCATATGAAAAATAGTAAATGACTTTTAAAAATTCTGAGAAAAATATATATTCACTATGGGACTATATTATGCTAAATTCCAGAAAATAAATATTTTTGGAACTGATTTGATATTTTTCATGAAAATGTACTAGTTATGAGTAAATGAATTAAATATGTTATGTGAAGTAAGAAAATTAGAAAATAGGATTTTATAGCTTGAGAATCCTATATGAGGTATATGCAGATTTTTGATGAGGGTTTTGGTTATTGGTGATGAAATCTTATGAGTTTGGTATTTTTGAATGATTAAATGCATTATTTAGTAAGTGTAAACAATTTCAATAAATTGTTTATAAGCTTAAGAAATGTTATTCTTTCAATATCATTATACCGAAATATTGATATGTATTTTATTGTGAAATTTCTATCTTTTTTATGTCGGGATTACTATTCATGAGTTACTATTCACGATTTACTATTCATGAGTTACGAATATTACTCTTGAGATTAAAACTATATGTTGATCATATTATTTTTATCATCATATATAATATTTTTATAACCTTGATGTTAAAATTCTCTTTCACTGGAGTGTAAAGATAGGTAGATTATTGGTATGATCATGACTAGGGTTCTCTTTGGCCTGTAGTGCAAAGTTGAATTGTGACTGGTATGATCATGACCATTGAATTTATAATTGAATATCTTAAGCTTAAGTGCAAAGGAGAATTGATCAACATGGTTATAATTATTGTTTATATAAATTCTGAAATGATTATATATTTCTTTGAGATATGAATATATTTGGCCTGTAGTGTAAATATGAATTATTGATGAATATCTTTGGCCCGTAGTGCAAAGATGAACTGTTGTTGAATATCTTTGGCCTGTAGTGCAAAGATGAACTGTTGTTGAATATCTTTGGCCTGTAGTGCAAAGATGAACTGTTATTGAATATCTTTGGCCGTAGTGCAAAGATGGATTTATTAGTATGATTATGAACAGGAACTGTGATTTGGTATAACCATAATCTTTGATGTTTCAGGTAAAGACAGGTGATGAAAATATTCTTCGTCCTGGGTGCGAAGAAAAATTTAGAATCCCAATTATGATTATGAGTTATTCATATGACTGTGGAAAGGAACTGTTGAGTGATGTTACAGGGATAAAACATTGTTGGTGGATTTTTAACATGGAGAAGATAATAGAATTTATAGTCTATTTGACTCTTCTAATGGATTGCTCGTTCCGCTGCAACTATGGTTGAAATTTTTATCATTTACCATATGTTCTAAATCTCTGATTTATTGTTGATGAAGGCTATTGATAATTGAATTATCTTTAGTCATGATATTCTTTACTGAGCTAGTTGTGCTCACCCTTTTGCTTCACAATTCCTTTCAGGTAATAAGAGTGTAGCTGGGTCGAGCGAGGGTAACGGGGAAATAGAACGGTGGTCTCTAGCTGTGGATGTTCTCCCGAAGCAGTATAGAAAAGTTCATTTAGTAGTTTTATTTGGTGAATCCAATAGGGTAAGGTGTACCCAACGTTGGAAGGGTGTTTTGTCACTATCATACAAGATGTCTAATGACATACAACCTCGTGTCATCATAGGAAAGGGTTGTGCTCATCCACTTGCTGAGTATATCTATGAGCACTACCTATATAATCTTGATGTTTGTTAGAAGTATAATTCTCAATTAGAGACAGTGAAGATAATGATAAGTCAAGAGAAGACTCACCATTGGGAAGAATATGATAGTAACCTTCTCATTTTTCTTTGGGGTCTATTGGGTCAACCAAGGATAATTCTGTGGCCATAAGATATCTATCATAACCTAGAAGCATGGGCTCCCATGTACGAAGGTTTCTTTGAGCACTTCCCAAAGATTCTAATTTGTAAAACAGTTTTTGACTATACCTTTATGTAAGGTGTCATTATGAGGTGATGTCCACGGTTAGAACATGAGTCACATTTGGTATATATTTGTATCCAAACTCACAGCATATGTGTTGTTATATTTTGCACGACAATTGTTGTAGTAAAGTTGTAGTTGTTTTCTGTACCATGTATTTGGCGACTCAGAATAGGTTGGATGGAATGGACCTATTTTGGGGTCGTTACAGACGCCATCTGCCAGATACTCCAAATATGGAGTCAACCAGCAGTTAGAACGGCCGACATACATCACCGATTCATGCTGGATACTAGGCTGCTGCAGAATCTCCAAATAGACAGATCCATGAAAATTATTCACATATGTAGTAGCCAGCTTTGAAAGTGTATCGGCAATAGAATTATCATCGCGTCCAACTCCATGAAACTCGTAAGACAGAAAATATTGAAGTCGATCCTTCAACTCTGCTAGATACTTGACCATTCGTGAACCTCGAGCTTCATATTCTCCTGAGACTTGTTTGACGACCAACTGAGAGTCACTGAAAATAATTATCTTCTGAACTTCGAGACTCTTTTCCAGTCGTAACCCTGCTAATACCGCCTCATACTCTACTTCGTTGTTCGTTGCTCTGAACCTAAATCTGATGGCCTGCTGCACTTTGAATCCCTCCAGACTAGTCAAGATAATCCCTGCTCCACTGATGTCCGAAGTAGAAGATCCATCTGCATACAGAGTCCACGAACTCTGCTTTTGTTGAAGAACCGCAACTGCCCTGTCAGAGTCTTTGGCCTCCACCAAGTTATCATCAGTTTCAGAAAACGAACACTCGACCATAAAATCAGCCAAGGCCTGCCCCTTAATAGCCGTCCGGGGATGATATTCAATGAAAAACTGGGACAACTCCATCATCCAAGCAGCTAATCTCCCCGAAACCTCAGGCTTACCCAGAACCTTCTTCAGAGGTTGATCCGTGTAAACTACTAGCAACCAACCTTGAAAATATTACCTAAGTTTTCGACTAGCTATCATCAAAGCAAAGACAAACTTTTCATTGTTTGGATACCTTGTTTCAGCATCCCTAAGGACATGGCTTACGTAGTAAATCGGGTGCTGCTTACCCCCAACTTCTCGCACTAAGGCTGCTCCTACTGTCAATGTACTAGCTACCAAGTACAAATACAAGGGCTCGGCAGGAGCGAGCTTCACCAGCAAAGGCGCCGAAGACAGATACGTCTTTATGCCATGGAAGGCATCTTCACACTCTGAAGTCCACTAGAACGTCTTCGCATTCTTCGGCCCTTTCAACGTATCGAAGAATGACAAACACTTCTCTGCCGACTTGGACATGAACCTCCTCAAAGCTGCAATCCTCCTAGTCAGACGTTGGACATCTTTAAAGGACTGAGGAGTCTTTATGTTCAGAATAGCCTGGATCTTCTCTGGATTGGCTTCAATACCCCTCTGACTAACTAGATAACCCAGGAATTTACCTGCACCAAGACCGAACGTACACTTGGTAGGATTTAGTCTTAGGTTATGATGACGTACTGTCTGAAAACATTCTTCTAAATCATCCAAGTGCTTCTGTACCATCACGCTCTTCACGATCATGTCGTCAACATAAACCTCCATATTTCTCCCCAGCTGTCTTCTAAAGACAAAGTTCATTATTCTTTGGTAAGTGGCTCCGGCATTTATTAAGCCAAATGTCATCTTCTTATAGGCATATACTGAATGATGCGTAATGAACGCCGTCTTCGGTATATCCTCTTTACACATGGAAATTTGGTGATAACCGAAAAAAGCATCCATAAAGCTGAGCAAGGCATACCCCGAAGTCGCATCGATGAGCTGATCAATGTGAGGTAAGGGATAAAAGTCCTTCGGGCAAGCTTTATTCAAATCAGAATAATCAATGCAGACTTGCCACCTTCCGTTCTGCTTCTGGACCAAGACCACATTCGCTATCCATTCCGGATAATCTATCTGAAAAATGAAGTCAGCAGCAAGGAGCTTCGCAATTTCCTCATCAATGATCCTCTGTTGCTCTGGTGCAAAAATTCGCCACTTCTGCCGAACTGGCTTCTTGGATGGGTCCACCTCCAGCCGATGCTCTGTAATATTTCGACTCACCCAGGGCATATCATTGGGCTCGCACACAAAGATATCTGCATAACATCGTAGGAGCTCTATAAGGTTCGTTCGGAAAGGTTCCGGCAGACCCGAACCTATCTTCACTGTTTTGTCCTTCTTGCCAAGAATCAGCTCAAACTCTTGTCTCTCCAGCTGGAATAACCAACGATTCTGAACTACTTTCTGTAAAGGGCTCGATATTTATCGCCATGGTCTATTTTTGTTTGCTAACTCCTACCCCCGAAGCAATCACGGCATTCCGATAGCAACGTCTGGCTAGATCCAAATCTCTGGCTACCTCACTAACCCCATGAGCTGTTGGAAATTTGATTTTGAAGTGAGAAATGGATGTCACAGCTTGTAAAGCAGTCAAAGTAGGTCTTTCCAGTATAGCATTGTAAGCCGAATCTACATTCACAACATAAAATTTACACATTATTTCTACCTGTTGTGCAGCAGTACCGAAGATAACCGGCAGCTCGATGGTCCCGGCCACCTTGACTGGATCATTGCTGAAGCCATATAAAGGAGCCTCCTTCCTGACTTCCATCTTTCGCCCATCCAGATGCATCCTCTGATAATCATGGGTATACAGAATATCCACAGAAGACCCGTTATCAATCATCATCTGCTTCATGTCCACCGAACCAACTTGTGCAGTAATCACCAATGCTCCTTCATAGGGTTTGATGGGTTCTGAAGGATAATCCTCATTTGTAAAGGAAATTACTATACCTGGGTAAGGTCTATCAGTCTTCGGAAGTGTACCCGCCACTGACATAACCGAATCCAGGTATCCTCGACGCTTTCTCCCAATAAGCTTTCCAGAAGTACCCCCGATAATAACATCGACCACATGCCTCACTGGCTGCTCCGGAGCTGGCAACACAGGCTGAACTGGCTGAGCGACCTGAACAGGTCCCCTTTCCCCTACTGAGCTTGTGGAGACGTTCTTCTTGCCACATACTAAACAAGGGCACCACCTTGAACCTTCCTTTCAATAAAGTCCTTCAGATTACAGCAATCATTTGTGTCATGACCCGAAGCCTGATGGTAATCACAATACTTGCGAGAATTACCAGCCCCGGGTTTAAGGTTGTCACGAGGTGGTTCAAATAAGGGTTGATTTTTAATTTGATCAAGAATAACAGCCATATCCGTGTTAAGTTGAGTGTACGTCCTGTTCACCTTCTAGGTCGGATTAGGTGGATGATTTCCTCCCTGTCGCCAATTATTGTTGTACTTCTTGGAACCGCCATCATAGCGATCATTATTCCCTTCGTTCTTCTTCTGGCTGCCCTCAGCTTTATCATTGTCCGTCTCCTTCAGCCTATCCGAAGAAGGACTCTTCAAGCTATTCATAGCTTCTTCTACCACGATATAGCCTTCAGCTTTATCAAAAGCTTCGGGCAAACTCTTCAAGTGGTGAAACATCAGCTTCTTCACCAACTTCTCCGATTTCACCAGGTCCAAACCATTCTGAAACAGCCCGACAGCTTGAAGATCGTTGAGATCAGTCACTTGGCCGACTGCTTCCCTGAAGCGCTTCACATACTAACTCAAAGACTCATTCGAGAATTATCGAACCTGAGCCAATGAACCTGTTGGCTTTCTCCTTCTCTTGTTGCTCCCAAAACGAGCATGGAATTTACTGCACAACTCCGTCCAAGACGAGACCGAATCCGAAGGCAAAGTCCCCATCCACTGTCTTGCATCTTTACGGAGCGTCGTCACAAATGTCTGACATTTGGCTGCATCGGTAAAATCATAATAGTCCATCAATCTGTCAAACACCTGGCTATGGTCATATGGATCCCTAGATCCATCATAACTTTCCATGCGGGGAAGCTTTTTGGACGGATTAGCTTTCACCTTAAGAATATCCGAGGAAAAAGGAGACATTTTCTTCCCCGAAGTATCCTTGACTTGTTGAACTTCGGCCAACTGCTTCTGAAGCTCTTTCAACTCCTTGACCAGAAACTCCACTCCTTCATGTTGCGAAGGGACCTCTTTCTCCGGAGAACCCATCTTCCTCTGAGTAGAATGTCTCTTTCCATCTGAACCCACAACTTTGGACGGACTTCTTCGAAGACGAGTACCCACAGGGCGGTGTGCCCTCAGTGGATTCTCGGGAGTGCGGCTTCTGGATCTACTTCGGTGGGGAGTTCTATCACTGTGGTGAGAATACTCAAGGCAATGTACATTTTTTGTAGGCTCAGGCGTATACTCTCTGGATCTACTTTTTTGTCTGCTTATACCATGCTCCCGAGAACCAATAGGGTAGAGTGCCCTCTTCGGTATCTCAGGTGTATGGCTTCTTGATCTTCTTCTATTCCGAGGTCGTCCTCGAGATTCATAACTAGAGTGTACAGGCTCTTTTCCTCTTCTTGTTCGCCTTTTTGTGGACCTACTCTGTCCTTCGGACTGAGCATAACTAGACGCTTCGTCCTTCATCTCCGCCATACGAAGCATCTGTTAAGCAATATCTTCTCTTTGTTTTAAAAGAACTTCCAAAGCTTTGTCCGCTTCATCTGCCATCTTGGCCAGCCTGGAAGCCTTATCGGTATGACCATCCCGGTATCGGGTTCTAGGAGGTGTGCGTTCTACCCATTTTTGACCATGGTCAGGTCCTTTCTCAGCTGCAAAAACCAACCTTCTCTTAGCATCACCATGGGCTCTCGAACGAGAACCTTCTTAAACATGCTTGGAAACTGTACTATCATGAACACTCTTTGAAAGACCCAGCCGATCCTTAACAGATACTCGTTGTAAAGATGAAGTCATAGCCATCGGATGTCCTTCAGGGGTAACCGTTCTACTCCTCACCATGGATTCCAACGTAGAGCAGCTACAAAATGTGACTGAAAACTCAAGAACACTAAAAAAAGCCCTCCTTCTAGCGCCAATGTTAATACCAAGATCTTCCCACGAGCTCCAATCACGTAAGGTACGTCCAATCTTGCACAGTAAACACGACAACACCAAAAGCTTGACGGCTTCGACCGTCGGGGGATAGCTCTGGCGTGAGAATCAGTACAGGTGATCACAAGGTTAACAATGGAGGAATAAAATGTCTAGTGTTTTTAGAGAGATAAAATATCAGTTACCTTCTAATTTGTGTGATCCTTCCTCATATACTCTAATCTCAGTTTCTCGTCCCACCCACCACCATCTGACACAACCCTCCACTACCGGTGACCTCAGCCAACTGCATACAACTCACCTGCTACATCCCATCCCTCTTTTCTACCGCCAGCCGACTAAGTTCAATCCACATTAATGCATTGCAGAGAGGACAGAGATAACAGTCAACTGTTATCTTTTTCATCATTACCGGTCAAAGCCCACTCAATATATTTATTTTCCTAATAGATCAGCCCAACGAATCAGCCCAATACAATCGTGACCCAATAAATGCAACCCATTGTGTGAGACCCCAAATTCTATGAATAAAGATTTAATTTTCTCGAAATATTTTTTTAATATTATGGTGTGGATTCGATTGGTCGGGGAATATTCTTTTTGTCGAAGAATATCCGTACGACGGTACAATCATTGGTGGACCCCACAATGGAATTATTGTCGAATTGAGAAAACGACAAAAATATTTTTATGAAAATAACGGCGGAAGTTTTACAATTAAAACTGTTGAACTACACGGTAGTCAAAGTACAGTAATACACGTGATTGCATAGTAGCACACGGTATTGATTATTGATGCTTACGTAAGAAGTTACTCAGTTATACTCAATTATTGCTATAATAATTGCTGCATCATATCTCTCATATTATTGATTCAATTATTATCACAGTAGCATCTGTATAATATGTTATATTATTAAATCAATAATTGAGACGACAAAGTTATTCATATTATTATTTGCAATATTAACGATGTCTAGAAGTTCTGCCAAGGAGAGGTTCGGTCACCTAATTGCGCGTCAATAGGGAGAAATCTTTATTGAAAAGCCCCCTCTTTCCTGGAAACGACCTGGTCGATTAATATTGTGAATTATAATAAAGGTGATAAGTTTTGTTTTATTATTATTATAAATGTAATAAAATAGAAAACTTTTTATATAAAACAGAATACTTTTATAAAGTTATTTATTTTATTAGACTATAAATAGAATATATGATATTCTATTATGCATAGTGTTTGTATAGTATCTGCATAGTATTTGCATAGTAAAATCTTTTTATATAAAATATAATACTTTTATAAAGTTATTTATTTTATTAGACTATAAATAGAATATATAATATTCTATTATGCATAGTACCTACATAGTGTTTGCATAGTAAAATATTTTTATATAAAACATAATACTTTTATAAAGTTATTCATTTTATTAGATTATAAATAGAATATATTATATTTTATTTAAAAGATTTTATTTTATTAGAATATTTTATTAATACTGCATAGTAAATCAATATGGACCGTCCGTTTAAAAGTAAACCAATCTGGACCATTCATGAATTAGTTACTATTCAGTCCATTCTCCTATAAATAGAAGCTCATTCCTTCATTATTTCTTACGAATTCACTGAAACTCTAGAGAGAGAAACTATAGAGAGAAAGAATAAAAGTATTCTGCTACTTCACTACTCCTATATCCAGTTTCTTCTAAGGTAAGGGGTATTATTTCTTTCGTATTCATGAAGAGAACTTCTGTTATTTCATTCTTTATTATTATGTTGGAATAACCTGTATACGTGGACTACCCTATACTTGGTGAAATTCTTCTGTTATTCCATTCATTATTATTATGTTGGAATAATCTATATATGCGAAGTACCGCATACATGGTGAAATTCTTCTGTTATTCTATTCTTTATTATTATGTTGGAATAACATGTCTATGGTGAAATTCTGTTGTTATTTCATTCTTTATTATTTTGTCGGAATATCCTGTATGTGCGTTTACGCATGACCAGGTTTCATTCTTTATTATTCTGTCGGAATATTCTGTCTGTGCGTTTACGCATGACCTGGTTCTATTATTTATTATTCTGTTTGAATAACCTGTCTGTGCGGTCTATCGCATGCATGATGAATTCTTCTATTATTCCATTCTTTATTATTCTGTTGGAATAACATGTCCATGTGGATTACTACATGCATGGTAAATGATCATTCGTATTCATTTCTTATTAAATTGTGGAAATGATCTGTCTACGTGGATTACCGCATAGCGGGCGAAAATCTATTTGCAGTTTCATATATTCTATTATACTCAGTTGGTTAAAACTTTGGCTTCTATACTCCATAAAATTAGTGGAATATCTTGATATTTACGCTTCATCCCGTATCTTTTCATGAAAATATTCTTCTGAGCATTCTTAAATTTTACTCCACAAAGAAGTGTCATGTTGACAATTTGGATGTTATTGGTTCCTAGATTAATTAATTCTTGAACTTGTTTTATTGAATTCTTATATCATTGTCATCATCCTCATGTTTATATTTTGTTGAAAGTCATCTGTGGCCTGTAGTGCATAGATGGAATTGGTATGATTATGACCATGGATTATTCGGTGTAATCATGACCGTAATATTATAAATAATGTGGTAAAGGTCCTCATTGGCCCATAGTGCATTGATGGACAGTTGTTGACATGATCATGACCATTGATGAATACACGAATATCATTGGCCTGTAGTGCATGGATAATTTGTGGTCGTGATACTAATGAATATCCTTAGCCGTAGTGCATGGATGATGTGAATTATTTATTAATTAAGTTGAGTCTCGGCGAAAAAAGTGATGAAAAATCTTTTTAAATCATAAAAGATAGTAGATTTTATTCTCTACTTGACTCTTTTAATGGATAGCTTGTTCCGTTGCAGTTAAACTTGATGTTTGTTATATTGTATCAGTTTAACACTGTTGAAGGCTAACGATAATTTATTCTGCATTATCTTAGTCATAATATTTCTTACTGGGCTAGTTGAGCTCACCCTTTTACTTTCATTATTCTCTTCAGGAAATGAGAATGTAGCAAGGACTAGTCGGGGAACAGAGTGACGGTCCAGATGATAGCATTAGTAGTCCTCACTATTCTATGAAATAGTATGATAATAAATGTATTGAGGACTTATTTTGAGTTTGATTACTGTCTAGAAGACAATATTTGTATTAAAACTCACAGCTCATGTTGTATATTTAAGATTGTATTTGTATTCTGTACCATGTATTTGGCGACTCAGAATAGATGATGTATACCTATTTTGGGGGCGTCACACATTGGATAAGTCCATTCAGCCCAGCCAACTACATAAAGTATCATGGCCCAACAATATTGTTCAGTGTTAGTCCTTTGGTAGGTTATCTTCTGAGTTCAATTATTTTGTGAACTTACATCCTAATACAATTATTAGGTAATGGCTAATATATCTAATCCTAAAATCAAAAAATCAAAAATAAAATCTTGAATCAAACTTTGAGCTATCTAGCATGGAACTATAGTCTATAGGTTTAGTCCTTCTCAAACAAATGAGTGCATGGTTTTTTCATGCACCTCTACATTTCTTCACCCATAATATATCCGAGTTCTCTACCTTTACAAGGCAGACCCAATTAGATAATATCTAGGATAATATCAACATAGTAGATCTATAACGCTCTATTAGAAATTATAATATAAAAAAAATTCTAGGGAATGCCAACTAATATAGATAAATGATTGCTTTGTGGATGTAAGATAAGTGATGACATGACATAATCTCATTGAAAATATACTTGTGACACTATGCTTATAACCGACTAAACCATCTTTAACTAAATCTCAAATAGTTTAACTATACTATTAAGTTATTCTCAAGGTATCACGTTCTGTATAAATATATTTTGTACAATTAAGTGGTTCGAAGAAACCTATCAACTACCCTACCCTACCCCTTACCGTACTCCAAACTATAAAAAGTGATAATCTAAGTATCCAATTTCGTCCCACGTACTGCATCGAACCACGATTTAGGTAAAATTAGTCCAAACTGTGAGGCGCCACTTTACCACTGAAAATTTTCCATCTTCAAACTAGCAACATCTTATTTAAAACTGTAGTCAAACTTTGAGTGATATTGCATATAATTAGAGTTGGTCCTATGCAGATAACTAAGTCAAACATGGTGGGGAAATTAATTTTGCTTCACATCATTATTCATAAAACTGTTCTTCATCTCTGTCATTAGCCTCAACGTATTGAAAAATTCAGATTTTGAAACATGATAAACATGATGCAGGATCCACTTGAAATGGAATAATAACTTCTTTAGATCCATCAAGCTCAATCAACATATTTGTAGGCATAATTACGAGTTCAATTTTAGCCAAACACAAAAACCTCTCTAAAAGGGAATATTAGTGTTAAAGATATTGATTATCTCAGTTAGGATATCTAAACCTAATAAACACTCCTTATGTTTAGGTTAAAATGTGCCATAACGGAAAATGATGTGTACACATATAAGAACATCTTTATTCTCTAATACAACTTCATTTCCTCCTCGAACACTTACATTACTATATCTTGACATACATAAAAACTTCATTTCCTATATCCAGTACCAATATCTCTATTTTTTCCTGTATCAATAATCTCAATATTGGACACATGTACTTGCCACTATGTTGAAGTATTTGATGTTCTTTTTTCAGAAAATGCATAGTTTCTAACCCCAACCTCACTGTATATCTGTATCAACCATTGCTTTCCACTTCCTCATTCATGACTCCTCTGACTCGAACAAGGTTCTCCCATCTGACCCTGCTCTCATATGCTTTAGCCAACACCAAATAATTGTGCTGATCTTTCCCAGTCCCTAGAAGTGGCAAACATGCTTGATAGCTGAACGCAAGCCCCTGAGTTTTCTTGATCAAGTTCTGTAAGTCACTCCACTATATTCTTCCCAAGAATCTTATTTCCATGCGCGACACACCCTCTCAAAACTGATGACCACATGCTTTTATCAACCTCGAACGGCATCTGCTCGATAAGTTTCATAGCTTCCTGAAGGCAATTTGCCCTTGCAAAAAGATCTACCATGCAAGAGTATTGTTCAATCCCAGGATCAATATGATAATCATGTTTCATCGCATAGAACCATTTTCGTCCCTCTTCAACCAGTCCACAATGATCACAGGCAAACAATACTGCAGTAAATGTTATCTTTGTCGGAACAAAACCGCGACATCTCATTTCATTGAATAAAGTCAATGCTTCAAAACCATAACCATTTGTAGCATATCCCATCAACATAGAATTCCATGAAGCATCATCATATTTTATCATTTGGTCAAACAGCTTCATCCACACTTGTAATAAAAATCAATAAGGGAAGTAGATATGATCTGATCAAATTCCAGACCAATAATGGTTGCTTTGGTAAATACCTGTTCACCAAGCTCAAGTGTAGAAATGCTAGCACATGCACTAAGCACACTGGCTAGGCTAAATTTGTCCATTTTCAAATCCATTTTATTTATCTTGCAGAAAAGATCCAGTGCTTTGACTGGACATCCATTTTGATTTAAACCCACTACCATTGAATTCCAAGAGATCAAGCTTTTAGATGGCATAAAGTATTATCTGTTTCTAGCTATTATCTTTTTGCTGCTCATTATTAGTGTAAACCCTGACTATTTTATTATTATATCTCCTAAAATTTTTACTATAATCTATTTGAATCTTTTTAGGTAATTCTATGATCTTTGAACAGGTTCTCTCTGTCCCTTAAATTCACTCAAAAAACTATGCATTTTCTTTTCTAATTCGGTTTCTTCTTTTTTACCGTCTGTATACGTAGAAATGTTTTCATATTTACTTTTATACATTCTGTTGCTATTTGATAATTAATTATTGATTTTTGAATGTAAATTATAGATTCTGAATATGCATCATATGATATTGATTTATTATTACTTCATCTTCATTCCTCTGTCAGGTTACGTCAAAAATTACTCGCTTTGAACAAATCTGGAGGAGGAAAGGTAAAAAATATTCAAATCACGATGAAACATTAAGCGAGATGTGTCATCTCTACGATGTTGTTCGTGTTGATGTTGTGGAAACAACTAATGAGGTGAAATAGCAGGAGTAAGTACATGTAATAATATAATCTAAATTATTACTTTTACTTGAAACTTCTTCTCGATAATGATCCGATTTTTAATATTTTTTTGCTGAGACTCAGAATTGGAGGATCACGGGATTATGTCATCTTTTTTTCCTCCGTTAAAAGAGTTCATTCCAAGTGCTGCTTCAGAAATATAATCTGAAATTGACGATTACATGTCCAAAAGAGGTATATCCCTGTATAATGTTTCATTTCATTTTTTTTTCTATTTTGTGTCTGGGATCATCAAAAATTGATATTCTTAAATACACATTTTCTATGTTTAGCAATCTTTCACTAATAATTTTCTTTAGCTTAGTGTAACCACGTGAAACAGCCTGCTAGGCGATAAAAAAACTGGATTGGTTAAAAAACTTAAAATGTATAGTTTTTTGTTTTCCTTTTCAAGGAGTGGACTATAATTACACCTGTGGGAATTTGCATCATTTTATAATATATATGACATATCGTCACCCTTTTCTTGGTCTCAAGACAGCCTATCACTAATTTTATTCATGTTTTTGTTTTGGTTATTGTAATCACAACATCTACAGATGACTTTGTATATGACTTATATGTTGTGAAGGATGATATTACCATGACTGCTGGAGATGCTTCAAATCCATTTCCTTTGTGAGCTTTTACTTATATTTTCGTTTATTGGTTGACCTCTTTTTGCCCCCTCCCCCCTCATTGACGTGAATATGTACGTATTTCTGGATTAGGGTATTTTATTTTATTGATTCAATAATTGCTACGTTGATATTTTATATTATTGTTGTTTCAATAATTGTCACTACACAGTATTTTTCATTATCGAAACAATAATTCATATTATCTGAATAATATTATTAGATAACATTATTGACAATGTCTAGAAAATTCTGTCTAAGGAGATGTTTGGTCACTTAATTGCGCGCCAGTAATAAAAAATTCTTATTGAAAAGCACTGGGAACTGCATGGTTGTCAGTATTGTGATTCGGTAATATTATTTGTGAATAATTAATTATTAATTTATATGATGAGGAAAATATTCATTTTATGTGGATATAGATGGAGAAAATTTTTTAAAGTGACAATTATTGAAAATCGATATTTTATCTTTCCTGATAAAATAATATTTTATTATATTATTATAATATAATAATGATGATATTTTAACAATGAATGTGAGATATATGAGTATAAGAGGAGAAAGGGTATTTTTGTTACAAAAGTTGTTTAAAACATGTTAAACATGTCTGTGGGCCCATTTCTTGACTGAAATTTGATTATAGCCTGTAAAATCGCCCGTTTGTAGATTTCGGCCAATTTTTGTTTAGAATTTGGAAAAACTTTCTTCTGCAAAGTTGTAGAGAATTGAATTTCCTATAAAAAAACGTGAGATTCGAATTTTCTGATAAAAGGGCTATTTATTATGAATTATTGAAGTTCCGAAGTTCTGAAATAATTGATTTTTGAAAGTTTTAATTATTTTTAATAACAAAAATGTTTTTTTTTTGATTTAGTTGACTATTGGTGGCTGATATTTGGATCTGATTTGGTGTGCGTAAGAATTTTTATATAATATATTAATATTATATTAAATTTTCTGCTTTGGTGTTCTAAGCATTTTCCTATAAATAGGGTGCTTAGGTTAGAATTGAAAATCGCACTAGAAACTAAAATTTTATCTATCTTTCTCTCTATATAATATCGAGCGTATTTTGTGAGTATTTTTATACTTTGAGTGTTGCTATACGGTGCAAGTTCCTTCAGTATTATATCTGATATTCCAACCAGAAGTACTATTTTGCTAAGGTAATGGATGTTATTTCTTTTTAAATAATATTATTTTCTTCAATATCATTATGCCGAAGTATTGATCTGAACTTTTTATCAAATTTGAAACTTTTTGTGTCGGGGTTACTATTCACGTATACAACACTATTCACGTATACGACACTATTCACGAATACAGCACTATTCACCAAAAAAATAAAATTTTCTTCTTTTTGTCCAAAATATCTATTATGGATACTAGCTTTGATTGTATCCATGTTTTGATAATTCTTGAATTTTATTCCACTATGATTATTTATGAGGTATTTTTAGACATGGAATAACTGAAATACGAATCCTTAATATTTATTCTTTTGTTTCACTGGATTCGTTTTCTTTAAAATATTTTTCATCATCCTTAGTCCAAAATGATGATATAACTGAATATCATTGGCCTGTAGTGCAAAGATGAATGATTTCTGATGAATATCTTTGGCCCGTAGTGCAAAGATGAACAGTTGTTTAGATGAACATGACCAACTGATGAATATCTTTGGCCTGTAGTGCAAAGATGAATATTTGATTCTAGATATATGTTGATTAATGTTACAGGGATAAAATGTTGACGATGGACTTTTAAATTCATATATGGAAGATAGTAGATTTTATTATCTACTTAACTCTTCTAATGAATTATTATTTCCGATGCGAATATTGATTTAAAACTTGTTGTCTATTGTATTCTATTAGATTTTTCCCTGTTGAATACTAACGATAATTTGTTTTATATTATCTTAGTCATAATGTTCTTTACTGGGCTAGTTGAGCTCACCCTTTTCTTTTTGTTCCATTTTTCTTCTCAGGAGACGAGAATGTAGCGAGTACTACTCGAGGTATGGAATGAAGGTTCTAAAAAGTCGTTTTAGTAGTCCTCACCATTTTTATAAAATAATGTATCAATAATTGTAATGAAGACTTATTTGAGTGTGAATATTGTCTAGATGGTAATATTTGTATTTAAACTCACAGTTTTTATGTTGTATTAATAAAGTTGTAGTTGTTTCTGTACCATGTATTTTGACGACTCAAAATGGGTGTTGTATACCTATTTTGGGGGCGTCACACCCTTAATATATAATAAATGTGTAAATAGATATTAAAATATTTTTTTTTATTTACACATCAGCTGGTGATGACTCCACTTCTCGGGCCACGTCAACAATTTCTGACGTGGCGGGTCAATTTGTTACAATTGAAAAAAATTGATAGTTCAATCATCTAATTGAAAAAATTGAAACTTTAATCCCCGAAGTGAAATATGGTCTATAATTTAGGGTAGTAATTAATATTTAAGTCAAAAAAAAATTAAGAAAAATTGAATACCAAACCGTTACATATATATTTTATCTTATTCAAATCATTTCTATTTTACCGATGAGATATATAGAGAGATAATAAATAGATAAAGATATAAGATAAGAAGGGATTACATCTTTGGAAAATCCAGCTACCATTAAACGACAAGTGTCCAACATTAGATAAAATTATTTAGTTTAAAGAAGAGGATTAATATTTTCATAGGTACAAATTTATTTATTTATTTTTTATAAAGTTCTCCTCACGGGAATAATAATTGATAAGATAAGTAGATTACTAACTTTACCATTAGAGGAGGATGATCTAGAGACAATCCCAACTATTATTTTCAAATCTTTTGGAGCACCAAATATCCAATGGTGAAGATTTTCAAGTCTTTCGGAGTACCAAATATAATCAACATTATCATTAGTCATTTCCCTATTGCTACAATTTAAACAAAAATATTAAAAATAGGTCAAAGCATTAACTATTTTTCATTGTGGTCAAATTTAGAGGGTTGTCACTTTTCTACAAAATGAACAAACAGTTCGGGGTTCGATTCGTACTCACTCGACTAAAAATTCAATTTAAACTCGACTCGAAATATAAATAATTCAAATATAAACAAATTTTAAAGTTAGATAAATTATTCAAACCACCTCAAATTTTTATTTTCTATTGATACTCGGATTATTTTCATTCGAAAAGTTCAAACTACTCGAACTCGATTCAATTGAAATAAATATGAGGCTAAATTAAGAAAACACATGTATGATATAATAAAAAGGTCGGTTCTTTTTTCCACTTTTTTGAAAAGAAAAAATAAAGTACAAAAGTCTATGCAATATTCTCCAAATGAGTTGCACATTACATGAATGTGGCTACCAAGAAAATTCAAATGCGTGTGAGATATGGGGAAAAGAAACCCAAGCAAGCTTAGCTTAGGAGGTCTAATTGACAATTCAAGAATTTTTTGCCTCTTTTAGATGTCTTGTTGGTTATATTCCCTGAGGAAACCACCAAGATAAAAACCAGCCCGCCTCTAGCATGACAAAGTATCATAAGAACCGTCAGACTAAATAGGATGGACATGTATTGAATTTATAGAAGGACAGATATCAATTAATTGTATTATGTACTGTGATTTAGTATATATAATAGATTTGTTTTTAGTTCATTTGGATTAAGAACCGTGATACTAAATGTAATTATAATTTAAATTAAAAAATGAGGTAGATTTTAATCAAGAATCAAATTCTTATATATAATGACAATGAAAATGCATAATGGTTGATCTCCGACCAGTCTCATCTGACTCACCCGCCCATATTTTATCTTTATCACCTTCTAAATTCTATTATTAATAGTGAATATGAATTTAATTTAGAACTTATATATGTGATCCAGAAAATATATGTGATCCGAATAGATAAATTAATTTTATAATTAATTTCCTCTACCATTTCATGTATTAATTAATTAAAAATATTTTATTAAAAAAATATGATTTCACCCTAAGTTAAAAGAATAATATTTGAGGTTTTCTATTAAAAAAAGATTTAAGTGGTTGAAGTTCATCTAATAAATGTTGCAACTTCAAATGCATCTAGTATATATGATAGTTTGAATAAGATAAAATTTGAAATGC
This sequence comes from Panax notoginseng, assembly GCA_016801055.1. NCBI lineage: Eukaryota > Viridiplantae > Streptophyta > Magnoliopsida > Apiales > Araliaceae > Panax > Panax notoginseng. The sequence continues at coordinate 14,961,673 of CM029017.1, read as the reverse complement.
ATGTAGTATGAGTGTTTGAATAAGGTAAAAATATGTATGGATATTTATTGAGAATTTGTCTTTTATGATAATTAGTGATAGACTAATATATTTCAAATATTTTTAATTGAGAAATAATTGAGATGAATTAATTATAGAATTAGTCTATTAGTAATTATCCTTATATATTTATAATTATTAGTTTATTACTGATTATCAACTTATAAAATTATAATTATATATTAGTCTATTATTGATTATCAACTTATCAAATTATAAATATTAGTTTATTACTGATTTTCAACTTATAAGTTATAACGTATTATTATAAATATTTATAACTTACAAAATTTGTTTTTGGTTCATTTAAACAATACAAATTCTTACAAGTGGATTATAAGGAACCATGCGATTAAATGTAACAGGCTCAATTAATGGCCTTTGTGAAGCAGTCGCAATAATGATTTATTATATTATTAGAATTAATTAGAATTTTGAGAAGATAGTTATAATTACTAAATATTTATTTTAATAATAAATATTGAATTATATATTATAGGTTACTTGGATCAATTAGTACATTTGAATGGAGTGAATATTTATGTAGTCATGATTATGAGGAAAAGAAAAATTATTTTATTTAAGTTTGTAAAGAAATGCTATACTAGTGTTTACATCGACAAAATTTACTTGAAATTCCAATCCCAAACAGAAGTATGAAGCTCATGCTCCAATAAATATTAGTGTTTACGTTCACAAAATTTATTTCAAATTCCAAACCATAGTAATGAATTCACTATAATTTTTTGATTACTTCTAAAATTATTATGTTTTAATTTTTTTTACATATATTATTAATACAATTAATCTTGTGATTTGGTAAAATTGTGATAAAAAAATTGTAATTAAATTGGTAAAACCAAAAAATAAAAATTCTTTTAGAAGTTACTTTTTCTATTATAGGTTGGTCGAGTTTCTTTTGAATACTTAACAAATTTAGATAATATATATTTAATTATTATAAATTTGGTGTTTTGTATAAGCTTAAAATTTAACTAAAACTAAAATACCCTTTTAAAGTCACCCTAATTTTATTTTATTTATTTTAAAGCATTCCAATTAAATAAAACCCAAATTCTTTTTATGGTCTTACAAACTTTAATAACAGAAATCTGAATAACTAAATATTAAAGAAATAATTTGTACTTAAAAAATTGAAAAATAAGTCTAATTAATAATAAGGCTGGCAAATAACATAATTTATGATAGTATAAAATATGGTGGTTCTTAAAGACTAACTAACTACAACTTATTCTTAAAATTAACCTCCACGGGAAATGACAATACATCATCCCCAATCATTAATGTGGTTTGACCAGATGGTAAAAGTTTGTATGCATTGTAATCCACAATGGACAAACTCTTGCAAAGATCCAAGGCAAATGACACAGACATTTTTTCTCCCGATTTAAGGAAAACTCTCTTGAACGCAACCAGTTGTTTGATAGGAGCACCCATTATAGCCTCTGGTGGTTTTGAATAAACCAGGATAACTTCACTGCCATCTCTACTCCCATTGTTGTGAACTTCAACTTCAAACTCCACTTTATCATCACATTTCAAGTCGTCAATTCGGACGGCAGGACATGGTGGCCTGTAGGCGCCATCAGTGTAGTTCAAGTTGCGACAATGTTGGAATTTGTTTAATTTGATATCGACAGCCCTTTGCGAAGATTTGATGGTGTAGTCGAATTGGGTGTAACTCAGTCCATATCCAAATGGATACACCGTCGAGCCATTGAAAAATTTATAAGTTCTACCGGGATAGCCTAAACTATTATCTGGCCTTAGTTGCATCGATGTCATTGGCACCATGTCAGTGTAACTTTGTTCATACCATGTCAGGGGTAATCTACCACCTACATATATATATATATATAAAAAAAGGCATTAGTTAGTTAGTAACAAATTTCAAAACAATATTTAATTAATTTGAATTTTAATATATAAATAATATACCTGGATTGTATTTTCCAAAAACAACATCTGCAATTGCACGACCTCCTTCTTCACCAGGATATCCAGCCCATAGAATTGCATGGACTTTATCGCTATTTTTAGCAAAAGAAATGTCAAGTCCACCACCAGACATCAAAACAAGAATTACTGGACCTTTAGACACCATTGAAACTCCCTCAATCAATTCTTTCTGATAACCAGGGAGAAGAAAATCCGTTCTATCAAATCCTTCCCTCTCAAACGATAAATCCAACCCTACAACAACTATTGTTGCATCTGCATTTTTAGCAGCTTCCATGGCATGATGTATATAGCTTTCATTCTTGCACGCAACATCTCCGCAACCCATTGCATATTTTACTTCTCCATAGTTGGAGAAACCATTAAGCGGAGAAGAATATTGACACGGAACACCTATACATCAAATTATTCAAATAAGTTAATAAAAAAATAATATTAAAGGGAAAAAAAAAAGAAAGTAAATTTATACATAAATATATCTACCTGCATAATTTCCAATCATGGCATCGGTTGCATTTGCATGTGGACCAACAACTGCAAGGGTTTTGGCCTTGTTAGACTTTAATGGTAAAGTCTCGTTCACATTCTTAAGAAGGACAATTCCCTCCCTTGCTGTTTCAGCTGCCAACTCAATATTTTCTTTCGTACAAATGTCACCCTTGCCAAGTGAATCAAATTGCTTATGTCCATCAAAAATTCCAACTCTCATAAGCATAGTATATGTGTTTGTAAGTGCATTATCTACATCACTTTCCCTTGCCTTCCCTTGCACTACAGCATTTCCAGTATAATTCTTATAATAAAATCCACAATCCAGATCTAAGCCTAAATCACCCAAAAAAATTAAATTAATCATCTACTTTTACAAAATTAATAAAAAAATTAATAAAAATGAATCCAAATTTATTTTAATAAATTAAACTAACCTGCTCTTAGTGCTACTGAAACTTGATCCTCATATTCACCATTAAGCCAATGCTGATGATCCATCATTACTTCAATTGAATCACAATCTGAAGCTATGTATCTGTAAGCGACCGACAACCAAAATGTTTTAATTAATTATGAAAAAATTATAATAATTAAGCAATAATAATATTGTAAAGATTATAAACAAGTAGTATATATACCCGTGAAGGTTCCACTCCCCTCTAATAGTATCCTTCAAAAGCCTTGCATCAGCACAAGCAGGAATTCCATTAAGCTTGTTAAATGAACACATAACACTGGCAACATCACCTTCTTTGACACACATCTCAAAAGGTCTAAGAAACGTCTCCACCATATCTTGCTCATGCACCTTTTAAATATATATAAGATTAAAACAAAATAAAAAAAATAATATTTATTTATATAATTATCAAAATGATATTAAAAAAAAACCTTAATTATTACCTTAGCATCAAAAGTAAAGCGAGAATCTGCAAGCCACTGATCGAGATCGTACGCGGTATAATGCTTACAACAAGCAGCAACCTTAAGAGGCCTGGAATCTAAATCTGTGTAATTCTCAGTTCCTTCAATATCCTGCAAACCTCTAACATAATTAGTGGCATAAGTTCCCACAACAAAAGGGTCTTCCCCAGGTGTTTCTAGGACTCTTCCCCATCTAGGATCGCGTGCAACATTAACATTTGGACTCCAAAATGTCAATCCTGCATGACCTAGATTGTACATTGCTCTTCCTTCCGTCGAGACAACCTGCACAGCACGCACAACAATGATATATTGGAAGTATCTCAAGTTTTAAAAATATAAATAAATAAAATACATACATGATATATACCTGTCCAAGTAATTTCCATAGGGATTCATTGAAGGTTGCGGCAGTGAGGATAACATTTGGAAAGCTTGTAGCTCCAGGAACAAGCTCATCAAAGTACGTTTCTGAACAACCAGTTTGGCCGACGTCAGCAATGCCATGCAATGCCTCGGACCACCACTCGTACAATGGAATCCCTAACCTAGGCACACCATACGCGGTGTCACCCAGTTGTTTTACTTTTTCGTCTAGTGTCATCCGATCAATCAAATCTTTCACCCTCACACTATACGGAAGGGATGAATCGCAAAATTCAAAATTTTTAATATCCAAACCGAGGTCTGAATATCTTTTCGGATCACAAACATAAGAGCTAAAATTTCCTGATTTCGAAATTGAAGGAAGGGAAGTACTGCCAAGTAGTCTAGCGTTGGTGGTGGAAACTAAAAACAAGGTGAAAACTAAAAATAAAGCTAAAGAAAGGGAGTAGAAAATTTTTGCCATGGTGTCAATAGTTGTTTACGTGTGAATAGATTGAAATGATAAGCCAGCAGGGAAGTGTATTTATAGGGAGTTAAGTAAATCTTATATTTTATTGATCATATATTATCCATTTTGTTGTTTATCCTAACTTATAATATAATTACCTAGTCAACTACTACTTATATTATTAGTCTATTATTACTAATTATTCTAATTATCCTTTAATTTGTATAAACTAATATACTAATTACCTTATGGTTGTACAAACTAATTAGTCTATTACAAATATAATCATAATTAATTATTACTAATTATCCTAATTATCTTTATATTTGTATAAACTAATATACTAATTACTTTATAATCGTAAAAAATAATTAATTAGTCAATTACAAATATAACGATAATTAAATTTAGTCCCTTCTAAATTGAGTGTCTCGTTATTTTTCTTTATGAATCTTTAAATATGAAATAATACCTTTTTTTATTAATTCTTTTTTTGAAAAATTGATTCATATTTTAAAGGGTGATAAAGAAGGGTATAAAGATAAAATATGGATAAGTCATACAGGTGAAAGAGGTTACATCTTGATTAACTACACAAATCCCAACTACCAAATTACTCTGAGAAAAAAATGGCGGTAAACCTTACCTATATCTAATTAATAATTCTAAACCATTCTTAATATATTTAATTACGAAAATTAATTTCAAATCAGAAGTAAACTATTCTTAATATATTTAATTATGAAAATTAATTTCTAATCAAAAGTGTCCTCGTACAGATGTAGTTATGCATTTGATTAAGATGAGGAGTCAAACATTATTTAAGATGACGAGTCAACTATTATATATGCATTATCATTATCATTATATATTTATATATAAGAATTTCATTCTTGATTAAAATTTACAAAAAAATTTAATTTAAATTATAATTAGATTTTAATTTGTCCCATGGTTCTTAACAGTGTACCATTTAGCATAGCCAAATTCTCTCAGCTGTTACATGCTTCTTAATTATAGACATCCATGGACTCGTTCTAGAGTAAGATAGAGGAATAAAAAGTATGAAGAAAGTATAATGATTATTACATATGTATATAGATTATTATAAGTACTATACAAATTTATTATAATTAAATATATATTATTTAAATTTGTAAAATATTCAAAAGAAACTCAACCAACCTATAATAGAAAAAATAACTTTTAAAAAAAATTTATTTTTGGCTTTACTAATTTAATTACAAAAAATTTTATCATAATTTTATCAAATTGCACGATTAATTGTATTAATAATATATGTAAAAAAGTTAAAACATAATAATTGTAAAATTAATCAAAAAATTATAATGAATTCATTATTAACAAATTGTCATAACTAAATTAAAACATATTAGAGAACGAGCTTCATACTTCTATCTGGGATTGGAATTTCAAGTAAATTTTGTCGATGATATAGCATTTTTTTACAAACTTAAATAAAATAATTTTTCTTTTCCTCATAATCATGACTAAATAAATATTCACTCCATTCAAATGTACTAATTGATCAAAGTAACCTATAATATATAATTCAATATTTATTATTAAAATAGATATTTAATAATTATAATTATCTTCTCAAAATCCTAATTAATATTTATGTATTTAATAATATAATAAATCATTATCGCGACTGCTTCAGAAAGGCCATTAATTGAGCTTGTTACATTTAGTCTCATCCACTTGTAAGAATTTGTATTGTTTAAATGAACCAAAAACAAATTTTATAAGTTATAAATATTTATAATTATACGTTATAAGTTGAAAATCAGTAATAGACTAATATTTATAATTTGATAAGTTGATAATCGGTAATAGACTAATATATAATTATAATTTTATAAGTTGATAATCAGTAATAAACTAATAATTATAAATATATATAAGGATAATTACTAATAGACTAATTCTATAATTAATTCATCTCAATTATTTTTCAATTAAAATTATTTTAATTATATTCGTCTATCACTAATTATCATAAAAGACAAATTCTCAATAAAAATCCTTACATATTTTACCTTATTCAAACACTCATACTACATGCATTTCAAATTTTATCATATATACTGCATGCATGCATTTGAAGTTGCAACATTTATTCGATGAACTTCAACCATTTAAATTTTTTTTAATAGGAGGGGAGAACGTCTCAAATATTATTCTTTTAACTTAGGCTGAAATCATATGTTTTTTAAGAAAATATTTTTAATTAATTAATACTTGAGATGGTGGAGGGAACTAATTATATATAAAATTATTTTGTCTATTCGGATCACATATTCGGACTATGGTGTATTGTTCTTTACGTGTGAATAGATTGAAATGATAACCGTAAATCTTATCCGTAAATCTTAGATTTTATTAATGATATATTATCCCTAAATTTTAGATTTTGTTGTTTATCCGTAAATCTTTACTGATCATATATTATCCCTAAATTTTAGATTTTGTTGTTTATCCTAACTTATAAGATAATTACCTAGTCAACTACTACTTATATTATTAGTCTATTATTGCTAATTACTAATTATCCTTATATTTGTATAAACTAATATACTAATTACCTTATAGTTGTATAAACTAATTAGTCTATTACAAATATAATCATAATTAATAACTACTAATTATCTTTATATTTGTATAAACTATAATATACTAATTAACTTATAGTTGTATAAAATAATTAATTAGTCAAGATAATTAAATCTAGTCCCTACTAAATTGAGTGTTTCGTTATTTTTCTTTATGCATCTTTAAATTGGACAGAATATCAAATAATAATTTTTTTAGTAATTTTTTTTCGAAAAATTGATTCATATTTTAAAGGGTGATAAAGATAAAATATGGATAAGTCATACAGGAGGTGAAAGAGGTTACATCTTGATTAATTTGCTAACTACACAAATCCCAACTACCAAATTACTCTGAGAAAAAAGTGGTTCGTCCAGATGCATTTGTTTAAGATGAGGAGCCAAACATTATTTAAGATGACGAGTCAACCATTATATATGCATTATCATTATCATTATATATTTATATATAAGAATTTCATTCTTGATTAAAATTTACAAAAAATTTTAATTTAAATTTTAATTAGATTTAATTTGTACCATTTAGCATGTCAACTCTCTCAGTTGTTACATGCTTCTTAATTATTGGACTCGTTCTGGAATCTGGAGTAAGATAGAGGAATAAGAAGTACGAAGAAAGTATAATGATTATTACATACGTATTCAAACTTAAATAAAATAATTTTTCTTTTTCTTATAATCATGATTAGATAAATATTCACTCCATTCAAATGTACTAATTGATCGAAGTAACCTATAATATATAATTCAATATTTATTATTAAAATAAATATTTAATAATTATAATTATTTTCTCAAAATTCTAATTAATATTTATGTATATAATAATATAATAAATCATTACCGCGACTACTTCACAAAGGACATTAATTGAGCTTGTTACATTTAGTCTCATGGTTCCTTATAATCCACTTGTAAGAATTTGTATTGTTTAAATGAACCAAAAACAAATTTTATAAGTTATAAATCAATATTTATATATAAAGACAATAAGAGCGATCTTTCAATTGAAAAATTCACTGAGCCAATCCTTAATTTATTAAGAATTAACTCTATCAATTGAAAAATTCACGAAGAGTTTGGAATCGATTTTATCTTCAATCCACAAAACTGACGGTCTCTTCTTTCACTTTCAGTTTCGAACCTTTTTCGACTCTTCCATCTTTTCAATTAATTCAATCCTTTTTTTTCTCTCTTTTTCACAATATTTTTGCCGTCTTCTTCTTCTTCAGATGAAACTAGTGGGAGCATTTGGTCTTTCCTCAAATCTTTCACAAATGTTCATCCTAATTCCTGTTGTTCCCATGGTGATACCAAGTAATTTTATTTCCTTAATTTCTTAAATTGGAAAGATGCTTTAGATTGCTTAATCTTTCTCTCCAATACCTTAATGTCATGCTTGAAACTCTGTATTTGATCTTCTCGATTAAAGATCAACCCCTTAATAGTGACTTGTTCTTCACATGAAACTATTGGGAGCATTTGGTCTTTCCTCAAATCTTTCACAGATGTTCATCTTAATTCTTGTTGTTCCCTTGGTGATACCAGGTAATTTTATTTCCTTTCTTAAATTGAAAATTTCATAAATCAGTATTGGATGCTTTAGATTGCTTAATCTTTTTCTCCAATACCTTAATGTCATGCTTGAAACTTTGTATTTGATCTTCTCAGTTGAAGATTAACCCCTTAATAGTGAATTAATATAGTTGAGGGTGTTTTTAATTTGATCTGGGTGCATATGTTAATCTTATTGATTATTGAGGTAGTGTGTGATAATAAAGTATGCAAACACAAGTAAAAAAATTGAGGACATATAGTCTACTGGATCATACATGTATGGGTTAACTTTGTGAGTCAAGATGTGGATTCAGAGGGGCGTAGGCCTATGATATTTCCAAACTATATTCGTTAGGGCCTATAGGGAACCAATTTTCTTGCAATTAGCATGATCTAGAAAAAAAAACACCCTCATAATTATCTTTTCAGAATAATCTCAAACTTGTGGATTAGGTTGGTTTAGCTCCCTAACCATTGGATCTACCCCTTAAAGTATTAATTAGATTCAATCACTGCTAAGACAAAGTCTAACATCAAAATCCCTAACAATAGATAACAACAAAAAAGGAGTATGAATAAAAACTACCATTTCAGAATATGAGTTATTCTTGGCATTATCATCACTCGTCAACAACGGTGTCAACTCTTCCTTTCCTCTTTCTTAGAGTAATCAACAATTGAAACAAATACTCGATCCCTTCCGTGCAAGAGCCAAACTAAGAGCTTTGCCTATATGAGAACCACCACAATGCAAAAAGTATATTCACGTAACAATCACATCAAACATATTCTTATATCGTTTTAAGCATCTTCAAACCTTAAAGTTCAATAAAAAAATTTAACAAAAAGTACTTGCATTAGATATATAAACATTGGGGGATTTTAAAACCCAAGCTATTCTTGAGGTCCCCTGGATAACATATTCTGTCACTTTCTTAAATTTGTGTGTTTAGAAATACTTTTCAGTTGTCATTTATCACTTTGTCAAATACGTAACAACCAATTTATATGGTTGTACACATGTATTTATTTAATATCAATCTTGAGTAATTATGTATAACATGCTTTCATTTGAATGAATTTTTTAAAGAAAATATTTACAGATATGTCATAAGAAGTAAGAACTCCTAAAAATCAAGTTGATTACTTGAAAATAGATATTATTAATTAATGGAATCTCAATTAAACCAAAATAATGTACTGCTGCCCATCTATGATTGATGCTTCACATGTTTATGCTGCACGATCTACGATCAACAAGAGCCCTTTTTGGACCGAAACACTTAATCACTACACTGGCTACTCTAAGGATCAATTGAGGGATTATGCAAAGCTCTTTATCAGCTGTCATGCAGTTGTTGCAGAAAGTAAGCTCAAGGATGTCTACCGAAAGTTTTCTAATCCAGATAAAGGTGTTGTTGCTCTTTGTCCTCCTGGAAAAATTGTCTAGAATTACTTCAACACAAAGACACAACATTTGGGTGTCTATTGTTTTAAGGTATAATAGGTAGATAATTTAGTTTTTATTGTCTACTATAGTTTAGTTTGGGGAGATCATGAACAGTTAGACAAGAGATAAAGTCCTACTAAGAATGAAAGGGTATTGACGGTTATTGTCTACATTCAAGATCATTTGGGATCGAAAGTGGGATTTGGGATTCCAGCAATTCTTTTGTTCCTCTCTGCTTCCCTATTTTTTCTTGCATCTAACTTTTATATCAAACATAAAGTCGAGATAAGTGTGTTCACTTCCTTTGTACATGTGTTATTGGATACCAGATTGTTTTCCTTTAGCTTTCGAATATAGACATCAAACTGGAGTGTAGGACCCAAAGAAATTATACTAATGGTTGGATGACGACCAGATGTTGTGGAAATTGTGACAACCCCAAAATAGGTCCATTCCATCCAACCCATTCTGAGTCGTCAAATACATGGTACAGAAAACAACTACAACTTTATTACAACAATTGTCGTGCAAAATACAACAACACATATGCTGTGAGTTTGGATACAAATATATACCAAATGTGACATTGGACACCATCATGTATCAGCACCTCACAAAGGTACCTTACATAAAGGTACAGTCAAAAACTGTTTTAGAAACTAGAATCTTTAGGAAGTGCTCAAGGAAACCTTCGTACATGGGAGGCCATGCTTCTAGGTTATGATAGATATCATATGGCCACAGAATTATCCTTGGTTAACCCAATAGACCCCAAAGAAAAACGAGAAGATTACTATCATATTCTTCCCAATGGTGAGTCTTCTCTTGACTTATCATTATCTCCACTGTCTCTAATTGAGAATTATACTTCAAACAAACACCAAGATTATATAGGTAGTGCTCGTAGATATACTCAGCAAGTGGATGAGCACAACCCTGTCTTATGATGACACGAGGTTGTATGTCATTAGACATCTTGTATGATAGTGACGAAACACCCTACCAACGTTGGGTTCGCCTCACCCTATTTTCTTCACCAAATATAACTACTAAATGATGACCACCGTTCTATTCTCTTGTTACCCCCGCTCGACCCAGCTACACTCTTATTACCTGAAAGGAATTGTGAAACAAAAGGGTGAGCACAACTAGCTAGCCCAGTAAAGAATATCATGACTAAAGATAAATAAATTATCAATAGCCTTCAACAGTAATAAATCAGAGATTTAGAACATATGGTAGATGATAAAAATTTTCAACCATAGTTGCAGCAGAACGAGCAATCCATTAGAAGAGTCAAATAGACTATAAAGTCTATTATCTTCTCCATGTTAAAAATTCACCAACAATGTTTTATTCCTGTAACATCAATCAACAATTCTGGTCCACAATCATATGAATAACTCATAATCATAACTGTAGTTCTAAATTCCTCTTCTCATCCAAGACGAAGATAATTTTCATCACCTATCTTTACCTGAAACATCAAAGATCATGGTTACACCAAATCACATTTCATGTTCATAATCATACTAATAACTTCATCTTTGCACTACGGCCAAAGATATTCATTTGTATCACCAGTTGGTCATGTTCATCTCAACATCTGTTCATCTTTGCACTACTGGCCAAAGATATTCAACAACATGTCATCTTTGCACTACGGGCCAAAGATATTCATCAACAATTCATCTTTGCACTACAGGCCAAAGATATTCCTCAACAGTTCATATTTGCACTACGGCCAAATATATTCATCAACAGTTCATATTTGCACTACAGGCCAAATATATTAATATCTCAAAGAAATATATAATCATTTCAGAATTTATATAAACAATAATTATAACCATGTTGATCAATTCACCTTTGCACTTAAGTTAAAGATATTCACTTATAAATTCAATGGTCATGATCATACCAGTCAACAATTCAACTTTGCACTACTGGCCAAAGAAGACCCATAGTAATGATCATACCAGAAATCTACCCATCTTTACACTCAAGTCAAAGAGAAATATCATCATTAGGGTTATAAAAATATTATATATGATAATAAAATCAATATAATCAACATATAGATTTAATCTCAAGAATAATATTCATAAACCAACTATAATTTGGTCAGAAAAAGAAACCAATTTTGTCGTGAATAGTAACTCGTGAATAGTAACTCATGAATAGTAAACTCGACACAAAAAGGTAGAAATTCCACAATAAAATACATACCAATATTTCGGTATAATGATATTGAAAGAATAATATTTCTTAAGCTTATAAACAATTTATTTTAATTGTTTATACTTTACTAAATAATGCATTTAATCATTCTAAAATGTCAAACTCATAAGATTTCATCACCAATAACCAAAAACCCTCATCAAAAATCTGCATATACCTCATATAGGATTCTCAAGCCATAAAATTCTATTTTCTAATTTTCTTACTTCGCAAAACATATTTAATTCATTTACTCAAAAATTGTCTATTTTCATAAAAAATACCAAATCAGTTCCAAAAATATTTCTTTTCTGGGATTTAGCAGAATATAGTCCCATATTGAACATATATTTTTCTCAGAATTTTTAAAACTCATTTACTATTTTTCATATGGCCAAAACCGCCGAATATTTAGATATTTATCATAAATTGTACTTTTATCTAAAAATTCTAAAATTTACAGAGTGCACTAATATTATATAGATGTACTCTCAATAAAAATTTCATCAATTTTGGAGTTAACCACAAGGAATTATAAGCGGTTACTTTTAAAATAGTCTTTTCCCGTAAAATTCATAACTCTTAATCTATACATCCAAAAATCACCATTTTTGGACACAATCAATAAAACTCATCAAAATATCATTTCAAATTTTTCCAGAATTTTTTTAAAGTCAGAAAAATTACGAAACTGAAAATCATAACAACCCTTAAATTCCCTTACTATCCCTTACCTCAAAAGAGCAGTACTTCTGATCGGTATAAGGCTGAAGAAAACTTACACTGATGAATAGAAACTCACAAAGTATCTAAATACTCACAAAATATACTCAATAATCTAGAGAGAGAAAGAGAGAAAACTTATGAATTCTGGTGTGATTTTCAATTCTAAGTTAGCCCTCTATTTATAGGAAAATGTTAGCACGCCGAAGCAGACTTAACCTGCAACCTGATGGCTTTACCTACTACTATTCTCACCCACCACATTTGAATAAAAATCTCAGCATATTTCTTCACCAACCAAGAGTGGGGCCCACCAATTCTAGAATTTTTCACCAAAATGATTAACTCCGAAAATTCAACAATTTCTGAACCAGTCATCTCGTAAAATTCATAACAAATTATACGTTCATTTTTAACGGTTCAAAATTTGTGGACATATACTCAACTTATATATGTATAACATATCCAAATATTACCACGATCCAACGGTCGGATTAAAAATTATAACTCTCGCAAAATATCTCAAAAACCCTAATTTAATTTTCAATACCTCCGTTCCGACAAAATACAGATAAAACACCTCAACATTAACTCCTTCATTTTTAACCACAAAAATATATCCCTCATTTATATCCACATAAAATAAATATTTCCTTATCATATGAATCAATAATTAATTATTCACAGATAATATTACAGAATCACATTTATGACAACCAGGCCGTTCCCAGGAAAGAGTGGGCTTTCCAATAAGGATTTCTCCTTACTAGCGCGCAATTAGATGACCAAACCTCTCCTTAGACAGAACTTTCTAGACATTGCCAATAATGTTATCTAATAATATTATTCAAATAATATGAATTATTGATCTGATAATGAAAAATACTGTGCAGCAACAATTATTGAAACAACAATAATATAAAATTTTAACGTAGCAATTATTGAATCAATAAAATAAAATATTGAACAGTAATTACTGTAACAATTATTGAGTAGTGTCTTCTTACGTAAGAATCAATAATTTTAAAAATACTGTGCAATACCGTGTGCTACTGTGCAATAACGCGTATTACTGTATTTTAACCACCGGGTATTTCAACAGTATTAACGGTAACAACTACGCCGTTATTTGTAAAAACTCAAATTTGTCGTTTTCTTCATCCGACAGTTATTCGTTATGGGGCCCACAAATAGCTGCACCGTCGTACGAATATTTCCCGACAGAAAAAATATTCCACGACCAAACGAATATTTTCCGACAACAATGATTATTTTATAACCACTTGCTTATTTTGAAAAAAAATTCACATTTCACCCATAACTTTAAACTTTTATCAATTTAACCATTTACTGAATAGTAATTATAAGAAAAATTGAATACTTTTATTTCATAAAATTCGGGGTCTTACAATCTCCCCTCCTTATGAAATTTCGTCCCCGAAATTTACGTACCTGGTATTTCGAAGAGTTGAGAATACATTGCTTCCATTTCAGATTCTATCTCTCAGATCATCATGATTTTTCCATTGCTCATCTCCCATGATAACTTCATTTGGGTTCCTCATTTGTTGGGAAGTCATGACAACCGTCATCCCTCGAATTACTCGGCTTTGACTTGTCTGGAGCAGCATTTGGCGTCATCATTACCGTTGGAATATACTTTTCTATAGGACATATTCCTTCCTCAACTGCCTCTTCGTACTCCTCATTTATGATCTGAATCATCAATCTTCGATTCATATCGGATTCAGGTTGACCGCTATGTACAGGGTAATTCAAAACTCGATGTTGGGTTCTCCCAATTGCTTTCCAAAAAGAGAAATTCATATCATCTATTTTAGCCTTCTTAGATCGAACATCTCTTTCCACAATATCCACGTGTCGTGCGGCTTTTGCCCATGCATCACTTATTCTCACTCGTTCAGTTTTTTCTTCTTTCAGCTCAGATTCCATTTTTATCATCTTATACTCTGCCAAAGAATGCTTCTGTTCAAGCATCACATATCGGGTAACACAAGCTTGAATTGTTGCATCCTTTTGTTCCATGACCACCTGTCGTTCTTCTGCTTGCTCTTCTAACTCATGAGTACGATTTTGAAATTCTACATTTTGATCATATAATACCTCTAATAAACTCTCCTCAGGTACTTCTTCTTCCTCTTCTTCCTCAGTCTCAGCTGTTACCTCTGCGACTATCTCGGGTGCAACTATCAATTCTTCACTCACCACATGGATATCTCTAATTCCTTCTTCGTCTGACATCGCATTGTCACGGTTAGTGATTAGAGGTATCCCCACAGTCTCATTCACTCCATTGTTAGCATTCTCAGCTGCCATTCTCAAATACTGCCATAAAACAAGGGTTAATTAAATAAATTAACATATCACATAATATCCCGATATTATGACTGACCAACAAATAAGCTTAGGTAGGACACACTAGCGAAGGATTTACTCATCTCTCCCCTCCTAGTTGTATTCTCCGATCTCCGCCAGAGATCATATCCCTAAGCTCTGATACCACCTGTGACAACCCCAAAATAGGTCCATTCCACCCAACTCATTCTGAGTCGTCAAATACATGGTACAGAAAATAACTACAACTTTATTACAACAATTGTCGTGCAAAATACAACAACACATATGCTGTGAGTTTGGATACAAATATATACCAAATGTGACATTGGACACCATCATGTATCAGCACCTCACAAAGGTACCTTACATAAAGGTACAGTCAAAAACTGTTTTAGAAACTAGAATCTTTGGGAAGTGCTCAAGGAAACCTTCGTACATGGGAGGCCATGCTTCTAGGTTATGATAGATATCATATGGCCACAGAATTATCCTTGGTTAACCCAATAGACCCCAAAGAAAAACGAGAAGATTACTATCATATTCTTCCCAATGGTGAGTCTTCTCTTGACTTATCATTATCTCCACTGTCTCTAATTGAGAATTATACTTCAAACAAACACCAAGATTATATAGGTAGTGCTCGTAGATATACTCAGCAAGTGGATGAGCACAACCCTGTCTTATGATGACACGAGGTTGTATGTCATTAGACATCTTGTATGATAGTGACGAAACACCCTACCAACGTTGGGTTCGCCTCACCCTATTTTCTTCACCAAATATAACTACTAAATGATGACCACCGTTCTATTCTCTTGTTACCCCCGCTCGACCCAGCTACACTCTTATTACCTGAAAGGAATTGTGAAACAAAAGGGTGAGCACAACTAGCCCAGTAAAGAATATCATGACTAAAGATAAATAAATTATCAATAGCCTTCAACAGTAATAAATCAGAGATTTAGAACATATGGTAGATGATAAAAAATTTCAACCACAGTTGCAGCGGAACGAGCAATCCATTAGAAGAGTCAAATAGACTATAAAGTCTATTATCTTCTCCATGTTAAAAATTCACCAACAATGTTTTATCCCTGTAACATCAATCAACAATTCTGGTCCACAATCATATGAATAACTCATAATCATAACTGTAGTTCTAAATTCCTCTTCTCATCCAGGACGAAGATAATTTTCATCACCTATCTTTACCTGAAACATCAAAGATCATGGTTACACCAAATCACATTTCATGTTCATAATCATACTAATAACTTCATCTTTGCACTACGGCCAAAGATATTCATTTGTATCACCAGTTGGTCATGTTCATCTCAACATCTGTTCATCTTTGCACTACTGGCCAAAGATATTCAATAACATGTCATCTTTGCACTACGGGCCAAAGATATTCATCAACAATTCATCTTTGCACTACAGGCCAAAGATATTCCTCAACAGTTCATATTTGCACTACGGCCAAATATATTCATCAACAGTTCATATTTGCACTACAGGCCAAATATATTAATATCTCAAAGAAATATATAATCATTTCAGAATTTATATAAACAATAATTATAACTATGTTGATCAATTCACCTTTGCACTTAAGTTAAAGATATTCACTTATAAATTCAATGGTCATGATCATACCAGTCAACAATTCAACTTTGCACTACTGGCCAAAGAAGACCCATAGTAATGATCATACCAGAAATCTACCCATCTTTACACTCAAGTCAAAGAGAAATATCATCATTAGGGTTATAAAAATATTATATATGATAATAAAATCAATATAATCAACATATAGATTTAATCTCAAGAGTAATATTCATAAACCAACTATAATTTGGTCAGAAAAAGAAACCAATTTTGTCGTGAATAGTAACTCGTGAATAGTAACTCGTGAATAGTAACTCATGAATAGTAAACTCGACACAAAAAGGTAGAAATTCCACAATAAAATACATACCAATATTTCGATATAATGATATTGAAAGAATAATATTTCTTAAGCTTATAAACAATTTATTTTAATTGTTTATACTTTACTAAATAATGTATTTAATCATTCTAAAATGCCAAACTCATAAGATTTCATCACCAATAACCAAAAACCCTCATCAAAAATCTGCATATACCTCATATAGGATTCTCAAGCCATAAAATCCTATTTTCTAATTTTCTTACTTCGCAAAACATATTTAATTCATTTACTCATAAATAGTCTATTTTCATGAAAAATACCAAATCAGTTCCAAAAATATTTTTTTCTGAATTTAGCAGAATATAGTCCCATATTGAACATATATTTTTCTCAGAATTTTTAAAACGCATTTACTATTTTTCATATGGCCAAAACCGCCGAATATTTAGATATTTATCATAAATTGTACTTTTATCCAAAAATTCTGAAATTCACAGAGTACACTAATATTATATAGATGTACTCCCAATAAAAATTTCATCAATTTTGGAGTTAACCACAAGGAATTATAAGCGGTTACTTTTAAAATAGTCTTTTCCCGTAAAATTCATAACTCTTAATCTATATATCCAAAAATCACCATTTTTGGACACAATCAATAAAACTCATCAAAATATCATTTCAAATTTTTCCAGAATTTTTTTAAAGTCAGAAAAATTACGAAACTGAAAATCATAACAACCCTTAAAATCCCTTACCTCAAAAGAGCAGTACTTCTGATCGGTATAAGGCTGAAGAAAACTTGCACTGATGAATAGAAACTCACAAAGTATCTAAATACTCACAAAATACACTCAATAATCTAGAGAGAGAAAGAGAGAAAACTTATGAATTCTGGTGTGATTTTTAATTCTAACTTAGCCCTCTATTTATAGGAAAATGTTAGCACGCCGAAGCAGACTTAACCTGCAACCTGATGGCTTTACCTACTACTATTCTCACCCACCACATTTGAATAAAAATTTCAACATATTTCTTCACTAACTAAGAGTGGGGCCCACCAATTCTAGAATTTTCCACCAAAATGATTAACTCCGAAAATTCAACAATTTCTGAACCAGTCATCTCGTAAAATTCATAACAAATTATACGTTCATTTTTAACGGTTCAAAATTTGTGGACATATACTCAACTTATATATGTATAACATATCCAAATATTACCACGATCCAACGGTCGGATTAAAAATTATAACCCTCGCAAAATATCTCAAAAACCCTAATTTAATTTTCAATACCTCCGTTCCGACAAAATACAGATAAAACACCTCAACATTAACTCCTTCATTTTTAACCACAAAAATATATCCCTCATTTATATCCACATAAAATAAATATTTCCTTATCATATGAATCAATAATTAATTATTCACAGATAATATTACAGAATCACATTTATGACAACCAGACCGTTCCCAAGAAAGAGGGGGCTTTCCAATAAGGATTTCTCCTTACTGGCGCGCAATTAGATGACCAAACCTCTCCTTAGACAGAACTTTCTAGACATTGCCAATAATGTTATCTAATAATATTATTCAAATAATATGAATTATTGATCTGATAATGAAAAATACTGTGCAGCAATAATTATTGAAACAATAATAATATAAAATTTCAACGTAGCAATTATTGAATCAATAAAATAAAATATTGAACAGTAATTACTGTAACAATTATTGAGTAGTGCCTTCTTACGTAAGAATCAATAATTTCAAAAATACTGTGCAATACCGTGTGCTACTGTGCAATATCGAGTATTACTGTATTTTAACCACCGGGTATTTCAACAGTATTAACGGTAACAACTACGCCGTTATTTGTAAAAACTCAAATTTGTCGTTTTCTTCATCCGACATTTATTCGTTATGGGGCCCACAAATAGCTGCGCCGTCGTACGAATATTCTCTGACAGAAAGAATATTCCACGACCAAACGAATATTCCCCGACAACAATGATTATTTTATAACCACTTGCTTATTTTGAAAAAAAAATTCACATTTCACCCATAACTTTAAACTTTTATCAATTTAACCATTTACTGAATAGTAATTATAAGAAAAATTGAATACTTTTATTTCATAAAATTCGGGGTCTTACAGAAATGATATAAGAGCATGATAATTATCTTGGACCTGATAATGTTCTGGTATGTTTTCAATGTTATTTACATATTCTTTATGTAATCTAGATATATAAGCATCAATTTCTGCAAGTACCTTGAAATGCTTGGATCTTTTAGGATTGAAGTCTGCCTTCTCCCCTATTATGAGACAAGATGTTTTTTGTTGATTCTCTTTCCATCAAGTTTTGAGGTTTTATGAGGAGTGTCAGTATTAATGGCATCCTCATTATTATGTAAAAAAGACATGTATGAATTATACTTTCCTCTTAAGATTTTTTGTGAATAAATGCGTAGGAGGTGTTCTCAAATGTGTCAATGGATGAAAGAAACAAGGCAAGAAACAACAATGGTCACGACAACCTAAAAAACATTCGGGTGTTCCACAAGGTACTTTCCGACTCAGTGTGGTTAGAAGTTAAAACTATGTGTCTCCTTCCTTTTGTTTCTGAGTATTTTTTTTCATATTTTGTTGAGAAAATTCATTAATCTCCTTCCTTTTGTTTCCGAGTATTTTCTTCATATTTTGTTGAGAAAATTCATTTTCATCCATGTGCTACAGATTTGGAAATCCCATGGACTATGACAGTCTGAAAGAAACCATAACAAATATTCAAAATTCTTCCAAGAAAGGCGAAGATATTCCCTTTTCCATTGTTGTGATATATGATAGAGAGTGGTTACATGGAGGTAAATAAATGTAAATAAATGTGATGCTTCATTTTGATTAAGGCAACATATAAGTAAGCCATTAATGCTTACTCTTCAATCTAAGATGTGTACAGGCTAAGAAATATGATGTACCACTTCATTTTGTTATCATGGGTGCTTATGATGTCCACTTTCTAAAGAAACTGAATTTGTGTGGATATACACCACCATCTTTTCAAAAGGTAATTGGTTATCTTCCTCTCTTTCCAAGCTTGAGGGGTTTGGTTTCTCTATGACATGAAAATTTTATAATTCGTGCAAGCTATTTAGGGCAGATATAGGGTGTATTTACTATATACACATGACCCCACTTGACATCCAACTAAATTTAATATTATAGGCGAGGAAAAAAATATTTTTCTTATGAATTAGTTATAAAAATCTCCAAGTGTGTATTCATCTCCGGGTGCGAGTGTGTAAATAATATTTTCACAATTATTTACATATTTGTAATTTTATATTTATAATATAATCTATTGAATCAAAAAAGAAATTCATGCTAAGTAAATATGATGAATGATCTCTAAATTTATTTTTAATTGTTACAACAAATAATACGTCTTCAATTTCGAGCACCATCGTGTTAATAAATTATATATTTCATTATTTAAACTAACACGTGCATTGCACGGGGTATCAACTAGTATTTATAATTATACTTTATAAGTTGAAAATCAATAATATACTAATATTCATAATTTGATAAGTTGATAATCAGTAATAGACTAATATATAATTATAATTTTATAAGTTGATAATCAGTAATAGACTAATAAATATATATATATATATATATATATATATATATATATATATAAGGATAATTACTAATAGACTAATTCTATAATTAATTCATCTCAATTATTTTTCAATTAAAAATATTTTAATTATATTAGTCTATCACTAATTATCTCAATAAAAATCCATACATATTTTACCTTATTCAAACACTCATACAGTCATACTACATGCACTTCAAATTTTATCATATATACTACATGTAGGTCTGACAAAATATGGTTATGGGTTAGTTTTGATTTTCAAAATATGTTTATGGTTCCATTTAAGAACTAAAACCATATTAACCATTTTTAATATGGATTGTGTGGGTTGGAACTATATGATTATGGTTCAAAATCATATTAATCATATTAAGATGTTTTGACTTTTAAACAGAACTTTTAAAAAATAAAATTGTGACCGTCACAATTAAATTAATTAAGTAATAATATGATATAAAAATTATTAATATAAATAATAAAATGCTAAAAAAACTATACTAATAAAATTTTAAATTGAAATTATTAATACCCTTTCATATTTAAATAATTTTTCAAAGTTATTATTAACCTGGTAATAGAAAGGTTGGATCACATTCAAAATACACCATAGTATAATTCTTTTGTAACTAGAATACTAGAAAATTTATTTATATATACCTTATTACTGTATCAAATAATACTTGTTATATTTATCCAAATTAATATCAAATTAGAATAACATTTAAAATTATGAGGAAATTGTAAGACCCCAACTTTTATAAATAAAGATGAATTTTCTATAAATATCATTTTTAAATATTATGGAGTTAATTTGATATAATGTTATAGTTGTGGGTAATATTTATAAATTTTGCAAAGTACGCAAGTTGTTATATAATATTCGATTGGTCGGGGAATATTCGTTTTAACAGGGAATATTCGTACAACGGCACAATCATTGGTGGACCCCACAACGGAATTATTGTCGGATTGAGAAAACGACAAAAATATTTTATTAAAAATAACGGCGGAAATTTTACCATTGTTACTGTTGAACTACTCGGTAGTAAAAGTACAGTAATATGTGTGGTTGCATAGTAGCACACGGTATTGATTATTAATGCTTATGTGAGAAGTCACTCAGTTTGATTCAATTATTGTCAGTTAATAATATGAATTATTTAGCGATAATGACGTTTTGTTTTATTCGTATTATTAACGTAATAAAATAGAAATATCTTTTTATATAAAACAGAATACTTTATTAAAGTTATTCTATAAATAGAATATATTATATTTTATTTAAAAGATTTTTCTTTAAATATGGACCGTCAGATTAAAGTAATCAATCTGGACCGTTCATTGATTAGTTACTATGCATTCTATTTTTCTATAAATAGCAGCTCATTCCTTCATTATTTCTTACGAATTCACTGAACTCTAGAGAGAGAAACTATAGAGAGAAACTATAGAGAGAGAGAAGAAGAGTATTATACTACTTAACTACTTCCTTATTTCAGCTCGTCTTTAAAACGGTAAGGGGTGTTATTCTTTCTTATTCATGAAGAGAACTGTTGTTATTCCATTTCTTATTATTCTGTTGGAATAACCTGTATACGCGGTCTACCCTATACTTGGTGACATTCTTCTATTATTATGTTGGAACATCCTGTCTGTGTGTTTTACATCGGACCTGGTTCCGTCTTGTTATTATTCTGTTAGAACATCCATTCTGTGTGTTTTACACCGGACCTGGTTCCATTATTTATTATTCTGTCGGAATATCCTGTCTGTGCGTTTACGCCGGACCTGATTCCATTATTATTATTCTGTTAAGAATAACCTGTCTGTGCGGTCTATCGCATGCATGGTGATTTCTTTTGTTATTCCATTCCTTATTATACTCAGTTGATTAAAACTTTGACTTCTATACTCCATGAAATTAGTGGAATATCCTTGATATTTGCGCTTCATCTAGTATCTATTCATGAAAATATTCTTCTGATCAGTCTTGAAGTTACTCCACAAAGCAGTATCATGTTGACAATTTGGACGTTGTTAATTATTGGATAAATTAATTCTTGAACTTGTTTTATTGAATTCTTATATCATTGTCATCGTCCTCATGTTTATAAAATGTTGAAAGTCATCTATGGCCTGTAATGCATAGATGGACTTGGTATGATTATGACCAGGGATTATTCGGTATAATCATGACCGTAATGTTACAAATGATGTGGTAAAAGTCCTCATTGGCCATAGTGCATTGATGGACAGTTGTTGGCATGATCATGACCATTAATGAATACACGAATATCCTTGGCCGTAGTGCAGGGGTGATTCGATGATGTGGATTATTTTATTAAGCTGAGTCACAGCGATAACAGTGTTGAAAAACCTTTTAAATCATAAAAGATAGTAGAGTTTATTTTCTACTTGACTCTTTTAATGGATTGCTTGTTCCACTGCAGTTAAACTTGATGTCTATTATATTTTATCAGTTTAACATTGTTGAAGGCTAACGATAATTTATTCTGCATTATCTTAGTCATAATATTTCTTACTGGGCTAGTTGAGCTCACCCTTTCTTTCACTGTTCTCTTCAGGAAATGAGAACGTAGCTGGGGCAAGTCGGGGAACGGAGTGATGGTTCGAATGATAGTATTAGTTAGTAGTCCTCACTATTCTATGTAATAGTATGTTAATAAATGTAATGAGGACTCCTTTTGAGTATGAATACTCTCTAGAAGATAATATTTGTATTCAAACTCACAGTTTATGTTTTGTCGTATTGTACACGACAGTTGTATTAGTAAGTTGTATTTGTATTCTGTACTTTGTATCTGACGACCCAAGATGGGTGATGTATACCTAATTTTGGGGGCGTGATGTATACCTAATTTATGGGTGATGTATACCTAATTTTGGGGGCGTGATGTATACCTAATTTTGGGGGCGTCACAAACCGGTTCAGAACTATATTTGTTTTAAAAAATATGGGTCCAAACTTTAACCAACCTGAATAAATAAAAATGGTTAACCAACCCATTTAATAAAAATGGTTAACCAACCCATTTAGTTCCAATTAATATGATTTGACCCAACAGTTAACTAACTATATTGACAGGTCTAACTACATGCATGCATGCATTTGAAGTTGCAACATTTATTAGATGAACTTCAACCATTTAAATCTTTTTTTAATAGAAGAAGAGAACGCCTCAAATATTATTTTTTATTATTCTTTTAACTTGGGTGAAATCATAATTTTTTTAAGAAAATATTTTTAATTAATTAATTCATAATTTTTTTAAGAAAATATTTTTAATTATTTAATACTTGAGATGGTGGAGGAAACTAATTATAAAATTAATTTGTGTATTCGGATTTTGAAGATGGAGAAGAACTAGTGATAAGTACTCTAGCCGTGGTAGAAACTAGAAACTAGAACTAAAAAGGGCTAGATCAAATTGTTTATGTCCATCAAAAAATCCAACTCTCATAAGCATAGTATAGTATAGTATTTGTGTTTTTTAAGTGCATTATCTACATCACTTCCCCTCACTTCCCCTTGCCTTCCCTTGCACTACAGCATTTCCAGTATAATTCTGGTAGTAAAATCCAGAATCCAAGTCCAAGCCTAAATCACCCAAAAAAGCTTTAATTAATCATGTACTTGTACTTTTAACAAAATTAATAAAAATGGATCCGAATTTTAATTAACAGACTAACCTGCTCTTTAAGCCATCGTTGATGATCCATCATTACTTCAATTGAATCACAATTTGAAGCTATGTATTTGTAAGCGACCAACAACGAAAAGGTTTTAATTAATTATGAAAAAAATATAATAATTAAGCAATAATAATATGTTAAAGATTATAAACAATTAGTATATATATACCCGTGAAGGTTCCACTCCCCTCTAATAGTATTCTTCAAAAGCTTTGCATCAGCACAAGCAAAAATTTCATTAAGTTTGTTAAATTAACACATAATACTGGCAACATCACCTTCTTTAACACACATCTCGTCTCCACCATATGGTGCACCTTTTAAATATATATATATATATATATATATATATATATATATATATATATATATATATATATATATATATATATATATATAAAACAAAATAAAAAATAGTATTTATTTATATATTTATCAAAATGATATAAAAAAAATAAAACATTAATTATTACCTTAGCATCAAAAGTAAAGCGAGAATCTGCAAGCGAAAATTTTATGCATTATCTTTAATTATGAAAATTTTATGCATTATCTTTAAGATGATGAGCACTCAACCATTATACATTTTCATTGTCATTATATATGAGAATTTGATTCTTGATTAAAATCTACCTCATTTTTTAATTTAAATTATAATTACATTTAGTCTCATGGTTCTTAATCCAAACTAATTTTATAATTAGTTCTCCCCACCATCTCAAGTATTAATTAATTAAATATATTTTATTTAATTAAATTAACCTATTAATCTATTATTGATTATCATAAAAAAATTAAGAAAAATTGAATACCAAACCCTTACATATTTTATCTTATTCAAATCATTTCTATTTAACATAAGTGTCCAAATAAAATTATTTAGTATAAAGAAGAGGATTAATATTTTCATAAGTACAAATTTATTTTTTATTTTTTTATAAAGTTCTCACGGGAATAATAATTGATAAGATAAGTAGATTACTAACTTTACCATTAGAAGAGGAGGATCTAGAGACAATCCCAACCATTATTTTCAAATCTTTTGGAGCACCAAATATCCAATGGTGAAGATTTTCAAGTCTTTTGGAGCACCAAATATAATCAACATTATCATTAGTCATTTCCCTATTGCTACAATTTAAACAAAAATATTAAAAATAGGTCAAAGAATTAACTATTTTTCATTGTGGTCAAATTTAGAGGGTTGTCACTTTTTTATAAAATGAACAAACAATTCAAGTTCGATCCATATTCACTCGACTAAAAATTCAATTTAAACTCGACTCGAAATATAAATAATTCAAATATTCTATTGATACTCGAATCATTTTCTGCTCGAACTCGATTCAATTGAAATAAATAGGAGGCTAAATTAAGAAAACACATGCATGATATAATAAAAGGGTCGGTTCTTTTTTCCACTTTTTTGGAAAGAAAAAATAAAGTGATACAAAAGTCTATGCAATATTCTCCAAATGAGTTGCACATTACATGAATGTTGTTACCAAGAAAATTCAAATGCATGTGAGATATGGGGGAGAAAAAAAAACCACAATTAACGAATATGATGCGAAAGAATAGATAACCGAAGCTAAAGATGAAGTCTTGTTGAACCAAATATATGAAGGGGGCTGATGTCAACGTTGTTAGGCCCAAGCAAACTTAGCTTGGGAGGTCTAATTGACAATTCAAGAAATTTTTGCCTCTTGTAGATGTCTTGTTGGTTATATTCCCTGAGGAAACCACCAAGATATAAACCAGCTCGCCTCTAGCATGACAAAGTATCATAAGCATACACGAAAGGGTTATCTTCCGGTCTTGGCTCGTTTCATTCCCCCGTTGTTAAATGGAGACATGCTGGGACTCATGCTCGGGCTCATGCTAGGGCTTTCTTCCCTTAGTGTACCATTTAGCATAGCCAATTCTCTCAGCTGTTGCTTCTTATAGACATCCATGGACTCATCCTAGAGTAAGAGAGAGGAATAAGAAGTATGAAGAAAGTATAATGATTTGTATCAAATAGCTGAAAGGTTATTCTCATTCATACCACTGGTTTCAAAAGGTTTTCCAGTAATGCAACAGCATGTTCCAAGCGCGAATCTATCATATCTTCTGGGAATTCAGCCTCTACCAACAAATGTAGTGGCTCATTCAGGTGCTCATATCCAGGTTTATCTATCAATTTTTCTTCCTGATTCAAGGGAAAAATAAAACGGGACACTGCCGTACGTGAGAAATTATAACCAAGGTTTCGATATATGAAACTGAATAATGTTCTGCCCCAAAAATCCTTGCAAAATGATGCACGACTGTTGCAACTAACGATGTTAATGACAATAAAAATCAAATGATTGAAATACAGAAGATTATATTGTTTCACCATAACAAAAAGAAAAATCATGTAAACCAAGCAATTTGCAGGTGATTAGCCCTGTACAGTTTCAACTAAGTTGCACAGAATTACTTCACAAAAAGGAAAAGACCAAGTTGCTGGTGTTATTCCATAGTTCCATATTTAAGATTACAAGGGCATTGTTTCTTTTCTAATTTTGACAAGGGCATTGTCGGAGATTGACAAGTAAAGAGTACTACTGAGTATTTAGTTTTTAAGCAATATGTACAAGCTCAATAGAAATCGACACTTCTTTTCAAGTATATTTAAGTCCAAGATACACATAATCCGATAAAAGGAAACCTACAACAGTTAAAACCTAACAAAAATCTACAACCATAGGATATTTGTCGAAACCGGAAAATGAGGAAAATTTGTAGTTGGATAAGTTGGTTACTCAAATTATTAAGTGAATCCCTTGCTAGCATTCACTCGTCCTCACAAGTAGTTCCCCTTTTTTAAATGATCTGCTTGGGTTTCCGTGGACTTGTTTATGTCGGTTATAGTTAATGATGATACCTAGTTTGCGTGGCTTCCATACCCACATTGGTGGATTCACTTTGCATTACATACTTCTTGTTCATACTTATCAAAAAAATTAAATATGGATTTTAAATGTTAGCTAACTTGAAACAGAACGCCAAAATCAGACGAAGGAGGGAGGGTAAAAGGCAAGAGAATACAATGTCAGGTTACCTATGCCCAGACAACTGAAGTCAATGTGGGATTGCATTTAGGCAGGTCTACCAAACACACAATGTCAGGTTACCTATGCCCAGACAACTGAAGTCAATGTGGGATTGCATTTAGGCAGGTCTACCAAACACACCATGTCGCCATCCACCCAGGCATAAACATGTTTAGATTCATAGATTTACAGATTGTTGATATTGATATCGATACCTATACTAGGTATAGTTGATAGGAGCAGCAGCTATAGTCCTTACAAGTTCACAAACACCTAGTACATCACTGTTTAGGAGATAATTGGATATCTGTCAGAAATTACTAAATGATCTATCTTAAAAAATAGCTTCAAATGCCAGATATCAGCTGAGCCCCTGGAATGCTCTTAATTGCGATAGTTAGATATACGCGTTCCGTCCAAGTTAATGTGGCCACATTACTTTTTGGCTTTTTGCACGTCTTATAGTGCATGCCAAAAACATATCAACGTGTTATATTTTCACGTGTTTAGTATATTTTACATATTATATTTTCATTATTATTAAAAACGCGTCAAAATTATGATGTGTAGATGTGTCCTTGATGGCTAAGATGCGTGCAAAAAGTAATGCAGCACGGAAGGAGTACATGGTTTGGCCTGACAACTAATGCTTTAAGGGCAGTTGGTAGTCTAACCTGATATCAATATTTGATTTTGAGTGGTCATGTGTTCAAGTGTCTTTGTTTACATTTTGTAACCCATTTCATCAGTAAGTTGAAGTATGTTCCACAGGTCCACCCCGTCACACCATATCTATTTGTTTTTCTATCTGGCTTTACATGCGCAAGACAATAGTTGCAGAACTACATACATAGTTGTGCTCATTCTTTAACCACTAAACCCTTCAGGGCACCTGATAGTCTAGTCAGGTAACACCCTATATTTCTAAAATGCAAAATAAGTGTAATTTAATAATTATAGGGAATTGATATTTCTAGAAGTAAAAAATCTTAATTCTGCAAGATCCTCTCTCACATGAGGGTGGACCCCACTTATTATTTATGTGAGAAGGAACTTGTGATACTAACAATTTTACTTGTGGAGATATCAATTTTCTAATTATATATTTTCAAATACAAGTTATGCATGAATGATTAATTGTTGTTCCATATAAATGTTATATCAAAACTTTCTAAGCAAATGAAGTACAAGTCAACTAGGTTCACTAAGAGCATTCACAATAGTTTTCTTATTTTTATCCCTACTCTGCAGTGTTATTGGGTCATTCTACAAAATAGGAATTCAATTTTTTCACTATATACCTAACAGGTTCCTTATATTGATTCTTTAAATAATGAAATTTAAAATTTAAAAGTTCTAACAGTCAAAACATCAAATTAATAGTAATCTTATGCTTTATAAAAGAGAGTATTTATCAATTATATTCCACTGTAAAATAATTTTTATTTTGTTTTAAATTTTAAGTAATTTATGGAGTGAGTATTGAATGGATTGTAGTTGCAAATATACATAAGATCAATATTAAATTTTAAAAAATTAATTTGTGATATTTTTAAATTTAAATTTAATATGATTCATTTAAATTTTGAAAATAATAAAATTTATAATTAATAGTACTTTTATAATATTTATAATTATATTGACATAAATTAAATAAATTTATATCAATTTTAAATTTGAATGCATTTGAAATTAATTTTTTTTTTAAATTCAATATTAAGTTTATAATTTGAAAATAAAGTAGTAAAAAAATGTCAAGATGTGTATGATTGATGAGTTGTCCACTTAAATGAGGGTGTGAAATGTCATTTTGTATATATAGAGAACGGTCTTTTGATTCCCTCACACTGGAGAGTAAAATTCTATATAAGGATTAAAATAGAGAGTCAAATAAGGATAAGAAAACTGTTGGATAATGATTTGTTGATATATTCTTCAAAATTGGGGATAGAGATTTGATTAGAGAAACTGTTGTTAATGCTCTAAGGAGAGTAGGAGACAAGGAGGAAAATGATCTTTAAATAGGAATGACAACTATGTGCACATAAATGTAGAAAGACATTTTAAATCGAAATAAAAAGTCTATGACCTAAAATGCCTATGATTATTTCCCTTCCCTCATATTCACAGTAATTCTATGCTAAGAATGCCTGTGTTTGTGAGTTTGAAAATAGTAGAAAAGAAAAGAATTTAAAATCATGAGAGAAATGAGGAAGAGAAAAGAAAATTAGTTTCTTTCATTTTGTTGAGTTTTGGAAGAAAATTTTAACTTTAAAAAGTACATTACTATTTTACCCCTATGATATAATACTTAAGAAACCATTATAAGGATACATTGTTATTTTCATATGTCTCTCTCCACTTTTCTTTTCTCCCCTAAAAAAACAGTTAGTGATTAGTAAATGTGTCCAAGAAAAAGAAAAATCATAGTCATTGACTCATCACATACAAAGCCATTTAACAACCCAAAGTTAACAAACTTCCACTTTAATATAACTCGTGCGGTATAAAATCAAAAAGGAAAATGTGCATCACCATCAGGCAAAACGTGGAAAAGGGGAATTCGTGGGATCACCTACAATTTAAAATGTCTTCCTTTAGAAGATTAATTAATGAAAAAGACCTCGAAACACAAGAATACTTGGATCACGCATATCAGAAGGATCATTAGTGCCCCAGCATATAAGTAGAAAAGGAAACTAAGTAATATACAACTATTAAAGAAACTATTCGCATAAATGAACTTTGGTTTTATAAGCTCCACACACTGCAGTTTTTGCTGACTCCTCATATTGGTTCCAATATCGGTCTCATTAAGCAATAACTTGCATTGAAATTTATTGTTTTATGAAAATAAAAGTGAAAGAGGTGGGAATAATGATACCTTCGTAGAATCCTTCACTGATCCCCGGCCTCTTATGAATATTCTACACTCTGTCGTAGCTTCAATCCTTTTCAAAGAATTTCCTCGCGGTCCCAAAATTCGACCAACAAAATTGAACTGCCATGCTTTCGAGTTGGAAATTATAACGGAAAAATGAAAATAAACCAAAGAACAAGACTGAACGAATGATGGAGAATGGGATGGAAAAAAAACCTACACTTACATTTGGGAATTTATCCAATGGAACATCAAGTCTGATAACTCTCTTTACAACAGGTGTGGTTGTTAATCCTAAAGCTGCAGCAGGCCAACCCATAGAAGGTTGAACTGGGGCCATTCTTCGGAGAAGACCGTTTTCCTGAAGCAAGACAATTATCATATAACCATAATTTGCAATTAAGATTCAGGAAGGCTCTCTGATGCATCTTCATATTGTTAATTGTCAAGGAGTTCTAACCGCCCTGCTAAAATTTATGGAGTTCTTCTGCATATCTTTTCATGCACATGAAATTAAAAATAAGAAAAAAAATACTCTCTAATTCATAATTGATGATGCTATAGATCATTCACTTCAGTGCTAAGAATTGGCCTTTTATTTTGTTTTAATATACTAAAGGGAGTTATGTGGTCTAAAACATTAACTTAGGAAACTTCCAGCTTTAACCAGATCACACAGCTCACTTGAGTAAATTTCATATCCATTCTAATGACCTATCCAGATCAATAAAATGAATTTTAGAAAGAAACATGATGTAAATCTTTAATAATGTCTTAGCACATGTCTTGAGAGATTAACTGCATGCATCTGCCACTAAAGCAAGAATCTTGATTTGTAGTGAGCATACGAATGACATGATAGGATCAAAGGGTAGTCCATAATTTCTTTTCTTTTCAACATTATAACAGATTAATCATAAAGGAAGGAACTCTAACAAATACAGCAGAGAAAATATGGCATTCTATAGACGCCTCCTACAATAAATAGAAATCTTTTTACCTCTGATTGCATTGAGGACCATGTTTCCACATCCATTGGTCCTCCATTAGGTTGTTGACCTAACGGCCTATATGGCCGCTCGGGCCCCATTCTTTCATGATCCATGAAACTTTGATTGGATACAAATCCCGACGTCCGCATGATTTCTTCATAAAATCAACCAAAGAAGCAAGTTAATGTTAATAAAAGCCCAAAAACAGTTAGCAATTAGAACATTAGTGTAAATATGCTTTAAACAATATTGCTAACAAGGTCGTAAGCATCAGAGACCAACATGTAATCATTGAAACATTTTCCAAGAGTGTCATCATACGTACTCCATGAACCTTTCCTAAAGGAAAATCTGAGATTAGAAGAGGAAACAAATACCTAGTACTGATTGGGATAGTTATATACTTGCCAATTAAAACTTGGCAAGCCTACCGGGTAACATATGTAGAGTACAATCCAAAATGTATTAGTACATTCACATAATATATTGAATAACATAAGCGCTGACTTCAGGTGATATGGCCCCGGCCCAGAATATGAAACAATATCAAATGCTTTGCAAATTATTAGGAAAGTTGGGGTGAGAAATAGACATGGCATATATTGAATAACATAAGCGCTGACTTCAGGTGATATGGCCCGGCCCAGAATATGAAACAATATCAAATGCTTTGCAAATTATTAGGAAAGTTGGGGTGAGAAATAGACATGGCATATATGCTTGTATGATGACTTGTGACTACCAACTTCTCTGAGACACGGTCTTCATTAATACCTCAGACATTTTTTACTTTTAGAAGGTCAGTATTATGGACGAAAACGGAAGTGAAAGTCATGAGCTAAAAGGCATAGGTTAAAAGGCATAGGTATGGTGCTGCTAGTTCTTAAATGAAGTTCAGGCAAAGGGTACAAACATATTATCAAAAAATTGGAACACGCATTATTGTTTCATACTTTAATACGTAAATGGATAAATAATCATTTGCTTTGATGGCAGCTCTAACGCTCATTTTTTGGAATTTTATATGTAATAATTATTCTTATTGGTTTAAAGAAAATATTATTTCAAACAAAATAGCAGGCAATGAGGTAGATATGGCAGGCTATCTTGGACAAAGGTACGGTAAAAATAGAAACAGCATAAAATATATCGACAAAAATAACATCATATGTTTTGGATACATATCCTGAAGACAGATAATTGTGTCAACCAAACAAAAAACTGTGATTATATCTATGGTGATGCTCCAGAAAATATATAACTTATGCACGCAGAGATAGTAGATAAAGACCAGATAACGGATGATTTAACAAAAAGTCCAATCTGCAAACAGAGCATAATTGTAAAAGACGACAATGTAGTTAGAACGACTGAACGAGGCTTTTTGAGATGAGAGAACTGCTTCCTCGTATCAATGAGTACTGCTATCACTGTTAAAATCAATAACTAATACAAGCTTATCAAATGCTAGCGTTGTATGGCTGAAAGTCGGTACAAATTCTTATCATAGTTACAGTTACAGCTGTGTTTCCTTTACAAGATCCTACTCTTCCAGTGTCATTTATCCAGTGCTGACTATAACTTCTTGTCTGTTGTAATATCCAAGTGTTCTGATGACCTCATTTTATCTACTAGTATTTTTTATATTTCACAAAAATCATGATATATTATAATGAAATTTTCACCTCACTCTTAAGGATAATCTCATGTCAAGAAACATAACACTCCAAATAATTGGATTTCTGGACTACTCTTGCACCTGTACACGTTCAAAAGAACTCCTAACCTATCTCAAATTTTAAGCTCCCTTTTTGGCGCATCACTGTTCTTGCAACCAAGTAGGAAGAAGAACAACTAGACGTAGAAGAAGCCTATTCAAATCATACAACAACAAATTTAATTAATGGAATATGTTCGCTATTCAATTGGGAATACTCTCCCTTCTGAATCTTCTGATCAAGGAAAATTTATGCTGCCTTCTGAAGTCAAGAAAGCAATATACCCAAGAGTACTACTTAACAGGTAAAATAGCTCAGTCTGCTAAGTGTATTCAGGACAGCTTTAGTCTGGCAATCTCTGAATATATAAACACAGCCGGGGGGCTTATTAGTTTTCGGTGTTAGTCCTGTGTAGCTTGCCGGGAGTCGTGCCTGTCGACGGCGGTCAATGAATGTTATCAATAATATGTTGGTCTTTTAATTTTTTTGGGTCCTAAGATTAGTATAAATACATCATTGTACTCACTACTGAGAATCCATTAATTGATAACATCATAAGTCCCTTTTGATCTTCTCTCTTTTCTTTACAATTTATATATAAAAGTCAATACTGCTAAGTTCAACTTTTCTATCATGAAAGACATTACAGAGCCTAGTTAATATTGAAAGCTACACTAGAAATCTACATAGATGTTCATCACATTTCTACGTATTAATATCAAAAGAAATATAATTTCCAGGTGTTGATACAAGCAAACCTGAATACTCTTCCACAGTCTACGTGGCATACTTGCTTTTTTCATGGAGCAAAAAAAGAAAATTGTAGAGGCATAACCAAAATTCCCTAATTTAGCAATATATTTGGGTAAAGAGTACAAAAAAAGGATTAACAACCTTAACTTAGAAGCCTGCTGCAGACTGGCATAACTTGCATAAACGGAGCCAACTTTTGCCTCTCCGCCAATAATTCCGACAAATATCTGCCAATACAGCATCTTACAAATTAAGTAACAAAACAAATTTTGGTAAAAATGGCGTAATAATAATAGACCATAAGAGACATAACTAAGTAGATAGCTAAGTTCTAAATGTGAGTTATTGTAAATTGCCAACTGCTTACTTTGCAGTCTGTCTAAACAGCTCGTATCTGCCTATCCTGACAGATATAGATGAGAATATGTCAAAATTTGACCATTTCCCCATCTGTGTGCCTCATCATTTTTCCAGAAAATATGCCAAATTCAAATCTGAAACCCGGGATATTGGGAAAAGACAACACCAAAAGTTCTTTCAATGTAAAAAGGAACCAATAATAGGTAACTGAAAAATGCAGAGTTTCTTTTCAAGGCACAACTTTGAACTTTCTTATCATATCTAAAATTCCAATTTACTACATTGGCCATATTGGTGACCTAAATAAATTTTAAAACAAGTTCATAGATTTCAAAGTTTATAGCCATTATATCCTCACCCAAAAAGAAACAGCAAACACCCTCGAGTGCAGAACAAGTTGATAGATTTCAAAGTTTGTAGCCATTATATACAACCAATAAAACAACCAAAATGAGCAAATTAGCCACTCAATTTGAAACACACATAAAAACCAAAACTGCAATTACAAATCTGCATAAATGGAAAGTATCTAAAAACAATATCAATAGTTACAATAATTTGGTACTGACCCATACCAAGATCCAAATTTAATGACAGAAATATTAAATCAAAATCAAAACCAAAAAATTACAAAAATTAACCTTTCACGATCTGTAGGAGATGAAGACCTTTGCAGTGAACCATTGAGTCCAGTTGGGGAGTACTGAAAGAAACTTCCTGGA
The DNA here is from genome assembly GCA_016801055.1 of Panax notoginseng. Classification (NCBI taxonomy): domain Eukaryota; kingdom Viridiplantae; phylum Streptophyta; class Magnoliopsida; order Apiales; family Araliaceae; genus Panax; species Panax notoginseng. The sequence continues at coordinate 14,926,634 of CM029017.1, read as the reverse complement.
GGAATTCTACTATCCATATTCCCAGATAACAAAAAAGATCACTTTTTTACCGCAATCAACTCTGTTTTACATATCAAACAAAACCCACAAATTAGAAAAAACAAACGAACATATATGCACAAATCCAACCAAATAAAAGATATCTAAACTTACTAAAAATATATGCGTTGAAGCTGAAAGAGTGAAGGGAAAATAGTTGCGGCAGTGAAGGGGGGTTGGGGGGTGGGTGGGAATGGGAAGAGATTCAACTCTTCCCCCCTTATTGGACCCCTCTAGAGGAGAAGGGAGAAAATGACAGAGGAGACAGAAATCACCCCTTATGAAAGAGGTCCCTATATATTGATTCTTTGCTTTGGTCTTTGTTGTATGCGTGTTCTATACAAGGACAAATTGTGACAGCAATAACAATACAAAATCCTTGATATTTTTATTTAGTAATTCTTTCTTTTAGAAGTTTATTTAAACTCTATATTCACATGATGATTCAATAATTATAGTATGCGTCTTTTTAATAATTATGATTATTGCTACTCCTATTTTTTATCAAATGATTCCTATCATTAATTTAGTAGGTTCGATCTTTCTTCTTGATTTTAGGAGTAAATTGTGCATTATCAGAGCTCTATTATTGCAGATGTAAAAATTAAAAATGAGTGCTTTACAATTTCAAATTATTAAATATATAATGTGCATAATCTACTGCTAATCATATACAGTTAAATACATTTTTTGTCATTCTATTAAGTGTCGATTTATAAATACATCACCGAACTGATTTTTTTTTACAGTCAACTAATTGAACTATAACTTTTTTATAAAAATTAAAATTTTGGTCTAAAAATATTAAAAATTAACAGAAAGTCTGCATGGCACCGCATGATTATAAAACTCACTGTGATTTTTTTTTTAATAATAATAATAAAGTAACTTTAGTTTAAATTTTTTGATTTTCAAGCTTAAATTCTCTCTTTTTTTAAAAGAACAAATAATTAAATTAATAATAAAACATATTAATTAAATAAATTAATAATAAAATATATTAATGTATAATTTTTTACAAATGTATATATATGAAATTAATAAATTCATATTATCTTTTTAATTTTTAAATATTTTAAATTAACTTTAAACATACAAAATTATCTAATATAATTCATCATCTTCGCCACAAATCAAAATCTGAATTCATCTGAATTCATCATTATCTGCACCACAAATCCAAATCTAAATCTAATTCATCATCTTATTCACCACAAATTTTAGTCTAATTCTAGTCTAATTCATCATAGTAGTCGAAACTAGCTAAAATCCAAATCTAAGTCATCGTCTTCAATTCTTTACCCCAATCCAAATCCAAAATAAAAATGGTGAAATTTTGAACATCGTCTCATATATATACGCATGTTGCTATCAATTTTTCCAATGGTTGAGAAAAGAAAAAATAGGAGCTGAAGCAGCCCCCGATCAGTTCAGTCGACGGGACCCTATTCGTTCATATCTTTATCGCAGATCCAAAGAAACCTAAGTACAGATCCAAATCAACTAAGTTCTAAAACTCCAACAACCTAGATCCAAAGAAACCCAAGTTCAGATATGAAAAATAAAACAAAAAAATAGAGCACTATATCACCAGATCCGGGGTCGCTAGATTGTGGGGGGCTTCATCTTCGAATTAGTAGAGGGTTTTATGGTTCTTTTTCGGATTTGTGCAATTTGGTCCTGCCGGAATCTTCCTTTTGTTCTGGTGTGATTGTACCGATCTGGGTGTTATAACCTTCATTGTTTATCTATTAAAATGTTCATATTAGGTTGTTCGGATTACTTACTTTTTTTTGTGTTTCGATCTGAGTTTTATGTGTTTTTGTATTGCTTATCTTTTTCCATGTTCAGAATTGGAGTTTTATGGCTGAGAAATCTTATATTTAATTTTGTATGTATGAAGTGACTACTGCTTTAATCTTGTTCGCCGGAATCTGGTACGGGGTCTTTTCTTTAGCCGAGATTATGTCTGTCAGTATGAATATTGATCAATTAATTAATTTATCAAAAAAATAAATTTTATGCTAACCGGATCCTTTACATAGCAAACAAGCACTTAATCCTTTGTACCCACATATTCCTAGCTATTTGATTTTGAAACGAAAGAGGAAAAACAAAAGAATAATGAATCAAATCACCTTCTTAGCTATGGTTTGAACTCCTGCCAGAGTATAAATTAAATCGTTTTTATAAGGATTTTTATATTAAGCTTAGATTTAATGATTTCATAATATAAATAATAATTATTTAATTTTCAAAAATAAAAATAAAAATTAATTTTCAAAATTTTAGTTATATTTTTGAAGTTTGAATTTATTTTTATGAATTAAAAATTTTAATTTGTGCTTATTATGAAAATACTTATGAATAATGTTAAAGACATTATTCAAATTTAAATTTACCCAAATTTATTTTATTTAAAAATATATGTAATATATCTTAATACAATAAAAGACAAATTTGTCAAAAAAAATACTAATAATTTTTCATTATTAATGTTGAGGGTATTATGACAAAATTAGTAATATAACATGTAGACATTTATATGTTATATTACTAATTTTAGTTTTATCTAAAGATAGCTTAATTAAATTATTGAATTAAATGAGTTATTTAAATTAAAAGAAAATTACATATTTATGTGTAATTTATTTAAAATTGTACCATACTGAGAAAAAAAAGATTTTTTTTTGTATGCTATTAATACCAAAGTTATACCATACCAAACAAATATTAATGATTAAAATAAATTTAAATTTTTTTTTATTACTTTTATTTTGAATGGATTATTTTATTTGATTTTGATTAATTTAGCATTAACTTTATACAAGTTTCCATCTAGGCATGCCACAAAGAAAAATGTCTACCATCTACGTTTTCTCTCTCTCACGTGGTATCTCATGTAATTTTTCCGTCCAAAATCAAACAATTTAATAGAATTTGTAACGGTTTGTAAAAAAATTGTAATTAAGTGAGTCGAATGAAAAAAAATCAGTTCGGTGATGCATTTGTAAATCAACCCCTAGTAGAATGAAAAAAATGTATTTAACCCTTTACGTGTGTGCGTGTGTGTGTGTGTGTGTGTGTGTATATATATATATATATATATATATATATATATATATATATATATATATACGGTCTAAATCTTAAGCTCACCCCTTATCTAACATACCTTGCATACCCCCCTTTAGCGACGGACCGGGCGACGTTTTAGTTTGGTCTGTAGTTATATGTTATCCGTCGCCTTAACTTTTAGCGACAGACAACATATAACGACAGACCGAACTAAACCGTCACCCTATCCGTCGCTAAAAATGGTATGCAAGGTATGTTAGATAAGAGATGAACTTAAGATCCAGACAATATGTATGTATATATATATATATGCGCGCGAACTGTATTTGTATAGATATATAAAAATAATTTTAGTAAATATATCATAATTATTTTAATATATATAACTTGACTAAAAATAAAAGAAATTGTTATTTGCAAAACAAAAGTGTCGCTATAGATCCTATATCGATGGTTTTATCGTTGCTGTATATCTACAGCGATATTTTTGTTGTGAAAATAATAAATTCTGTTATAAATTTAACAATCACAAAAATAAATCGTCTTAAAAAGAAGTAAAAATATAGTGTTTTGTGTTATACACAAGATTCTCTAGGAAGGAATCCGTGTATACTCTTCCTTCTCTTCTACTCTTCCTCCTTTGAATTCTCCTTCCTTCCCCTTGACTCCTGCCAAGCCTATATAAAGGCATGCTGCTGAATGAATATTTAGAATTCGCCCAAAAGAATTTCTCTCTCTTTTCTCTTACTAATTCTCTATAAATTTATGCAGTAATTATAAGAGTATCTTTATACACTTTTGCTAAAATTTTATAACACGTTATCAGCACGAAACTCTAACCAACTGAGACGGTAAAATTAAATTCTTGCAATTTATTATTATATTACCGGTTTGGCTATACCACCAATAATATAATTTTATTCTTATAATTTCATTTAAATTCTGTTACTTACAATGGTACGATCTATCCTTGTTGATCTTACAAGACTTGGTGGGAACATTTTTACCGCTTATTAAATTATGGGAATAACCTATATATGTGAAATATCATATACTTGGTGAATAATCATTTGTATTCATTTCTTATTAAATTGTTGGAATAACATGTATGCGCGGTTTACCCTATACTTGGTGGAATAACCTGTATACGCGCTTTACCCAATACTTGGTGATCTTCTTTTATTATTTCGCATTTACTATTCTGTCGGAATATCCTGTCAGTGTGAATTTCACCTGACACATTTATTATTTTGTTGGAATATCATGTCTGTGTGTTTTGCACCGGACCTGGTTCCGTATTTATTATTCTGTTTGGAATAATCTGTCTATGCGAACTACCGCATGTCGGGTGAAGATCCATTTGCATTATATTAATAACATAAATATAAGAATATTTATATTTGCATTTTATCACCACTTGAGGTCGTGACTTAGTTTATTTTTCTATATCATACATGCAATTATTTATTGTTTTAATAAATAATAAAATTGTGTTTTAACCAGAATAGATGACAAACTTAACAAAAATAGATTTTTCTATTTTGAAAATCTATGGAGACAACTATTTGGCTTGGGCACTTGATGCAGAATTGTACCTCAGTGCAGATGAGTTAGAAAAGACCATTGAATCAGGAAATACAGCTACTTCGGCACAAAATATAAAAGCCATAATTTTTCTTCGTCACCATATTGATGAAGGATTAAAGACTAAGTATTTAACAGTCAAAGATCCTTTGTCTTTATGGACACAACTGAAGGAAAGATTTGACCACCAAAAATTGGTTGTTCTCCCTAATGCCAAATTTGAGTGGCTTAATTTAAGGCTACAAGATTACAAATCAATTACGAAATATAGTTCCAATGTTTATAGAATAACCTCTACTTTGGTTTTGTGCGGAGATCCAATTTCTGAAACCCAAATGTTAGAAAAAATGCTCTCAACTTTTCATCTCACCAACATGATTCTGTCGCAACAATATAGACAGAGTAAGTTCACAAAATTCAGTGACTTATTGTCTATCCTCCTGGTTGTAGAAAAGAATAATGAATTATTGTTGAAAAATCATCATGTACGACCAACGGGTGCTACCCCATTGCCAGATATTAACAGCACGTCATTCCAGCAGAATAAACGTGACAAAAGATGGTCATATAATAAGAAGCCTTGGGAGCGAAAGAATAAACGAGGCCATCATAACAACAAATTTCAGAACCGCGACAATTCAGGTCACCAGAAGTGGCAAGTGTCTGGGTCGGGTAAAAATAAAGATAATGCAACACAGATGAAGAACAAACCAGATGTTTGTTTTAGGTGTGGGATGAATGGGCATTGGTCGCGTACCTGTCGTACGCCGAGGCATCTGGCTAATTTATTCCAGGAGTCTCAAAATAACAAAGTATTTGAGTCAGAAACAAACTTTGTTAATCATCAATTGAATATTATTGATTATCCACTAATGACCAACAATGAGGAAAAGATTATTGATATTACTGAACCTTCTAAAAGTATCTTTTGGGATATCGTTTAATTTCTTGTTTTAATTAAACATCCTGCATGTATAATATTATTAATTTTCATTCTATATGTGGTATGTGTTTCTCATGAATAAAATTATATTTGAAATATAACTTTTCTTATTTATGTTTTTATATGTGTCAGACCATTTTTTTAATGGATATGGAAGATATATGTTTAGCAGACAATGCAACAACTCATATAATCCTTCAAAGTGAGAAATATTTTTCACAACTGATCAAAGCTAAGGGAAATGTAGGAACTATCTCAGGCACATCAAATTTAATCGAGGGATTTGGAAAAGCTAGTTTCTTGCTACCAAATGAGACACAAGTTTTTATCAAAGATGCTATATATTCTAGTAAATCAAGAAGAAATTTGCTTAGTTTTAAAGATATTCGACTAAATGGTTTTCGTATTGAAACAACCAATGAGAATGATAATGAATATCTTCTCATCACTTCTACTATTTTTGGAAAAAAGGATATCTTGGAAAAACTTCGTTCAATTTCTTCTGGATTATATATTATGAAAATTAGAGCAATTGAGTCTCATACTGTTATGATTCCAAAAATCATAGATCTCAAATCCTTTATGCTTTGGCATGAAAGACTCAGTCATCCAGGTACTTCTATGATGCGTCGTATTATTGAAAATTCTACTGGTCATCCTCTCAAAAATAAAAAGGTTTTTCCTAGTAGTGAATTTCCTTGTGCTGCGTGTTCTCGAGGAAAATTAATTGTTCGACCATCACCAGTAAAAGTTTATAAAGAAGCCCCAAAATTCTTATAGAGAATTCAAGGAGACATTTGTGGACCTATTCACCCATTGTCTGGCCCATTTCTATATTTCATGGTTTTAATTGATGCTTCAACTAGATGGTCTCATGTTTGTCTTCTCTCTTCTCGAAATTTTGCCTTCTCAAAACTTCTTGCTCAAATAATCAAGTTACGGGCTCAGTTCTAGGATCATCCAATCAAGTCAATTCGACTTGACAACGCAGCTGAATTTTCATCAATGACTTTTAATGATTTTTGTATGACTATTGGAATTTCCATTGAGCATTCTGTTCCTCATATTCATACACAAAATGGTTTAGCTGAATCTTTAATAAAAAGACTTCAACTAATTGCACGACCATTAATGTTAAGGGCTAACTTACCTACCTCAGTTTGGGGTCATGCAATTCTTCATGCTGCAGCCATCATTCGAGTAAGACCAACGGCTCTTCATAAATTTTCTCCTCTACAGTTAGTTCTTAGACAGACACCCAACATATCACACTTTCGAGTTTTTGAAAGTGCAGTATATGTTCCAATTGCACCTCCACAAAGAACTAAAATAGGAGCCCAACAAAGAATAGGTATTTATGTTGGTTTTGATTCTCCTTCTATTATCAGATATCTTGAACCTTTAACTGGAGATGTTTTTACTGCACGTTATGTAGATTGTCATTTTGATGAATCTGTATTTCCACCATTAGGAGGAGGGAAAGTTTTAAATAAAAAACCCTCTGAAATATCATGGAATGCATCAGATTTAAATTCACTTGATCCTCGTACAGGACAATGTGAAATTGAAGTTCAAAGAATTATTCATTTATAAAATATTGCAAATCAAATGCCAGATGCATTTAATGATGCTAGAAAAGTGATAAAGTCACATACACCTGCAGTGAATACTCCAGCAAGGATAGAAATACCTATTGAAAAATCAATTCCTGGAGAATTGACGAATTGTTATACACAAGATTCCCTAGGAAGGAACCCGTGTGTACTCTTCCTTCTCCTCTACTCTTCCTCCTTTGAATTCTCCTTCCTTCCCCTTGACTCTTGCCTTGCCTATATAAAGGCATGCTGCTGAATGAATATTTAGAATTTGCCCAAAAGAATTTCTCTCTCTTTTCTCTTACTAATTCTCTATAAATTTATGCAGCAATTATAAGAGTATCTTTATACACTTTTGCTAAAGTTTTATAACACGTTATCAGCACGAAACTCTAACCAACTGAGACGGTAAAATTAAATTCTTGCAATTTATTTTTATATTACCGGTTTGGCTATACCACCAATAATATAATTTTATTCTTATAATTGCATTTAAATTCTATTACTTACAATGGTACCATCTATCCTTGTTGATCTTACAAGACTTGGTGGGAATATTTTTACCGCTTATTAAATTATGGGAATAACCTATATATGTGAAATATCATATACCTGGTGAATAATCATTTGTATTCATTTTTTATTAAATTGTTGGAATAACCTGTATGCGCGATTTACCCTATACTTGGTGGAATAACCTGTATACGCGCTTTACCCAATACTTGGTGATCTTCTTTTATTATTTCGCATTTACTATTCTGTCGGAATATCCTGTCAGTGTGAATTTTACCTGACCTGGTTCCATATTTATTATTTTCACATTTATTATTCTGTTGGAATATCCTGTCTGTGTGTTTTGCACCGGACATAGTTCCGTATTTATTATTCTGTTTGGAATAATCTGTCTATGCGAACTACCGCATGTCGGGTGAAGATTCATTTGCATTATATTAATAACATAAATATAAGAATATTTATATTTGCATTTTATCACCACTTGAGGTCGTGACTTAGTTTATTTTTCTATATCATACATGCAATTATTTATTGTTTTAATAAATAATAAAATTGTGTTTTAACCCAGAATAGATGACAAACTTGGCAAAAATAGATTTTTCTATTTTGAAAATCTCTGGAGACAACTATTTGGCTTGGGCACTTGATGCAGAATTGCACCTTAGTGCAAATGAGTTAGAAAAGACCATTGAATCAGGAAATACAGCTACTTCGGCACAAAATGTAAAAGCCATAATTTTTCTTCGTCACCATATTGATGAAGGATTAAAGACTGAGTATTTAACAGTCAAAGATCCTTTGTCTTTATGGACACAACTGAAGGAAAGATTTGACCACCAAAAATTGGTTGTTCTCCCTAATGCCAAATTTGAGTGGCTTAATTTAAGGCTACAAGATTACAAATCAATTACGAAATATAGTTCCAATGTTTATAGAATAACCTCTACTTTGGCTTTGTGCGGAGATCCAATTTCTGAAACCCAAATGTTAGAAAAAACGCTCTCAACTTTTCATCTCACCAACATGATTCTGTCGCAACAATATAGACAGAGTAAGTTCACAAAATTCAGTGACTTATTGTCTATCCTCCTGGTTGTAGAAAAGAATAATGAATTGTTGTTGAAAAATCATCATGTACGGCCAACGGGTGCTACCCCATTGCCAGATATTAACAGCACGTCATTCCAGCAGAATAAACGTGACAAAAGATGGTCATATAATAAGAAGCCTTGGGAACGAAAGAATAAACGAGGCCATCATAACAACAAATTTCAGAACCGCGACAATTCAGGTCACCAGAAGTGGCAAGTGTCTGGGTCGGGTAAAAATAAAGATAATGCAACACAGATGAAGAACAAACCAGATGTTTGTTTTAGGTGTGGGATGAATGGGCATTGGTCGCATACCTGTCGTACGCCGAGGCATCTGGCTAATTTATTACAGGAGTCTCAAAAGAACAAAGTATTTGAGGCAGAAACAAACTTTGTTAATCATCAATTGAATATTGTTGATGATCCACCAATGACCAACAATGAGGAAAAGATTGTTGATATTACTGAACCTTCTAAAAGTATCTTTTGGGATATCGTTTAATTTCTTGTTTTAATTAAACATCCTGCATGTATAATATTATTAGTTTTCATTCTATATGTGGTATGTGTTTCTCATGAATAAAATTATATTTGAAATGTAACTTTTCTTATTTATGTTTTTATATGTGTCAGACCATTTTTTAATGGATATGGAAGATATATATTAAGCAGACAGTGCAACAACTCATACAATCTTTCAAAGTGAGAAATATTTTTCACAACTGATCAAATCTAAGGGAAATGTAGGAACTATCTCTGGCACCTCAAATTTAATCGAGGGATTTGGAAAAGCTAGTTTCTTGCTACCAAATGAGACACAAGTTTTTATCAAAGATGCTCTATATTCTAGTAAATCAAGAAGAAATTTGCTTAGTTTTAAAGATATTCGACTAAATAGTTTTCATACTGAAACAACCAATGAGAATGATAATGAACATCTTCTCATCACTTCTACTATTTATGGAAAAAAGAATATCTTAGAAAAACTTTGTTCAATTTCTTCTGGATTATATACTATGAAAATTAGAGCAATTGAGTCTCATACTGTTATGATTCCAAAAATCATAGATCTCAAATCCTTTATGCTTTGGCATGAAAGACTCAGTCATCCAGGTACTTCTATGATGCATCGTATTATTGAAAATTCTACTGGTCATCCTCTCAAAAATAAAAAGGTTTTTCCTAGTAGTGAATTTCCTTGTGCTGCGTGTTCTCGAGGAAAATTAATTGTTCGACCATCACCAGTAAAAGTTTATAAAGAAACCCCAAAATTTTTATAGAGAATTCAAGGAGACATTTGTGGACCTATTCACCCATTGTCTGGCCCATTTCTATATTTCATGGTTTTAATTGATGCTTCAACTAGATGGTCTCATGTTTGTCTTCTCTCTTCTTGAAATTTTGCCTTCTCAAAACTTCTTGCTCAAATAATCAAGTTACGGGCTCAGTTCTCGGATCATCCAATCAAGTCAATTCGACTTGACAACGTAGCTGAATTTTCATCAATGACTTTTAATGATTTTTGTATGACTATTGGAATTTCCATTGAGCATTCTGTTCCTCATATTCATACACAAAATGGTTTAGCTGAATCTTTAATAAAAAGACTTCAACTAATTGCACGACCATTAATGTTAAGGGCTAACTTACCTACCTCAGTTTGGGGTCATGCAATTCTTCATGCTGCAGCCATCATTCGAGTAAGACCAACGGCTCTTCATAAATTTTCTCCTCTACAGTTAGTTCTTAGACAGACACCCAACATATCACACTTTCGAGTTTTTGAAAGTGCAGTATATGTTCCAATTGCACCTCCACAAAGAACTAAAATAGGAGCCCAACAAAGAATAGGTATTTATGTTGGTTTTGATTCTCCTTCTATTATCAGATATCTTGAACCTTTAACTGGAGATGTTTTTACTGCACGTTATGTAGATTGTCATTTTGATGAATCTGTATTTCCACCATTAGGAGGAGGGAAAGTTTTAAATAAAAAACCCTCTGAAATATCATGGAATGCATCAGATTTAAATTCACTTGATCCTCGTACAGGACAATGTGAAATTGAAGTTCAAAGAATTATTCATTTATAAAATATTGCAAATCAAATGCCAGATGCATTTAATGATGCTAGAAAAGTGATAAAGTCACATACACCTGCAGTGAATACTCCAGCAAGGATAGAAATACCTATTGAAAAATCAATTCCTGGGGAATTGACGAATAAGATAATAGAAAAATCTAAACCACGCCAGAAGAGTGGAAGACCGGTTGGTGCAAAAGACACTGTACCACGAAAATCAAAAGCAAATAAGGGAATTCTAGATGGAATACCCGCTCCAGAAGCAGCACATATTCCAAGAGTGGGAATAGCCCCAGAAGAGGTACAAACCGCACCTGATGCAACACATATTCCAAGAGTGGGAATAGCTCCAGAAGAGGTTCAAAATCTCAGTGAAGGGATAAGAGATGAACACCAAGAGATCTCAATAAATTATGTACATGATGAGAAAATATGGGATCGAAGCAAAGTCATGATTGACGATATATTTGTTTTCTCTATAGCATTAGATATTACTTTGATTCCTGACACGGATCCTGAACCACAAAATGTGGAAGAATGTCGGAAAAGAAAAGATTGGCCAAAATGGAAAGATGCTATTCAAACTGAGCTACAATCTCTATTGAAAAGAGAAGTATTTGGACAAGTAGTCGAAACACCGCTGGGTGTAATCCTGGTTGGAAACAAATGGGTATTTGTATGAAAGTGAAATTAGAAAAAAGAAATTGTGAGATACAAAGCCCGACTTGTAGCTCATGGGTTTTCACAAAAACCCGGTATTGATTATCGGGATACATACTCTCCAGTAATGGATGGAGTCACTTTTCGCTTTCTAATAGGTATGGCAACCATGGAAGGTTTGGAAACACGTCTGATGGATGTTGTAACAGCATACCTATATGGCTCACTAGACAGTGATATTTATATGAGAATCCCTGAAGGATTGAAAATGGCTGAATTACAAAAGCCTCGTCACATATATTCAATCAAGTTACAATACTCGTTGTATGGGTTGAAACAGTCTGGTCGGATGTGGTATAATCGACTTAGTGATTATTTAATAAAAGATGGATATATAAATGATCAAGTATGTCCATGTATTTTTATTAAGAAATCACAAAGTGGATTTTCCATCATTGCTGTATATGTGGATGATTTGAATCTTGTAGGTACTCCTGAAGAACTTACAAGAACTGCTACTTATTTAAAAGATGAATTTGAAATGAAAGATCTTGGAAAGACAAAATTCTGTTTGGGAATACAAGTGGAGCATTTAGCATCTGGAATTTTTGTTCATCAATCCACATATGCTGAAAAGATTCTCAGTCGTTTTCATATGGATAAAGCTCATCCTTTGACTACCCCGATGGTTGTTCGATCTTTAGAAGTTGATAAAGATCCATTTCGGCCTCTAGGAAGTTGGGAAGAAGTTCTTGGACCTGAAGTTCCATACCTAAGTGCAATAGGTGCTCTTATGTATCTTGCAAACTATACACGACCTGATATTACTTTTGATGTCAACTTGTCAGCAAGATATAGTTCTTCTCCGACTAAGAGACATTGGGATGAGATCAAACACATTTTTAGATACCTCCGTGGAAGTATAGATCTTGGGTTATTTTATCCAAGAAATTCAACGTCACAATTGGTTGGATATACCGATGTTGGATATTTATCAGATCCACATAATGGAAGATCACAAACAGGTTATGTATTTACATATTGTGACACGGCTATATCCTGGAAATCCACAAAGCAAACCATGACAGCTACATCTTCAAATCACTCAGAGATTCTCGCTATACATGAAGCAAGTAGAGATTGTGTTTGGTTGAGATCAATTATTCAGCATATTCAAAAGTCATGTGGATTACCATCAATCAAAGACATTCCTACAATCCTGTATGAAGATAACGCTGCATGCATTGCTCAACTTAGAGGCGGGTACATCAAGGGAGATAGAACAAAGCACATTTTACCTAAATTCTTCTTCACACATAAGCTATAAAAGAAGGGTGATATAGATGTGCATCAAATTCGATCATGTGATAATCTAGCCGACTTATTCACAAAGTCGCTACCATATGCAACGTTTGCAAAATTTCTGAAAAGGATCGAAATGTGTCGACTGAGAGACTTATGACAACATTTCATCAAGGAGTAATGAATTCCTTTTGAGGGAAAGACTGTACTCTTTTTCCTTAGTCACGGTTTTTATCCCAATGGGTTTTTCCTGACAAGGTTTTAACGAGGCAGTCAATTAAGATATTTATGTAAAAGATATGTACTCTTTTTCCCTTCGTTAAGTTTTTCCCACTGGGTTTTCCAAGCAAGGTTTTTAATGAGACATAATCTTCTATCGTAGGGAATCAGGGGAAGTGTTATACACAAGATTCCCTAGGAAGGAACCCGTATGTACTCTTCCTTCTCCTTTACTCTTCCTCCTTTGAATTCTCCTTCCTTCCCCTTGACTCCTGCCTTGCCTATATAAAGGCATGCTGCTGAATGAATATTTAGAATTCGCCCAAAAGAATTTCTCTCTCTTTTCTCTTACTAATTCTCTATAAATTTATGCAGCAATTATAAGAGTATCTTTATACACTTTTGCTAAAGTTTTATAACATTTTGGTCATTATTTAACCAATATAATCAGGAGAAAGATTCACTCGACTGCCTTTTCATTTTCACTCGACTTCCCATCACTTTCCATCTATATACTGACTTACTATAATTATCTCATCATCATCACCTATATTTTCATATTAATTTTGAAATTGTTATTGTTATATTACAATTCATATTTTTACTATTTATATCTACATTATTTAATTATATAATTATAATTATTCAAATTTAAGTTAGGATTATGTTACTACTTAAATAGATAAATTAGTAGTTTAATATACCATTATTTTTATAGATGAATTATTAAACTATGTTATAAATGATTTTTTTACTATAAATGAATCAATTTCTTTTAAGAAGATTATCTTACTTAAATATTTTATAATATATCACTATATTAAAATAATATAATTAGTTTATGAAATTATAAATAATATAACAATCTTACAACAAATACCATGCAATTTGCACAAGTTAGGTTTATGATATAGTCTATTTACAAAAGTATATAAAACTTCTCTTAACTTTGCTTCGTGCTTCTTTTGGTACAATCTACTAATTTATCTTTCAGTATCAAGTTTGGCTCGACTCGAAAAAATTTAACTCGAATTCGGCTCAAAATTGATAAAATATTTCTAATTTTGCGTCAGATTCGACTCAGATCATTACTCGGACCTACTCGACTCGTAAGTACTCAACTCGTTTACATAGCAAACTACTCATGAGACTTTAAATCGAGTTTCAAATATGAACTATTTTACTTAAAACTAAACCGCTACGTACTAATTAATTACTGAACTAATGTTTATATATAAAAGTTCTCACTTTTATTTATATAAAGAAATTACAAAGAATGTAATACAAGTTGACAATCAATTCATTGATTTATTCAAGTACAAGCTTATATAATTTTATACTACACTTTATAGATTATAAAGATTGATACAAATATCACATATTTAACTTGATAGTATGGATCAGACCAGTATTCGAATATGATCCATTGAGCAGATATCGAGAAAAAATAAAATACTCGAACCCTAATCTAAGCGAACACTGATATACTCGAATTCGACTCGTGTATCATTAAACAGAAAACGAGTATATATCATATTTGACTCGTATCAATTTCGAATTCGAACTTTAGATCATATTTTCAAGTCGATCTCAAGCAGAGTACCGAACTACTCGACTCAGTTTACACCCCTATACTAAACTATATAAAACTTCACTTAGTCTTGGTGCATGTCTTTTTTGATACAAGTTTTAGTATTAATTTACACATTTAATGCTTATTTTTATATGTATTCAAAGTAATAATAAGAATTGTTCATATTCTTATAGGTATTCAAAACATTAACAAATATTACTTATATTTATAGACCTTCTGTTTTAAATGTAGAATGAGAATGTTATACAAAACAAACAAAAGAAAATCTTACATTGATAATAAATTAATAAGAAGTAAACTAATAGGAGTATAACTCTGTTTTGATACAACCATGTTTGAGTTAAATTGTATACTTTCAATATTTTTAATTATGATGTTTGTAATATTTTTATGCAAGTTGAGTGTATTGCATAATTTGTAATAAAAAATAAAATTATTTTTGTAATAATTTAAGAACGAGTAATAGCACACACACGCATATATTATATGAAAAATAAAAAAATAATAACACATGATATACCCAGATTCATCAATTTGAATAGTTTTATTTGTATGATATATTCATAAGATATCTCACACGTTCTATAATGAGCCACACATAAAATAATGTTTCATAGTAACTAAAAAACTCTATCGGCTATAACATGAGTTCAAACTCATGAGGCTCGATATATTAGTAAAACTTTATACCAAGCTACTAGTAAATCTATAAGCCCAATTGTACCTTACACTTAGTTTTCAGGGATGATGTCCCCTTGTTCACCGACAAATTGGATAGCCCTTCGCTCACCAGGGAGCAAGACCTCCAACTACCATATCGTAGTGATTATTAGTCGAACCCACAAAAATATGAGTCAATTCCAACAATTTTGACTTTGTAAAACGTTTTTAATAAAAAAAAAACTTAGGAAATTCATTATTATATAATGAAATACTCCTAAATTTATATCGATTTTAATTAATATGCGTGTTTTACACAGATAAACAAATAGTATAATTAATTAATAAATACTACTCTCTCTTTTTCATTATATAGGTCGTTTAAGACATAATCTTAAATATTAAAAAAGCTCATTAATAACAATGCTAGATAATTAGTTGTGTTGTAAAACTTCATTTTTAACCACTACTCTCTCTCTCTCTCTCTCATAACTTTTCATTTTCTCTCTTATATTTTCCATCTTTGAAAACCAATACAAGAAGTTAACAAGGGTAACTTCTCTACCTATCCACCGTCTCCTACTCAAACTTTTTTTACCCTCACATCTCCAATTCAAACATGTTTTTTTATTGTAGAATGGTTATATCTTATATTTATTTTAAGTTAAAAAATATTTTTCGCTTCTTCTTTTCCCCTTAACCCTGGTTTTCAAAATTAACCAACTATTTCGTTTTTCAATCTCTGTTATTTCATTCTTAATACGACATTTAAAATATCTTAAGCTGTGAATTATATTATGCAAATTTAAAAAAAATAGGCAATATAAATTAATCAGTACATGAAAATGACATTAATTAGCATTTAAATAGATAATACACACTCCGTTTTAAATTATATGATCAATATTGACTTTTTTAAAAGTGAATTTAATATATTTTTAAATTTAAAATTAACATGATTCGTTTTAAATTTTGAAAACGACCAATCTTTTAACTAGTATTACTTTTTAGGTAATTTATTATATTTATAATTATATTGACATAAATTAAATAAATTCATGTCAATTTAAATTTGAAAATGTTAGAAATTGACTTTTTAAATGTCAATATTAATTTTATAATTTGGAATGGAGGAAGTATCATGCATAATAGCTACGATCTGGTGTGGATTCTCATTCATTCATTTACTCAAAATTCTATTTGTTTCGAAATTTGATGATGTAATTATATAATCAATTGAGACGCCTCACATTTTTAAACGAGGTGTTATTATAATTGTGATGCCCCCAAAATTAGGTATACATCACCCATCTTGGGTCGTCAGATACATGGTACAGAATACAAATACTATAAGACCCCAACTTTTATAAATAAAGATTAATTTTCTAAAAATATCATTTTTGAATATTATGGAGTTAATTTGATATAATGTTATAGTTGTGGGTAATATTTATAAATTTTACAAAGTACGCAAGTTGTTATATAATATTCGATTGGTCGGGGAATATTCGTTTTAACAGGAAATATTCGTACAACGGCACAATCATTGGTGGACCCCACAACGGAATTATTGTCGGATTGAGAAAACGACAAAAATATTTTATTAAAAATAACGGCAGAAGTTTTACCATTGATATTGTTGAACTACTCGGTAGTAAAAGTACAGTAATACGTGTGGTTGCATAGTAGCACACGGTATTGATTATTAATGCTTATGTGAGAAGTCACTCAGTTTGATTCAATTATTGTCAGTTAATAATATGAATTATTTAGCAATAATGAAGTTTTGTTTTATTCGTATTATTAACGTAATAAAACAGAAACATCTTTTTATATAAAACAGAATACTTTATTAAAGTTATTCTATAAATAGAATATATTATATTTTATTTAAAAGATTTTTCTTTAAATATGGACCGTCAGATTAAAGTAATCAATCTGGACCGTTCATGGATTAGTTACTATGCATTCCATTTTTCTATAAGTAGCAGCTCATTCATTCATTATTTCTTACGAATTCACTGAACTCTAGAAAGAGAAACTATAGAGAGAGAGAAGAAAAGTATTCTGATACTTAACCTGCAACCTGATGGCTTTACCTGCTACTATTCCCACCCACCACATTTGAATAAAAATCTCAGCACATTTCTTCACCAACCAAGAGTGGGGCCCACCAATTCTAGAATTTTCCACCAAAATGATTAACTCCGAAAATTTAACAATTTCTGAACCAGTCATCTCGTAAAATTCATAATAAATCATACGTTCATTTTTAACGGTTCAAAATTTGTGGACATATGCTCAACTTATATATGTATAACATATTCAAAAATTACCACGATCCAACGGTCAGATTAAAAATTATAACCCCCGCAAAATATCTCAAAATCCTAATTTTTAATACCTCCATTCCGACAAAAATACTGATAAAACACCTCAACATTAACTCCTTCATTTTTAACCACAAAATATATCCAACATTTATATTCACATAAAATAAATATTTCCTTATCATATGAATCAATAATTAATTATTCACAATTAATATTACTGAATCACATTTATGACAACCAGGTCGTACCCAGGAAAGAGGGGGCTTTCCAATAAAGATTTCTCCTTACTAGCACGCAATTAGATGATCAAACCTCTCTCCTTAGACAGAACTTTCTAGACATTTTCAATAATGCTATCTAATAATATTATTTAAATAATATGAATTATTGATCTGATAATGGAAAATACTGTGCAGTAACAATTATTGAAACAACAATAATATAAAATATCAACGCAGTAATTATTGAATCAATAAAATAAAAAATTAAACAGTAACTACTGTAACAATTATTGAGTAGTGCCTTCTTACGTAAGAATTAATAATTGAAAAAAATATTGTGCAATACCGTGTGCTACTGTGCAACTACGCGTATTACTGTATTTTAACCACCAGATATTCCAACAGTGTTAACGGTAACAACTACGCCGTTATTTATAAAAACTCAATTTTGTCGTTTTTCTCATCCAATCGCTTTCCGTTATGGGGCCCACAAATAGTTGCGCCGTCGTACGAATATTTCCCGACAGAAAGAATATTCCACGACCAAACGAATATTCCCCGACAAAATGAATATTTTATAACCACTTGCTTATTTTGAAAAATATTCATATATCACCCTTAACCTTAACTTTTTATCAATTTAACCATTTACTAAATAGAAAAATTGAATACTTTTATTTCATAAAATTTGGGGTCTTACAATCTCCGCTCCATATGAAATTTCGTCCTCGAAATTTACGTACCTGATAATTCAAAGAGTCGAGAATACCTTGCTTTTATTTCAGATTCCATCTTCCCTGTCATCATGATTTTTCCATTGCTCATCTCTTGTATTTCAGATATCATTCTAGAATACAGCTTCTAAACAAGGGTTAATTGAACAAATTAACATATCACATAATATCCCGATATCATGACTGACCAACAAATAAGCTTAGGTAGGACACACTAGCGAATGATTTACTCATCTATTCCCTCCTAGTTATATTCTTCGATCTCTGCCAGAGACCATATCCCTAAGCTCTGATACCAAAATGTAACGAACCTAAAACAGGTTCATTCCATCCAACCTATTCTGAGTCGCCAAATACATGGTACAGAAAATAACTACAACTTTATTACAATAATTGTCGTGCAAAATACAACAATACATATGCTGTGAGTTTGGATACAAATATATACCAAATGTGACTCATGTCCCAACCGTGGACAACACCTCACAATGACACCTTACATAAAGGTATAGTCAA
Organism: Panax notoginseng; assembly: GCA_016801055.1. Classification (NCBI taxonomy): domain Eukaryota; kingdom Viridiplantae; phylum Streptophyta; class Magnoliopsida; order Apiales; family Araliaceae; genus Panax; species Panax notoginseng. The sequence continues at coordinate 14,907,466 of CM029017.1, read as the reverse complement.
AAACTATTTTAGAAATTAGAATCTTTGGGAAGTGCTCAAGAAAACCCTTGTACATGGGAGGCCATGCTTCTAGGTTGTGATAGATATTATATGGCCATAGAATTATCCTTGGTTGACCCAATATACCCCAAAGAAAAACGAGAAGATTATTATCATATTCTTCCCAATGGTGAGTCTTCTCTTGACTTATCATTATCTCTATTGTCTCTAATTGAGAATTATACTTCAAACAAACACCAAGATTATATAGGTAGTGCTCGTAAATATACTCAGCAAGTGAATGAGCACAATCATGTCTTATAATGACACGAGATTGTATGTCATTAGACATCTTGTATGATAGTGGCAAAACATCCTTCCAACGTTGGGTTCGCTTCACCCAAGATGATTCACCAAATATAACTCATAAATGATGACCACCGTTCTATTCCCCTGTTACCCTCGCTCGACCCAGCTATACTCTTATTACCTGAAATGAATTGTGAACAGAAGGGTGAGCACAACTAGCCCAATAAAGAATATCATGACTAATGATAAATAAATTATCAATAGTCTTCATCAGTAATAAATCAGAGATTTAGAACATATAGTAGATGATAAAAAATTTTAACCATAGTTGCAGCGGAACGTGCAATCCATTAGAAGAGTCAAATAGACCATAAAGTCTATTATCTTCTCCATGTTAAAAATCCACCAACAATATTTTATCCATGTAACATCACTCAACAGTTCCTTTCCACAATCATATGAATAACTCATAATCATAATTGTGATTCTAAATTTTTTTTCGCAACCAGGACGAAGAATATTTTCATCACCTGTCTTTACCTGAAACATCAAAGATCATGGTTATACCAAATCACAGTTCCTGTTCATAATCATACTAATAAATCCATCTTTGCACTACGGCCAAAGATATTCAACAACAGTTCATATTTGCACTACAGGCCAAAGATATTCATCAACAGACCATCTTTGCACTACAGGCCAAAGATATTCAACAACAGTTCATCTTTGCACTACAGGCCAAAGATATTCATCAATAATTCATCTTTGCATTACGGCCAAAGATATTCATCAACAATTCATCTTTGCACTACAGGCCAAAGATATTCCTCAACAGTTCATATTTTCATTACATGCCAAATATATTCATCAACAGTTCATATTTGCACTACAGGCCAAATATATTAATATCTCAAAGAAATATATAATCATTTCAGAATTTATATAAACAATAATTATAACCATGTTGATCATTTCACCTTTGCACTTAAGCTAAAGATATTCAATTATAAATTCAATGGTCATGATCATACCAGTCAACAATTCAACTTTGCACTACTGGCCAAAGAGAACCCATAGTCATGATCATACCAATAATTTACCCATCTTTACACTCAAGCGAAAGAGAATTTCAACATCAAGGTTATAAAAATGTTATATATGATAATAAAAATAATATGATCAAAACATGGATTTAATTTTAAGAGCAATATTCATAAATCAACTATAATTTGGTTAGAAAAAGAACCCAATTTTGTCGTGAATAGTAACTCATAAATAGTAACTCATGAATAGTAACTCATGAATAGTAACTCGTGAATAGTAACTCCGACATGAAAAAGGTAGAAATTCCACAATAATATACATACCAATATTTCGGTATAATGATATTGAAAGAATAATATTTCTTAAGCTTATAAACAATTTATTTAAATTGTTTACACTTTACTAATTAATGCATTTAATCATCATAAAATGTCAACTCTTAAAATTTCATCATCAATAATCAAAAACCTCATCAAAAATCTGCATATACCTCATATAGGATTCTCAAGCCATAAAATTCTATTTTCTAATTTTCTTACTTCACATAACATATTTAATTCATTTACTCATAACTAGTCTATTTTCATGAAAAATATTAAATTAGTTCCAAAAATATTTCTTGGAATTTAACAAAATATAGTCCCATATTGAACATATATTTTTCTCAGAATTTTTAAAACTCATTAACTATTTTTCATATGGCCAAAACAGCCGAATATTTAGACATTTATCATAAATTATAATTTTATCCAAAAATTCCAAAATTCATAGAGTACACTGATATTATATAGATATACTTCCAATAAAAATTTCATCAATTTTGGAGTTAACCACAAGGAGTTATAAGCGGTTACTTTTAAAATAGTCTTTTCCCGTAAAATTCATAACTCTTAATCTATACATCCAAAAATCACCATTTTTGGACACAATCAATAAAACTCATCAAAATATCATTTCAAATTTTTCCAGAATTTTCTGAAGGTCGGAAGAAGTACGAACTGAAAAATATAATAACTCTTAAAATCTCTTACCTCAAAAGTGCAGTATTTTTGACTTGAATGTAAAACCGAAGGAAACTTGCACTGAATAGCAACTCTCATGTTTGTGTACTCATAAATGGTCATGATCATGTCAACAACTGTCCATCAATGCACTACGGGCCAATGAGGACTTTTACCACATCATTTGTAACATTACAGTCATGATTATACCGAATAATCCCTGGTCATAATCATACCAAGTTCATCTACGCACTACTGGCCACAGATGACTTTTAACATTTTATAAACATGAGGATGATGACAATGATATAAGAATTCAATAAAACAAGTTCAAGAATTAATTTATCCAAGAATTAACAACGTCCAAATTGTCAACATGATACTACTTTGTGGAGTAAAATTTAAGAATGCTTAGAATAATATTTTCAGGAAAAGATACTAGATGAAACGCAATTATCAAGGATATTCCACTAATTTCATGGAGTATAGAAGTTAAAACTTAACAAACTAAGTATAATAAAGAATGAAATAACAAAAGAAATAACCCGACATGCGATAGACCGCATAGACAAATTTTTCTAACAGAATAATAAATAATGGAACCAGGTCCGGCATAAACGCACAGACAAGATATTCCGACAGAATAATAAATAATGAAACCAGGTCCGGCGTAAACGCACAGACAAGATATTCCGACAGAATAATAAATAATGGAACCAGGTCTGGTGTAAAACACACAGACAGGATGTTCCAACAGAATAATAACAAGACGGAACCAGGTCCGGTGTAAAACACACAGATAGGATGTTCCAACAGAATAATAATAAAAACGAAACCAGGTCCGGTGTAAAACACACAGACAGGATGTTCCAACAGAATAATAGAAGAATGTCACCAAGTGTAGGGTAGACCGCATATACAGGTTATTCCAACAGAATAATAAGAAATGGAATAACAAAAGGTCTCTTCATGAATAAGAAAGAATAACACCCCTTACCGTTTTAAAGAATAACTGAAATAAGGAAGTAGTTAGGTAGCAGAATACTTTTCTTCTCTCTCTCTCTAGAGTTCAGTGAATTCGTAAGAAATAATGAAGGAATGAGCTGCTATTTATAGAAAAATAGAATGCATAGTAACTAATCCATGAACGGTCCAGATTGATTACTTTAATCTGACAGTCCATATTTAAAGAAAAATCTTTTAAATAAAATATAATATATTCTATTTATAGAATAACTTTAATAAAGTATTCTGTTTTATATAAAAAGATGTTTCTGTTTTATTACGTTAATAATACGAATAAAACAAAACTTCATTATCGCTAAATAATTCATATTATTAACTGACAATAATTGAATCAAACCGAGTGACTTCTCACATAAGCATTAATAATCAATACCGTGTGCTACTATGCAATCACACGTGATACTGTACTTTTACTACCGAGTAGTTCAACAGTATCAATGGTAAAACTTTCGCCGTTATTTTTAATAAAATATTTTTGTCGTTTTCTCAATCCGACAATAATTCCGTTGTGGGGTCCACCAATGATTGTGTCGTTGTACGAATATTCCCTGTTAAAACGAATATTTCCCGACCAATCGAATATTATATAACAACTTGCGTACTTTGTAAAATTTATAAATATTACCTACAACTATAACATTATATCAAATTTACTCCATAATATTCAAAAATAATATTTATAGAAAAATTCATCTTTATTTATAAAAGTTGGGGTCTTACAGTTAAAGTTTGGACCCATATTTTTTAAAACAAATATAGTTTTGAACCGGTTAACCATTTTTCAACCTATATTCCATTCCGATCCAAATCGAAAAGTTCTTTTCTCATCTTTTCTTCGTTGTCGACCCAAATTTTTTAAAATATTGATATATGAAATTGAATACCATTATAAAAATGATCCAATATATATATATATATATATATATATATATATATCATATAAGTTATATAAAAATGATCCAAAATATATATATTATATAAAAAAAATCTAATGGATCTTAAATTTGTTTCTCAAGCTATTGGATCTGAGTGGAAAATAATCAAAGCGATAACATACCGACTGGATGAAATAAAAGGATTGACTGAAATAGAGTATGATCGTAAACGCACAGACAGGATATTCCGACACATTAATAATAAATAATGGAACCAAGTCCGGTGTAAAACACACAGACAGGATGTTCTAACAGAATAATAACAAGCCGGAACCAGGTCCGGTGTAAAACACACAGACAGGATGTTCCAACAGAATAATAACAAGACGGAACTAGGTCCGGTGTAAAACACACAGACAGGATGTTCCAACAGAATAACAGAAGAATGTCACCAAGTATAGGGTAGACCGCGTATACAGGTTATTCCAACAAAATAATAAGAAATGGAATAACAACAGTTCTCTTCATGAATAAGAAAGAATAACACCCCTTACCGTTTTAAAAAAAGAACTGAAATAAGGAAGTAGTTAAGTAGCAGAATACTTTTCTTCTCTATCTCTAGAGTTCAGTGAATTCGTAAGAAATAATGAAGTAATGAGCTGTTATTTATAGAAGAATGGACTGCATAGTAACTAATCCATGAACGGTCCAGATTGATTTACTTTAATTTGACGGTCCATAATTAAAAAAAAGTCTTTTAAATAAAATATAATATATTCTATTTATAGAATAACTTTAATAAAGTATTCTGTTTTATATAAAAAGATGTTTCTGTTTTATTACGTTAATAATACGAATAAAACAAAACTTCATTATCGCTAAATAATTCATATTATTAACTGACAATAATTGAATCAAACTGAGTGACTTCTCACATAAGCATTAATAATCAATACCGTGTGCTACTATGCAACCACGCGTATTACTGTACTTTTACTACCGAGTAGTTCAACAGTATCAATGGTAAAACTTTCGCCGTTATTTTTAATAAAATATTTTTGTCGTTTTCTCAGTCCGACAATAATTTCGTTGTGGGGTCCACCAATGATTGTGCCGTTGTACGAATATTCCCTGTTAAAACGAATATTCTCCGACCAATCGAATATTATATAATAACTTGCGTACTTTGCAAAATTTATAAATATTACCCACAACTATAACATTATATCAAATTAACTCCATAATATTCAAAAATGATAATTATAGAAAATTCATCTTTATTTATAAAACTTGGGGTCTTACAATAATAATAATATATTTTGAAAATTTTAAAATACTCTTTTATACATAACATGAGAGACGGTATATTCAATTACACAAAATGACATCATTTTGGTATGATAGCTCATGCAATTTTATGAAATATCTCTCACCTCCCTATTTGCCATTGTTTTAAGACCCTAGTTTATTATTTGTTATTTATTTTTGTATTGTGTCAATAAATAATTGGTTGAGAGTTATTTGTACATAGATATTTATATTAAGGGGAGAGGAGTACTATTTGTACATGTATTTTTAATATTTCCATATGTTTCCTTCTTACATGAGGGTGAGATCCATTGTATACTCATGTGAGAGAATATTATGTGAAAATATCAAAAATACATGTGGAAGTATGAATTTTCTATATTACCAGGGAATTGATATTTTTGCATGTGTTATTTTATATTTTCCCACAATCTCTCACATTAAAATAAAGTGAATTTCATATTTTATGTGAGAAGAGACAATATAAAAATATTTTAAAAAACATGTGAAAATAGTGATTCCCTACTAATATTGTATAGAGCTTAGGTGGTGTTTGATAAAATTGAGTGTTAAGACATAAATAGTTTAGATGTCTCAATAATATAGAGCATCTGAATAGAATTGTATTTGAATGAAAAAATGTTGTTTGATAATTTTTTTTTTCAAAATGTCTGAATAACAATATTTTACCATTTTAACCCTTTGAACAAAAGAAAGAAATATATAAACTGTAAGACCCCGAATTTTATGAAATAAAAGTATTCAATTTTTCTTATAATTACTATTCAGTAAATGGTTAAATTGATAAAAGTTTAAAGTTATGAATGAAATATGATTTTTTTTTTTCAAAATAAGCAAGTGGTTATAAAATAATCATTGTTGTCGGGGAATATTCGTTTGGTCGTGGAATATTCTTTCTGTCGGGGAATATTCGTACGACGGCGCAGCCATTTGTGGGCCCCATAACAGAATAACTGTCGGGTGAAGAAAACGACAAATTTGAGTTTTTACAAATAACGGCGTAGTTATTACCGTTAACACTGTTGGAATACCCGGTGGTTAAAATACAGTAATACGCGTTATTGCACAGTAGCACACGGTATTGCATAGTATTTTTGAAATTATTGATTCTTACGTAAGAAGGCACTACTCAATAATTGTTACAGTAATTACTGTTCAATATTTTATTTTATTGATTCAATAATTGCTACGTTGAAATTTTGTATTATTGTTGTTCAATAATTGTTGCTGCACAGTATTTCCTATTATCAAATCAATAATTCATATTATTTGAATAATATTATTAGATAACATTATTGGCAATGTCTAGAAAGTTCTGTCTAAGGAGAGGTTTGGTCATCTAATTGCGCGTCAGTAAGGAGAAATCCTTATTGGAAAGCCCCCTCTTTCCTGGGAACGGCCTGGTTGTCATAAATGTGATTCTGTAATATTATTTATGAATAATTAATTATTGATTCATATGATAAGAAAATATTTATTTTCTGTGGATATAAATGAGGGATATATTTTTGTGGTTAAAAAATGAAGGAGTTAATGTTGAGATTTTTATCCGTATTTTTGTCGGAATGGAGGTATTAAAAATCAGGGTTTTTGAGATATTTTGCGGGGGTTATAATTTTTAATCCGACCGTTGGATCGTGGTAATTTTTGGATATGTTATACATATATAAGTTGAGTATATTCCCACAAATTTTGAACCGTTAAAAATGAACGTATGATTTATTATGAATTTTACGAGATGACTGGTTCAGAAATTGTTGAATTTTTGGAGTTTATCATTTTGGTGGAAAATTCTAGAATTGGTGGGCCCCACTTGTGGTTGGTGAAGAAATGTGCTGAATTATATTTCAAATGTGGTGGGTGGGAATAGTAGCAGGTAAAGCCATCAGGTTGCAGGTCAAACCTACCAAAATTTTCCTATAAATAGAGGGCTAAGTTAGAATTGAAAATCACACCAGAAACATAAGCTTTCTCTCTTTCTCTCTCTATATTATGAAGCATATTTTGTGAGTTTTTAGATACTTGGTGAGTTGCTATTCATCAGTGCAAGTTTCCTTCAGCATCATATCTGATATCCAGTCAGAAGTACTGCTCTTTTGAGGTAAGGGATATTAAGGGATTTTAAGGGTTGTTATGATTTTCAGTTTCATAATTTTTTTGATCTTCAAAAAATTCTGGAAAAATTTGAAATGATATTTTGATGAGTTTTCTTGATTGTGTCCAAAAATGGTGATTTTTGGATGTATAGATCGAGAGTTATGAATTTTATGAGAAAAGACTATTTTAGAAGTAACAACTTATAATTCCTTGTGGTTAACTCCAAAATTGATGAAATTTTTATTGGGAGTACATGTATATGATAGAAGTATACTCTGTAAATTTTAGAATTTTTAGACAAAAGTACAATTTTTGATAAATGTCTAAATATTCGGCTATTTTGGCCATATGAAAAATAGTAAATGACTTTTAAAAATTCTGAAAAAAATATATGTTCACTATGGGACTATATTATGCTAAATTCCAGAAAAGAAATATTTTTGGAACGGATTTGGTATTTTTCATGAAAATAGTCTAGTTATGAGAAAATGAATTAAATATGTTATGTGAAGTAAGAAAATTGGAAAATAGGATTTTATGGCTTGAGAATCCTATATATGAGGTATATGCAGATTTTTGTTGAGAGTTTTGGTTATTGATGATGAAATCTTAAGAGTTGGCGTTTTATGATGATTAAATGCATTAATTAGTAAAGTGTAAACAATTTAAATAAATTGTTTATAAGCTTAAGAATATTATTCTTTCAATATCATTATACCGAAATATTGGTATGTATATTATTGTGGAATTTCTACCTTTTTCATATCAGGTTTACTATTCACGAGTTACTATTCACGACAAAATTGGTTTCTTTTTCTAACCAAATTATAGTTGATTTATGAATATTACTCTAGAGATTAAATCTATATGTTGATCATATTGTTTTTATTATCATATATAACATTTTTATAACCTTGATGTTGAAATTCTCTTTCGCTTGAGTGTAAAGATGGGTAAATTATTGGTATGATCATGACTATGGGTTCTCTTTGGCCAGTAGTGCAAAGTTGAATTGTTGACTGGTATGATCATGACCATTGAATTTATAAGTGAATATCTTTAGCTTAAGTGCAAAGGTGAATTGATTAACATGGTTATAATTATTGTTTATATAAATTCTGAAATGATTATATATTTCTTTGAGATATTAATATATTTGGCCTGTAGTGCAAATATGAACTGTTGATGAATATATTTGGCCGTAGTGCAAATATGAACTGTTGAAGAATATCTTTGGCCTGTAGTGCAAAGATGAAATATTAATGAATATCTTTGGCCCGTAGTGCAAAGATGACATGTTGTTGAATATCTTTGGCCAGTAGTGCAAAGATGAACAGATGTTGAGATAAACATGACCAACTGGTGATACAAATGAATATCTTTGGCCGTAGTGCAAAGATGAAGTTATTAGAATGATTATGAACAAGAAATGTGATTTAGTGTAACCATGATCTTTGATGTTTCAGGTAAAGATAGGTGATGAAAATTATCTTCGTCCTGGGTGAGAAGAGGAATTTAGAACCACAGTTATGATTATGATTTATTCATATGATTGTGGACCAGAATTGTTGATTGATGTTACAGGGATAAAACATTGTTGATGGATTTTTAACATGAAGAAAATAATAGACTTTATAGTCTATCTGACTCTTCTAATGGATTGCATGTTCCGCTGCGACTATGGTTGAAATTTTTTTATCATCTACCATATGTTCTAAATCTCTGATTTATTATTGATGAAGACTATTGATAATTTATTTATCTTTAGTCATGATATTCTTTACTGAGCTAGTTGTGCTCACCCTTTTGCTTCACAATTCCTTTCAGGTAATAAGAGTATAGCTGGGTCGAGCGAGGGTAACAAGGGAATAGAACGGTGGTCATCATTTAGTAGTTATATTTGGTGAAGAAAATAGGGTGAGGCGAACCCAACGTTGGAAGGGTGTTTTGTCACTATCATACAAGATGTCTAATGACATACAACCTCGTGTCATCATAGGACAGGGTTGTGCTCATCCACTTGCTGAGTATATCTACGAGCACTACCTATATAATCTTGGTGTTTGTTTGAAGTATAATTCTCAATTAGAGACAGTGGAGATAATGATAAGTCAAGAGAAGACTCACCATTGGGAAGAATATGATAGTAACCTTCTCATTTTTCTTTGGGGTCTATTGGGTCAACCAAGGATAATTCTGTGGCCATATGATAACTATCATAACCTAGAAGCATGGGCTCCCATGTACGAAGGTTTCCTTGAGCACTTCCCAAAGATTCTAGTTTCTAAAACAGTTTTTGACTATACCTTTATGTAAGGTGTTATTGTGAGGTGATGTCCACGGTTGGAACATGAGTCACATTTGGTATATATTTGTATCCAAACTCACAGCATATGTGTTGTTGTATTTTGCACGACAATTGTTGTAATAAAGTTGTAGTTGTTTTCTGTACCATGTATTTGACGACTCAGAATGGGTTGGGTGGAATGGACCTATTTTGGGGACGTCACAGGTGGTATCAGAGCTTAGGGATATGATCTCTGGTGGAGATCGGGGAATACAACTAGGAGGGGAGAGATGAGTAAATCCTTCGCTAGTGTGTCCTACCTAAGCTTATTTGTTGGTCAGTCATAATATTGGGATATTATGTGATATGTTAATTTGTTTAATTAACCCTTGTTTTATGGCAGTATTTGAGAATGGCAGCTGAGAATGCTAATAATGGAGTGAATGCGACTGTAGGGATACCTCTAATCACTAACCGTGATAATGTGATGTCAGACGAAGAAGGAATTAGAGATATCCATGTGGTGAGTGAAGAATTGATAGTTACACCCGAGATAGTCGCAGAGGTAACAGCTGAGACTGAGGAAGAAGAGGAAGAAGAAGTACCAGATGAGAGTTTATTAGAGGTATTATATGATCAAAATGTAGAATTTCAAAATCGTATTCATGAGTTAGAAGAGCAGGCAGAAGAACGACAGGCGGTCGTGGAACAAAAGGATGCAACAATTCAAGCTTGTGTTACCCGATATGTGATGCTTGAACAGAAGCATTCTTTGGCAGAGTATAAGATGATAAAAATGGAATCTAAGCTGAGAGAAGAAAAAACTGAACGAGTGAGAATAAGTGATGCATGGGCAAAAGCCGCACGACACGTGGATATTGTGGAAAGAGATGTTCGATCTTAGAAGGCTAAAATAGATGATATGAATTTCTCTTTTTGGAAAGCAATTGGGAGAACCCAACATCGAGTTTTGAATTACCCTGTACATAGCGGTCAACCTGAATTCGATATGGATCGAAGATTGATGATTCAGATCATGAATGAGGAGTACGAAGAGGCAGTTGAGGGAGGAATATGTCCTATAGAAAGGTATATTCCAACGGTAGTGATGACGCCAAATGCTGCTCCAGACAAGTCAAAGCCGAGTATTTCGAGGGATGGCGGTTGTCATGACTTCCCAACAAATGAGGAACCCAAATGAAGTTATCGTGGGAGATGAGCAATGGAGAAATCATGATGATCTGAGAGATAGAATCTAAAATAGAAGCAAGGTATTCTCAACTCTTCAAAATACCAAGTACGTAAATTTCGGGGACGAAATTTCATAAGGAGGGGAGATTGTAAGACCCCGAATTTTATGAAATAAAAGTATTCAATTTTTCTTATAATTACTATTCAGTAAATGGTTAAATTGATAAAAGTTTAAAGTTATGAATGAAATATGATTTTTTTTCTTCAAAATAAGCAAGTGGTTATAAAATAATCATTGTTGTCGGGGAATATTCGTTTGGTCGTGGAATATTCTTTCTGTCGGGGAATATTCGTACGACGGCGCAGCCATTTGTGGGCCCCATAACAGAATAACTGTCGGGTGAAGAAAACGACAAATTTGAGTTTTTACAAATAACGGCGTAGTTATTACCGTTAACACTGTTGGAATACCCGGTGGTTAAAATACAGTAATACGCGTTATTGCACAGTAACACACGGTATTGCATAGTATTTTTGAAATTATTGATTCTTACGTAAGAAGGCACTACTCAATAATTGTTACAGTAATTACTGTTCAATATTTTATTTTATTGATTCAATAATTGCTACGTTAAAATTTTGTATTATTGTTGTTCAATAATTGTTGCTGCACAGTATTTCCTATTATCAGATCAATAATTCATATTATTTGAATAATATTATTAGATAACATTATTGGCAATGTCTAGAAAGTTCTGTCTAAGGAGAGGTTTGGTCATCTAATTGCGCGTCAGTAAGGAGATATCCTTATTGGAAAGCCCCCTCTTTCCTGGGAACGGCCTGGTTGTCATAAATGTGATTCTGTAATATTATTTGTGAATAATTAATTATTGATTCATATGATAAGAAAATATTTATTTTATGTGGATATAAATGAGGGATATATTTTTGTGGTTAAAAATGAAGGAGTTAATGTTGAGATTTTTATCCGTATTTTTGTCGGAATGGAGGTATTAAAAATAAGGGTTTTTGAGATATTTTGCGGGGGTTATAATTTTTAATCCGACCGTTGGATCGTGGTAATTTTTGGATATGTTATACATATATAAGTTGAGTATATGCCCACAAATTTTGAACCGTTAAAAATGAACGTATGATTTATTATGAATTTTACGAGATGACTGGTTCAGAAATTGTTGAATTTTCGGAGTTTATCATTTTGGTGGAAAATTCTAGAATTGGTGGGCCCCACTTGTGGTTGGTGAAGAAATGTGCTGAATTATATTTCAAATGTGGTGGGTGGGAATAGTAGCAGGTAAAGCCATCAGGTTGCAGGTCAAACCTACCAAAATTTTCCTATAAATAAAGGGCTAAGTTAGAATTGAAAATCACACCAGAAACATAAGCTTTCTCTCTTTCTCTCTCTATATTATGAAGCATATTTTGTGAGTTTTTTGATACTTGGTGAGTTGCTATTCATCAGTGCAAGTTTCCTTCAGCATCATATCTGATATCCAGTCAGAAGTACTGCTCTTTTGAGGTAAGGGATATTAAGGGATTTTAAGGGTTGTTATGATTTTCAGTTTCATAATTTTTTTGATCTTCAAAAAATTCTGGAAAAATTTGAAATGATATTTTGATGAGTTTTCTTGATTGTGTCCAAAAATGGTGATTTTTGGATGTATAGATTGAGAGTTATGAATTTTATGAGAAAAGACTATTTTAAAAGTAACAACTTATAATTCCTTGTGGTTAACTCCAAAATTGATGAAATTTTTATTGGGAGTACATGTATATGATAGAAGTATACTCTGTAAATTTCAGAATTTTTAGACAAAAGTACAATTTTTGATAAATGTCTAAATATTCGGCTATTTTGGCCATATGAAAAATAGTAAATGACTTTTAAAAATTCTGAAAAAAATATATGTTCACTATGGGACTATATTATGCTAAATTCCAGAAAAGAAATATTTTTGGAACTGATTTGGTATTTTTCATGAAAATAGTCTAGTTATGAGAAAATGAATTAAATATGTTATGTGAAGTAAGAAAATTGGAAAATAGGATTTTATGGCTTGAGAATCCTATATATGAGGTATATGCAGATTTTTGATGAGGGTTTTGGTTATTGATGATGAAATCTTAAGAGTTGGCGTTTTATGATGATTAAATGCATTAATTAGTAAAGTGTAAACAATTTAAATAAATTGTTTATAAGCTTAAGAATATTATTCTTTCAATATCATTATACCGAAATATTGGTATGTATATTATTGTGAAATTTCTACCTTTTTCATATCAGGTTTACTATTCACGAGTTACTATTCACGAGTTACTATTCACGACAAAATTGGTTTCTTTTTCTAACCAAATTATAGTTGATTTATGAATATTACTCTTGAGATTAAATCTATATGTTGATCATATTGTTTTTATTATCATATATAACATTTTTATAACCTTGATGTTGAAATTCTCTTTCGCTTGAGTGTAAAGATGGGTAAATTATTGGTATGATCATGACTATGGGTTCTCTTTGGCCAGTAGTGCAAAGTTGAATTGTTGACTGGTATGATCATGACCATTGAATTTATAAGTGAATATCTTTAGCTTAAGTGCAAAGGTGAATTGATTAACATGGTTATAATTATTGTTTATATAAATTCTGAAATGATTATATATTTCTTTGAGATATTAATATATTTGGCCTGTAGTGCAAATATGAACTGTTGATGAATATATTTGGCCGTAGTGCAAATATGAACTGTTGAGGAATATCTTTGGCCTGTAGTGCAAAGATGAAATATTAATGAATATCTTTGGCCCGTAGTGCAAAGATGACATGTTGTTGAATATCTTTGGCCAGTAGTGCAAAGATGAACAGATGTTGAGATAAACATGGCCAACTGGTGATACAAATGAATATCTTTGGCCGTAGTGCAAAGATGAAGTTATTAGTATGATTATGAACAAGAAATGTGATTTGGTGTAACCATGATCTTTGATGTTTCAGGTAAAGATAGGTGATGAAAATTATCTTCGTCCTGGGTGAGAAGAGGAATTTAGAACCACAGTTATGATTATGATTTATTCATATGATTGTGGACCAGAATTGTTGATTGATGTTACAGGGATAAAACATTGTTGATGGATTTTTAACATGAAGAAAATAATAGACTTTATAGTCTATTTGACTCTTCTAATGGATTGCTGTTCCGCTGCAACTATGGTTGAAATTTTTTTATCATCTACCATATGTTCTAAATCTCTGATTTATTATTGATGAAGACTATTGATAATTTATTTATCTTTAGTCATGATATTCTTTACTGAGCTAGTTGTGCTCACCCTTTTGCTTCACAATTCCTTTCAGGTAATAAGAGTATAGCTGGGTCGAGCGAGGGTAACAAGGGAATAGAACGGTGGTCATCATTTAGTAGTTATATTTGGTGAAGAAAATAGGGTGAGGCGAACCCAACGTTGGAAGGGTGTTTTGTCACTATCATACAAGATGTCTAATGACATACAACCTCGTGTCATCATAGGACAGGGTTGTGCTCATCCACTTGCTGAGTATATCTACGAGCACTACCTATATAATCTTGGTGTTTGTTTGAAGTATAATTCTCAATTAGAGACAGTGGAGATAATGATAAGTCAAGAGAAGACTCACCATTGGGAAGAATATGATAGTAACCTTCTCATTTTTCTTTGGGGTCTATTGGGTCAACCAAGGATAATTCTGTGGCCATATGATAACTATCATAACCTAGAAGCATGGGCTCCCATGTACGAAGGTTTCCTTGAGCACTTCCCAAAGATTCTAGTTTCTAAAACAGTTTTTGACTATACCTTTATGTAAGGTGTTATTGTGAGGTGATGTCCACGGTTGGAACATGAGTCACATTTGGTATATATTTGTATCCAAACTCACAGCATATGTGTTGTTGTATTTTGCACGACAATTGTTGTAATAAAGTTGTAGTTGTTTTCTGTACCATGTATTTGACGACTCAGAATGGGTTGGGTGGAATGGACCTATTTTGGGGACGTCACATAAACTACAAAATTCCCAAACACAAAGGTTATTCATAAACAGCTCGAAATGCATTCCAATTTCTTTATTAAAAAACTATAATCAAACACTAATCAAACATACCCCCCACACATAATCATGAAATGCTTCTAAATTTTGAAAGTTTCAATTCATATGGTATTAGGAATCATGCCAAGGCAGCGAACAGATTTTTATAGGCATCAGAAAACCAAGGGCACCCTAAAAAGCATGTCAATCAAATATACCCCCCACACAAATCCAAAAATGAAAATCCTCTTCTGAATTCAAAGTTTTAACAAAATCCAAAATCAGAAGCTTTTTAAATGCAATGAGATTGGTAATTGATTTTAGAAGTGTACCTTCATATTTCCTCACATAAGCCAGGGACCAACTTTAACATACAATTACATATATGGCTATATAAACATATCAAGTAAACATCGGTACTTTTTTGGCAGTCATAATATACACGGACAAAACAAGAGCTTCAAGATCTGCATTTCTATGTATATAATGAGATACATACCGGCATGAATCACAAGGCTCCCATCGGAGCTAAAATGTGACGCCCCCAAAATTAGGTATACATCACCCATCTTGGGTCGTCAGATACATAGTACAGAATACAAATACAACTGATTAATACAACTGTCGTGTACAATACGACAAAACATAAACTGTGAGTTTGAATACAAATATTATCTTCTAGAGAGTATTCATACTCAAAAGGAGTCCTCATTACATTTATTAACACACCATTACATAGAATAGTGAGGACTACTAACTAATACTATCATTCGGACCATCACTCCGTTCCCCGACTTGCCCCAGCTACGTTCTCATTTCCTGAAGAGAACAGTGAAAGAAAGGGTGAGCTCAACTAGCCCAGTAAGAAATATTATGACTAAGATAATGCAGAATAAATTATCATTAGCCTTCAACAATGTTAAACTGATAAAATATAATAGACATCAAGTTTAACTGTAGCGGAACAAGCAATCCATTAAAAGAGTCAAGTAGAAAATAAACTCTACTATCTTTTATGATTTAAAAAGTTTTTCAACACTGTGATCGCTGAGACTCAGCTTAATAAAATAATCCACATCATCGAATCACCCCTGCACTACGGCCAAGGATATTCGTGTATTCATTAATGGTCATGATCATGCCAACAACTGTCCATCAATGCACTACGGGCCAATGAGGACTTTTACCACATCATTTGTAACATTACGGTCATGATTATACCGAATAATCCCTGGTCATAATCATACCAAGTCCATCTATGCACTACAGGCCACAGATGACTTTCAACATTTTATAAACATGAGGATGATGACAATGATATAAGAATTCAATAAAACAAGTTCAAGAATTAATTTATCCAGGAATTAACAACGTCCAAATTGTCAACATGATACTGCATTGTGGAGTAAAATTCAAGAATGCTTAGAAGAATATTTTCTTGAAAAGATACTGGATGAAACGCAACTATCAAGGATATTCCACAAATTTCATGGAGTATAGAAGTCAAAACTTAACCAACTGAGTATAATAAAGAATGGAATAACAAAAGAAATCACCATGCA
Source organism: Panax notoginseng (assembly GCA_016801055.1). Classification (NCBI taxonomy): domain Eukaryota; kingdom Viridiplantae; phylum Streptophyta; class Magnoliopsida; order Apiales; family Araliaceae; genus Panax; species Panax notoginseng. Next base: position 14,890,679 of record CM029017.1, on the reverse strand, counting down.
TGCGATAGACCGCACAGACAGGTTATTCCAACAGAATAATAAATAATGGAACCAGGTCCGGCGTAAACGCACAGACAGGATATTCCGACAGAATAATAAATAATGGAACCAGGTCCGGTGTAAAACACACAGACAGGATATTCCAACAGAATAATAATAAAAACGGAACCAGGTCCGGTGTAAAACACACAGACAGGATGTTCCAACAGAATAATAAACGGAACCAGGTCCGGTGTAAAACACACAGACAGGATGTTCCAACAGAATAATAGAAGAATGTCACCAAGTATAGGGTAGACCGCGTATACTGGTTATTCCAACAGAATAATAACAAATGGAATAACAGAAGTTCTCTTCATGAATATAAAAGAAATAATATTCCCTACCTTAAAAGAACTGGATATTGGAAAAGTGATGTAGCAGAATACTTTTATTCTCTCTCTCTCTTATTCTCTCTATACTTTCTCTCTCTATAGCTTGAATGAATTCGTGAAAAATAATGAAGCCCTAGGCCTCTATTTATAGAAAAACTGAGGGTGGCTCTTGGTCTTAACGAAGGGTCAAATGACTCTTGGTCTTAACGAAGGGTCAAATGACTCTTGGTAATATTGAAGGGACAACTACTATTGACGAAAGTAATTACTATTGACCAAGGTAAATACTATTGACGAAGGTAATTACTATTGACCAAGGTAAATACTATTGACCAAGGTAAATACTATTGACGAAGGTAATTACTATTGACCAAGGTAAATACTATTGACGAAGGTAATTACTATTGACTAAGGTAAATACTATTGACGACGGTAATTACTATTGACGACGGTAATTACTATTGACGACGGTAATTACTATTGACGAAGAGACTCTTAGATGATGACATATGGCCCCCCATAAAATAACCAAACTTACCACAACGTCTCAATAATATAACATATTATACAGATGATACTATGACAATAATTTAAGAGATATGATGCAGCAATTACTGTAGCAATAATTGAGTATAGCTGAGTGACTTCTCACGTAAGCATCAATAATCAATACCGTGTGCTACTATGCAACCACGCGTATTACTGTACTTTTACTACCGAGTAGTTCAACAGTTTTAACGATTTTAACGGTAACACCTCAGCCGTTATTTTTATAGAAAGATAATTCTGTCGTTTTCTCAATCCGACAATAATTCCGTTGTGGGGTCCACCAATGATTGTGCCGTCGTACGAATATTCCCCGACAAAAAGAATATTCTCCGACCAAACGAATATTTTATAACAACTTGCTTACTTTGCAAAATTTATAAATATTACCCACAACTATAACATTATATCAAATTAACTCCATAATATTCAAAAATGATATTTATAGAAAATTCATCTTTATTTATAAAAGTTGGGGTCTTACAACCTCCCCTTCTTATGAAATTTCGCCCTCGAAATTAGGGTACGTACCTGGTATGTCGAAGAGGTAAGGATACCTTGATTTCATTTCTGATTCTAACTCCCAAGTCATTTCCTCAACATCGTGGTTTCTCCACAAAACTTTGACTTGAGGTATAACCTTGGAGCGTAGAATATGTTCCTTCTTATCCAAGATTTGAACAGGAACTTCTTCATACGTCAAATCCTCCGCTATTTCGTCCGGTTCTAACTCAATAATGTGGTTCGGGTCTTCCACATATTTGCGTAACATGGATATGTGGAAAACGTTATGAACACGAGACATACTTGGCGGTAAAGCGAGTCTATAAGCCACAGTTCCTACTCGATCGAGGATTAAAAATGGACCGATGAATCGAGGATTTAGCTTTCCTCTCTTTCCAAATCTCGTAACTCCTTTCCATGGAGCAACACGTAAGAACACATGATCTCCTACATCAAATTCCACGTCCTTTCGATGAAGATCAGCATAACTCTTTTGTCGATCTTGTGAGGTTTTTATACGTTGTCGGATCGTTTGAATCTTTTCTGTAGTCATACGTACCAACTCCGGTCCCAACAACGTTGCTTCGCCCACCTCATCCCAGCATACTGGAGAACGACATTTTCTTCCATACAATGCTTCGAATGGAGCCATGCCAATACTTGCTTGATAACTGTTGTTGTAGGAAAACTCCACCAATGGTAAGAACTTGTCCCAACTTCCTTTGAAGTCAAAGACACAGAGTCTTAATAGATCTTCAAGAGTTTGAATAGTCCTCTCTGATTGTCCGTCCGTCTGAGGATGATATGCTGAACTAAATCGTAACTCCGTGCCCATAGCTTTTTGTAAACTAACCCAAAATCGTGAAGTGAATCTTGGGTCTCGGTCAGAAACTATGGATACTGGCATACCATGCAGTCTTACAATCTCGTTTATGTACATACGAGCAAGACGTTCAAGTGTATAAGTTTCTCGTATCGGTAAGAAATGAGCAGACTTGGTCAATCTATCAACAATGACCCAAATCGCATCAATACCTTGAGAAACCCTAGGAAGACCGGTAACGAAATCCATGGTAATGTGCTCCCACTTCCATTCTGGAATTTCAAGTGGTTGCAATGGACCTTTTGGTACTTGATGCTCCGCTTTGACTCGTTGACAAGTTAGACACCTTGAGATAAACAACGCTATCTCTCTCTTCATATTGCTCCACCAAAATGTATGACGAAGATCATGATACATTTTGGTACTTCCAGGATGGATTGCAAACGGTGTGTTGTGCGCCTCCATCATGATTTCATACTTTAAATCAGGGTTGTTAGGAACACAAAGTCTGGAGTTGACTCGAAGTATTCCTTCTTCATCGATTCTTGCTTCCGGCATAGAACCTTCTTGCACTTTCTTCCTCATACGCATCAGCTCCAGGTCTGTAGCTTGAGCAGCTTTAACTTTATCGATTAAAGTCGGTTCTACTCGTATATTCGCCATCATCACATGGGTCCCTGGAGTCTTTAACTCTATCTCCATCCTTTGCAAGTCACACAAAATGGGCCTTTGCGTTGTTAATATTGCACTTGTACCCGCATATGATCTTCTACTCAATGCGTCAGCTACCACGTTCGCTTTTCCAGGATGGTATTGAATGGTATGATCATAATCTTTCAACAGTTCAAGCCAACGTCGTTGTCGCATGTTGAGTTCCTTTTGAGTGAAGAAATATTTGAGGCTTTTATGATCCGTAAAGATCTCCACTTTCTCCCCATACAAGTAATGCCTCCAAATTTTAAGTGCAAAGACAACAGCTGCCAACTCTAGATCATGAGTAGGATAATTCCTCTCATATTCCTTGAGTTGTCTTGATGCATAGGCTATGACTTTTCCATGTTGCATGAGAACGCATCCCAACCCTTTGCTCGAAGCATCACTGTAGATGACAAATCCCTCCGAGCCAGATGGTATTGTTAGAACAGGTGCTGAAATGAGTCTCCTCTTGAGTTCTTGAAAACTCTGCTCACATTCTTCGCTCCAACCGAACTTTGTATCTTTCCGAGTCAGCTGAGTTAATGGAGTAGCGATTCGAGAAAATCCTTCCACGAATCTCCGATAATAACCAGCTAAACCAAGAAAGCTACGTACCTCGGTCACTGATTTAGGTTGCTCCCAGCTTTGAATAGCTTCAATCTTTGCCGGGTCAACCGATATTCCACGACTTGATACTACGTGCCCAAGGAATGCTACCTCCTCCAGCCAGAACTCGCATTTCTTCAACTTGGCATAAAGCTTGTATTCACGAAGCTTTTGGAGTACCAGCCTCAAGTGTTGCTCATGATCTTCACGGCTTTTGGAATAAATAAGGATGTCATCAATAAAGACGACCACAAAGTGATCCAAATATTCCTTGAATACCCGGTTCATCATATCCATGAAGGCAGCAGGAGCATTAGTCAATCCAAAGGACATGACTAGGAATTCATAATGCCCGTACCGAGTTCTAAAAGCCGTCTTTGGAATATCCTCAGTTCTAACCTTCAGCTGATGATATCCAGAACGAAGATCGATCTTTGAAAAGAATTGTGCTCCTTGCAACTGGTCAAACAGGTCATCAATACGTGGCAATGGGTACCTGTTTTTGATGGTGACATGATTCAACTCCCGATAATCAATACAAAGTCGCATACTTCCATCTTTCTTCTTCACGAATAGAACAGGAGCACCCCAAGGAGAAGTACTAGGACGAATAAAGCCAATGTCTAACAATTCCTGCAGTTGGATCTTTAACTCCTGAAGTTCAATAGGAGCCATTCGATATGGGGCTTTGGAAATGGGTTTTGTACCGGGTTCAAGATCGATACAAAATTCAATTTCACGCTCTGGGGGTAGGCCAGGAAGTTCTTCGGGAAATACGTCAGGAAATTTATTAACAACAGAAATATCATTCAAAGCTGACGTATTTTTGTTTAGATCTGTGACATGAGCTAAGAAAGCTTGACATCCGTTTTTCAATAAACGAATAGCTTTATGGCTTGAGATGACAGCGATTGATTTTAATGGTTTGGTTGCTTGAATTCGCATAATAGGTCGATTAGGAATATGAAAGCTAACAACCTTACGAAAACAATCAATTTTTGCATAATGAGTAGTTAACCAATCAATCCCTAGAATCACGTCAAATGCAAGTATTTTTAATGAAATCAGATCGATAGGTAATGTGTGGGTACCAACTTGAACCAAACAAGACTTATAAACAGTGGAGGTAATGAAGGTTTCTCCCAACGGAGTTTCTACAGATAAGTCAAAGTCTAATTTCTCCGGAATCAAATTTAATCGATGAGCGCAAGTAGGAGAAATAAAAGAATGGGTTGAACCGGTATCAAATAAAGTATAAACTTCTTTAGAGTTTATAATAAGCTTACCCGTGATGACCTCATTCGGGTTCCTTGCTCTCTGGGAGTTCACAACAAACGCTCTCCCTTGCACAACCGGTTTTGACTTTTCTGGGACGGCTTTTGGTGCCTCCATCCTAGCTGAATTTGTCTTCGGTAAACGACAAAATCGGGCTAAATGACCTTCTCTTCCACAATTATAACATGCTTTGGACGGCATCGCGCAGTTTGGACTGATGTGCCCCTCCCCTCCGCATTTGAAACATATGATAGGTGGTCGTTCTCCTTCCTTAACGACAGGTGCTGGTGCTGACGTCTTTCCATCATTGTTGAATCTCCTCTTCTTGAAATGTCCATTCTTATTGTTTTGGCCCTGATTACCACCGAAGTGGTTACCATTTCTGGCCTGTTGATTCCCTCCACGCTTGTTGTCACCGCTTCGATGACTGCTCTCACTGGTATTATCATTTTGCCGGCTGCTCTCTTTTGGTTGCGTTATCTCGTTATCGCGCTCCACCAACTGAGCCCTATTTACAACATCTGAATACAAACACAGTTTATGAGAAACAAGATGTTGACGTATCTCCGGCTTCAAACCTCTTAAAAACATCCGCGTCATTCTTTCTTCATTATCCACCAGGTGGGACGCAAACCGGGATAACTCCGCAAATTTTGCCTCGTACTGCGACACGGTCATATTATTCTGCTCCAATTTGATGAACTCCACCTCCTTCATGTGACGAATACTCTCGGGAAAGTATTTGTCGTTAAACAGCTCTTGGAACTTCTCCCAGGACATCTTCAGTGCGGCAGGTTGAGTACGCTTTATCGATTCCCACCAGTAATCTGCCTCTCCTCGCAACATAAAGGCGGCAAAGGGAACCTTTTGCTCCTCGGAGCAACCCAAGACATCAAATATCTTGGTGATCTGCTTTATCCATGTTTCAGCTACAAGTGGTTTGGGTTCTCCCTTAAACTCCGGTGGTCCCAGCTCCTTAAACTGTTTAGCGGTGACCGCCTGAGAGTTTCCAGTATTTCCACCTACGTTGTGGACAGGAGCCGCTTTCACCTGTTGTTGCATGAATTGCATAAAGCCTCTGAACATTTGATCATTCATCATTTGGTCAGTGTTGTTGTTTGCATGAGGATTGACACCTTCCTGATGCACATTATCCTGATTATTGATATGTGGTGAATCAACAGTCGTCTGTGCTCCATTGCTATTCTCAACATTCTCAGATGCCATTTTCAGATACTGCCACAAAATAAAAATTAATTGATATGTCATATATTATCCTTATATTATGACCGACCAATTAAATACCATGCAAATAAACTTAGGTATGTCATACTAGCGAAGGAATTCCCCGTCTCTCCCCTCCTAGTTCTATTCTCACATCTTAGCCAGGGATCATATCCCTAAGCTCTGATACCAACTGTGACGCCCCCAAAATTAGGTATACATCACCCATCTTGGGTCGTCAGATACATAGTACAGAATACAAATACAACTGATTAATACAACTGTCGTGTACAATACGACAAAACATAAACTGTGAGTTTGAATACAAATATTATCTTCTAGAGAGTATTCATACTCAAAAGGAGTCCTCATTACATTTATTAACACACCATTACATAGAATAGTGAGGACTACTAACTAATACTATCATTCGGACCATCACTCCGTTCCCCGACTTGCCCCAGCTACGTTCTCATTTCCTGAAGAGAACAGTGAAAGAAAGGGTGAGCTCAACTAGCCCAGTAAGAAATATTATGACTAAGATAATGCAGAATAAATTATCATTAGCCTTCAACAATGTTAAACTGATAAAATATAATAGACATCAAGTTTAACTGTAGCGGAACAAGCAATCCATTAAAAGAGTCAAGTAGAAAATAAACTCTACTATCTTTTATGATTTAAAAAGTTTTTCAACACTGTGATCGCTGAGACTCAGCTTAATAAAATAATCCACATCATCGAATCACCCCTGCACTACGGCCAAGGATATTCGTGTATTCATTAATGGTCATGATCATGCCAACAACTGTCCATCAATGCACTACGGGCCAATGAGGACTTTTACCACATCATTTGTAACATTACGGTCATGATTATACCGAATAATCCCTGGTCATAATCATACCAAGTCCATCTATGCACTACAGGCCACAGATGACTTTCAACATTTTATAAACATGAGGATGATGACAATGATATAAGAATTCAATAAAACAAGTTCAAGAATTAATTTATCCAGGAATTAACAACGTCCAAATTGTCAACATGATACTGCATTGTGGAGTAAAATTCAAGAATGCTTAGAAGAATATTTTCTTGAAAAGATACTGGATGAAACGCAACTATCAAGGATATTCCACAAATTTCATGGAGTATAGAAGTCAAAACTTAACCAACTGAGTATAATAAAGAATGGAATAACAAAAGAAATCACCATGCATGCGATAGACCGCACAGACAGGTTATTCCAACAGAATAATAAATAATGGAACCAGGTCCGGCGTAAACGCACAGACAGGATATTCCGACAGAATAATAAATAATGGAACCAGGTCCGGTGTAAAACACACAGACAGGATGCTCCAACAGAATAATAATAAAAACGGAACCAGGTCCGGTGTAAAACACACAGACAGGATGTTCCAACAGAATAATAAACGGAACCAGGTCCGGTGTAAAACACACAGACAGGATGTTCCAACAGAATAATAGAAGAATGTCACCAAGTATAGGGTAGACCGCGTATACTGGTTATTCCAGCAGAATAATAACGAAATAGAATAACAGAAGTTCTCTTCATGAATATAAAAGAAATAATATTCCCTACCTTAAAAGAACTGGATATTGGAAAAGTGATGTAGCAGAATACTTTTATTCTCTCTCTCTCTTATTCTCTCTATACTTTCTCTCTCTATAGCTTGAATGAATTCGTGAAAAATAATGAAGCCCTAGGCCTCTATTTATAGAAAAACTGAGGGTGGCTCTTGGTCTTAACGAAGGGTCAAATGACTCTTGGTCTTAACGAAGGGTCAAATGACTCTTGGTAATATTGAAGGGACAACTACTATTGACGAAAGTAATTACTATTGACCAAGGTAAATACTATTGACGAAGGTAATTACTATTGACCAAGGTAAATACTATTGACCAAGGTAAATACTATTGACGAAGGTAATTACTATTGACCAAGGTAAATACTATTGACGAAGGTAATTACTATTGACTAAGGTAAATACTATTGACGACGGTAATTACTATTGACGACGGTAATTACTATTGACGACGGTAATTACTATTGACGAAGAGACTCTTAGATGATGACATATGGCCCCCCATAAAATAACCAAACTTACACAACGTCTCAATAATATAACATATTATACAGATGATACTATGACAATAATTTAAGAGATATGATGCAGCAATTACTGTAGCAATAATTGAGTATAGCTGAGTGACTTCTCACGTAAGCATCAATAATCAATACCGTGTGCTACTATGCAACCACGCGTATTACTGTACTTTTACTACCAAGTAGTTCAACAGTTTTAACGATTTTAACGGTAACACCTCAGCTGTTATTTTTATAGAAAGATAATTCTGTCGTTTTCTCAATCCGACAATAATTCTGTTGTGGGGTCCACCAATGATTGTGCCGTCGTACGAATATTCCCCGACAAAAAGAATATTCTCCGACCAAACGAATATTTTATAACAACTTGCTTACTTTGCAAAATTTATAAATATTACCCACAACTATAACATTATATCAAATTAACTCCATAATATTCAAAAATGATATTTATAGAAAATTCATCTTTATTTATAAAAGTTGGGGTCTTACATAAAAAATGAGGGATATTTTACATCGGTCAAAACCTCAAGCTGTACATCACTATTCTTGTTATTATTATTACAACCATTGCCGTTAACGGCCACCACCACCTCCTCCTCCGCAGAGGTGACGGAAGCTGCTGCTTCTGCGATTATAGCCGCAGCCGGCTGGTTGTTGGACCACGAAACCGCGACAACTCACGCGACGCCGATGTTGCTGCAGTTCCTCCGGGCCTTGTTGCTCAGCTGCCTAACAAAGTTGGGAGGAAACCTCAATATCATAGAAGACATACCGAACGAGGCATGGCTCACCGCCGAGTTGAGCTTTCCGGTGAATCGGGCGCCTGACCTTGGAATCTCCGGACGAGGAATACCGGAGAAATCGAGATTTGAACGGCACGCGAAGGATGGAAATGCCCTAGCGTAGCTGGAGACGGGCATTGGAAGTGGAAGGACAATATTGTAATTTCAGAGTATAAACTCATTCAGATGTGCCTCTAAATAGTTAAGATTTAATTTTGTGTCTAACCAATTAAGAGACAATTTTTTTTTACCAAACATGTTTTGCCTCTGGCCGAATCAGAGGCATTCCAATTAAGAGACGTTAAGAGCTAATGAAACACACCCTTAATCAGTAAAAGTTTAGACTCAAATAGAAGATTGGTAAAGTCAATGCAATAAATTAAAAATATTAAGAGGGTATTTGAGATTGTTTATAAACAATTAAATCTGCTTATAATTAATTTTAAAAGGTAAAAAAAATGTTTGGTAATATGATTAGAAAACTACTAGTAATAACTTTTTATGAAAATGTCAATTAAAGCTTAAATTTGAGCTTCTGATTATTTGTTAAATCTATTAATTATATTTGACCAAATATATTACTAATTTATCCTTATTTATTTTTAATATTCATTTTTACTTCTCATAACATTCCTTTATAATAATTTATACTTGAAATAGGTGATTAATTAAAAAAATATTAAATATTTTTAACTAGTTTAATTATTTTTAATTTGTCAAATAAACTATTTTTAAAAAAATTATTATAAGAAAAAACAGTAATCAGAATTAACTATCACATTTTTTAAACAATCTCAAACATATTGTATTCAATTAAGACTTTTAATGTTTGGTTGTATTAAATCAACATATTTAAAGAGTTTATAAAAGTTTACTAGTATTCAATTACAACTTTTGTAATGTTTTTAAAAGTTATATGATATTGAATTGAGACTTTTACAAAGTTTATAACAGTGTTTTGGTATTCAAAAAGTCATAGATTTTTCAAATTTTTATCAAATGGTAGAGTTTAACATACTTTAAAAGAAGAGATACACATCCAAAGTCTGACCTCGTTTCTATAAATTTTCAAAGACTTCCAAATATTTGAAAAAGGGATAAGACGAACAGAGGAGAAAGAGATACAGAAGATGAAACAAAGATAGAACAAATGCCTATTTATAGCAGGTGAGGAGAGAGAAAAAAGAGGAGTTAAAAAAAGGGTTTCAAATAGAATCAATGGTATAAATGGAGATATCAAATATTTTAATATCATTTTATATTTATGATCTCCCATAAAAAAAAACTCATTTGTTATATTTATAAGTATTAAGGAGGTATTTTGTTTTACGTTTATTTTTAAAAGTAATAAATTTATTAATTTTGTTATTTGTTGAAACGTTAGTTTAGTAATAATAACTTGATAGGAAAACGACAATAAACAATTTTAAAATCGTGATTGTTATTTTATATTACTGTTAGTAGAAAATAACTTTTTTTATGAAATATAAAAATTATGAAATATGACATTTTCTTGTAATAGACTGGGTATAATCTAATAATTCAACTTCAACAATCCTTTTATTTCAAATTAGATTGTGACATGGTCAAAATATTTTAATATTATTTAATATCATACTTATTTCATCTAAAATACAAGATATTTGTTGACTTTTTAATAATTAAATAAGCTGCAAGATATATTAGAAATATACAAAAGTCTACTAAAATATTGATAAAAAGTCTATAAAAATCTGTCAATTATTTCATGCAGTCTTTAAAAGTCACAAACTCTACAAAAATCTGTCACTTAATTTTTTTTTAAAAGTCTTTATTGAATACACCCTCCTAAAATACTTACACTTTTAGCATTGCAAAAATTCATAAGAGTTGTCGTATGGTTCTTGGCCCAACGGTAACTCTTGCCTTATAATTTTCATGAGGTCAAGGGTTTGATTCTTTCAATTATTGGATGTGCGAGTGTGGTGTGGGTGTGGGTGTGGGTGAAAATTAACAAAAAAAAAGTTCAAAAGAGTTAGAACAATTTATTAGTTGAACAACTTCGGGGGTGTGATAATAAAAAAAATTGTTTGATAATTTTCATGTCTGAAACATCTGAATAACAGATTTTTATTATTTTATTCCTCTGAAAAAAATCAAAATTGTTATAAATGTATTTAATATAATAGTTAATATTGTAAAAATAACAAAACTTCATTCAGCCAAAAAAATGACACTAAATTATTCAACCCAAATCGTCTGAATGGCTAACCGATTTAGCAATTCAGACGATTTTTTTTCCAAAATAAACATCTTTAATAACTGACCGATTCAACCATTCAAACTTAAACAAACCGTCCCCCGCCCCCCCCCCCCCCCCCCCCCCCCCCCACCTACTCTTTCAGATGAGGATGGATCTACTTAAATATCATTTCTCTTGTTAAAACTCAGCACAATTATACAACTTGAGCACTAACAGAAAGCTGTACAAAGAAGGACAACTACAACATCATTGCACATAAGGAAAACATAACATATACCAATCAATTTCTATATATAAAATCAGGGCATTCAATTGACATTTAATTGTATGAATTAATTTAGTTGTTCGAATTGGTATAACTTAGATGAGTTGATATTTCATTTACTTCATCTCTTAATATTTTATTTCGTTTACTTCATCTCTTAATACTAATTTCTTATTCTTCTTCTTTCTCATTGGATAAGAAAACCCAAAAGTCTAAAACATGTCAACTTCATCAATAGCAATATACTCCATCCTCCTCAAATTATGAAATTATTATTGACTTTTAAAAATCAATTAATACATTTTCAAAATCAAATTTGAGATAATTTATTAAATATTATGAAAATAATAAATGTTATGATCAGTAGAACTTTTAAGATAACTTATAATATTCATTATTGTATTGTCTAAAATGAATTTATGTCAATTTTAAATTTAAAGATATATTTAATTAACTTTAAAAATTCAATAATAATCTTATATTTTGAAACAAAAAATATATGTTTCACATGTTTTAAAATTTACTGCTATAATGTTTAGATTAATTTTACATGTTAATATTCAGACAAATTCGTGCATCCCACTTACGAGTATAGTAAATAGTTTCAAATAAGTCTACTATCACATAAAACTGTTCACATACCCCTTAATACACTCATATACATATTTTGATGACCCGCATGATTTGCTCTGTAGGTAAACTATCAAAATATGCATGTGAGTGTATGTGAACGATTTTATGTAATAATAGACTTATCTAAAGTTATTTTAAGTTTGAAAATAATTTTGACATTCACTTGACAATTCAACTACATATACTGAATTTATAAATCTTTATATCACATTCACACATCATTTCAAAATTAAAATTTAATAAGTTCTCTTTGTATAATATTGCGCTGTTTAGCATACTCACGTAATTCACGGGATCGCATTATTCTGAAGTTAATTCTGTGATAAGCTGGTCATGTGACAGTGTTAACACAAAAAAAAGAAATCACATACTGGCCACATACGTATACAATACGCCCTCCCACGCAGAACATGGTCTCTCCAATCCCCTTCCAATAAACAAAAATACATACTATATATATACACACACACAGGAGTATATGAAAGGACGTGGGAGAGTAATTGTGTATAAATAAACAGGGATGCACTAAATTCTCTTTCATCACTCTGTAATTTCTCTTTATTGTGACTTTCTCTTTACCTTTTAATTTTACATGACAATTTGGGATCGAATTACGAATTAGGGCACAAAATTAACGACGATCGATGGTAACAAGGCGGAGTGAAGATGTAATTTCAGGGGGTTTCGAAGCATTTTAGGGTTTCAAGTGTCCAATTGCTGGAATATTTAGTTGGCTTTAAAAAAAAAAAATAGTTTTCTAGAGTTTTCGGGTTTTAGGATAAAGTTCACGCATGAGGGGTACGGCAGATCGAACGAAAGTCGTGCTCCGGCACTTGCCGCCAACAATTTCTCAGCCGATGCTCACGGAGCAAATAGACGGGAGGTTCGCTGGTCGCTATAATTGGGTTTCTTTCCGTCCCGGCAACAACAGGTTAGGGTTTGCACCTTTGTGTCCTAAATGTATTGATTTTTTTTGATTGAATGTCTACGCCAAGTTATTACTTGATAGATGCTCTGAATACGGTGAGGTAATGAGTTTAGTAAGGTTTATGGATTTGAGTGCTTGTGGTGGGGAGTTACTGAACTCTGGGAAAAGGTTAATGCCAACCTATGGTTGAAGTTTGTGAGATTCTTGTAAATCTATCTTAACAAATTACCATCTAAGTAAATCTCAGAGCAACTTGCTGTGCCGCAGACAATATGTGAAGTGTGAATAATTTATGGGGAATAAATAGTTGTAGAAACCAGTTGTAGGATTTGGGGACAGCTAGTAATCTATGGGGAGAAACACATGGGCTTAAGAATGGTGATGGAAAGTAATTAGCTTTTGGCCAACCTAATGAGATGTTTTGTTCTTTTTCTTTCTTTCTTTTTTTAATTATTTTTTCTACAGGGAAAGATTATGTACTGATTGTCTTGGTAATAAGTTTATTTTTTTCCCTTGTTTGGTTTGATAACTTATATATCTGTTTTTGTAGAGGAGTTCTCTGTTCTGAATTTCTTGTATGGATAATATGGTTTTATGTGTGATGTTGCATACTCTTGTTAGTTTTATTTCTTTTGTCTCTGTTTTTCTTACTTTAAATGTATTAACAGTGTAACACACATACATTAGGAAGTGATGGGTGCTTTAAATGGTATCACGGGGAGCTGTGCATGTTCTTACATATGTTCAGATTAAATAATATCTAACTAATTTTGGATCATCATTACCTTCAGTCAAATTCTCGATTTATATCATCTTTACCGAATTGTGAATTTCATTAAAGTGTTAATAGACTAATAGCTTCACAAGGCTGCAGCTCTAAAATAAAACCAGAGATAATACATAGAGAATTATGAGTTTGTTTAAAGAGTGTGATGCTTGTCATTTTCACCGACAGGTTTCATTATAATTTATAAAGCAATACCCATTGGGAGTTCCGATATGCAGTGTTTCATTGGAATAACATAATTCTGATAACCTTTTGAGCTATAATTCAACTTAAATGCATTATAGTCGTGCACGTTAAGCATCACAAATAGGAACATGTATAAAAACATACGTGTATATAATTACTATGATCCCAAGTGGGTTCATAATCTCTCATCCAAGACTACCTCAGCTCAGGAATATGTATATATTTACAAATAGGAACATGTATAAACACAGTTTCAAGCCGGTCTTAGAGATATGATTTTTCCCATTTCTATGAGTTAGTACCTTTTGCAGTGTCACAATTGCATAGACATTGACAGAGGCATATGTTGATTTTAAAATGTTTGATTTGCATTAAAACTAGTGTGCTCTTTATTATTACATAAATCCATTTACACACACCACAACACTGATGTATAATAATAACAGGCCATCGCAAGGAAATGCTTTAATTTGAACTCTCGTTTCCTTTTGATTTCACTTTTTTTCTCTAGAAATATGTTGACTCTATGCCAGCATTTGTAATATATCATACCTATGCTCAAATCCTTTCTCTTTATCTGAATTTGCAGCCAGAAACATCAATCATATTCTAGAGCCTATATTAACTTTCAGAGGCCAGAGGACGTTATGGAGTTTGCTGAATTCTTCGGTGGACATGTTTTTGTTAATGAAAAGGGTAAGGCTTCAGCATCTACTAAAGTCATTGCTTAGTCGTGCCATTTGTGGTTCCCAAAAAAGTGTGGCAAAATATTTTCTTCATTCATCTCAAGGAAATTTTATTTCACCAGGGTAATTAACTTACCCCTTTTGACATCAGCTGCTCGCCAAAAATCTTAAGAGTTCTGTAGGTAACATTAGGAATACTCAAATTACCATTTGTAACACCTTTCTCAAGTGCTTATTTATTTTTAAATGAAGTAAAATAGATATTTACAAATAAAGAGAGAGGTAAGAATTTAAAAGTGTTGGCATGTGATAAGCTTTGCCGAGTCTCATCTTTATTTAAGAACTTTGGTTCTTACCCTCATTTCTTTCTCTCCCACCCTTCAACATTTATGAATTCTCAGGTACTCAGTTCAAAACCATCGTTGAGTATGCTCCTTCACAACGTGTTCCAAAGCAATGGTCCAAAAAGGATGGACGTGAAGGAACTATATATAAAGGTATTATAAATGCTTATGTATTACATTGAGTTGCCTTTGCAGTATGTACCAATATTTTCCTTAGTTTCCATACGAGTTACTTTTGATGAAAATGTAGATCCAGAATATGTGGAGTTCCTTGAATTAATTTCAAAGCCTGTTGAGAATCTTCCTAGTGCAGAAATACAATTGGAAAGAAGGGAAGCAGAAAGAGCAGGTTAGTCAAAAACTTGCCTGAATATGCTTGCTCAAATACAGGAAAATAATTGGAAAGTAGAAATAGCTTAAGAGGTGAATTGGGCTGTACTCTTAACTAGAACAATTTGCATATTGTTTTCTAGGTGCTGCAAAGGATGTTCCTATAGTTACACCTCTAATGCATTTTATTCGTCAAAAAAGAGCTGCCAAGGGTGGATCTCGGGTAGGAACTGCTATTATTACTTTTATATACAAACGTTGCAGAGCATCAAGCAATGTAGCTAGTTGGAAACCACTACAAATTTCTCCTTTGATTTTTGGATTTTCTGTACTCGCACTTCATATTTAGAAAACATGCATGCCATATTCTTAGAAACTATCGAGGACTGTTTTAAATTTATTATATTTTAACTGGAAAGTTTTTGTGTCATTAATTGGCTCTTACTTTTCATTTGATCTTGTGTATTTTGGTTTAGAAAATCATTACTATACAACAAATGATGCTTTATGCAAATTATGGTTGCATGCGATTTGAGTTTATGTTCTTCGTTAAAGACTGTATGCCTGAGATAATATGGAACAGTTGTTTACTTAACTTGCAAGTAGAAATTTTCTAAGGTCAAGCACAAGCGGGATACTCTCTCTGTTCGTCTTTAATTGACTCTATCAGGATGGCACATAGATTAAAAATTTATCTTTTTAAATAACTGTTTAAAGCTTTCCCTTCAAGTTCAATAATTGTTTAATTGCTTGCTCCACAAAATTTGGACTGAACTAAGAGTAAGATTCTTAAACTCTTATTTAAGTGGGTTCTGTGGTCCATGACCTGTGGTCCACAAACTTTGAAACGAAATAAATTGAAGAGTTTCAATTAAAAGTTGATGTGGAGCAAAAGAAGATCCAAAGATTAATCAATTATCATATTATATTACTATTTACATATAAATGCTTTTGGTAATTATTGTAAAACCTTTATTAATTAAATTAGGTAGGTAGAATATTGTAGAGTTTTTCATCATTAGGATTTGTATCCTTTTTAATTAGGATTTTACTTGGTCATCAAGTCTATGTAATCTATATAAGCATTGCAATCCTATATTATTTGACAGAGTTGAATTATTATTGATACGAGATTAAAGCCTTTTGCTTTGTTTATGTCTGCTTCTACTGATTCCATACGTGGATAGGTCCCTTATCACCCTTCTTTCTCATCTTAGTATATTTCCAAACCTGCTCTAATTGAAAGTGGATGTCCGAAAAATGAGGATAATTAAAGTTGGACCTAGTATGAAATATAATTGGAGGATTTGATCGTAGTAGAAGTTTTCATTTGTTATTTCATTGTGGATCCCCTCTTAGACAGATCTGGTGCAGCAAGTTTCGTTTCAGATTACTTATTAAAAAAGAAAACGAAAAAAATTGTTCCACATTTCTTTGAAAATGAATTTGTTTGAAAGTGTAATAGATGCAGGAATGTTGAATGATAATGATATTTTTCTTGGCATGCTAACATGGGATCAAGATCTCAAGTTGTGGTGATTGATGACAGGAGGCTTATTTCCTTGTTATTCTTGATAGAATCTAATAGCTGATTCTTTCTTTCATAGTTTCTTTTTCAGTTTTGAATCTTGTCATAATTCTTGTATGCTATGTTGTATAAAGTTTCTAACTGACCAGTAATTATATATTGGATGTGCTCGCGCATTACCTTTATAGCAAAACCATTGTTGCTAATATTATTTTGTGATATGACAGAGGTCCTTGTCTAATGGGAAACCAACCAGAAGGACCGGTGGAACATCATCCGGAAGTCCTAGTTCAGCTTCATTGAAACGAGGTTCTGAAAAAAGAAGGGTCTCTACCACTATGGTATTTCCATTTTCTATTAGATTTGGTTTATTGATGTTGTAGTTAATATTTGTCATAAATATCTTTTGATGTACTCTTTTGAATAAATGAAAAATCATTGAATTGTTTTGATTTTTCAGAAGTTATGGCTAGGTATTTTAAATGGCATTTAGTTTACAATTATATTGTTTTCATATGCCAGAGTCCAGACTGATAGTCTGATATGGCACACTTTTCATACTACTTGTACCTTATCAGTGTTTATACATATGTTAGTATATTAACATCTACACACAAAAAAAGAAGCCCTTATATCCCAAAAGGAACTCCCTCGAAAGAAAACTATACAACCAACTCTGAGTTGGGCTCCTCTTGAAATTATAAATGTTCAATAAATTTTTCTTTTTGAACTTCAGTCGTTACTAGTTATGTCTAAATTTGTAGCAGCTTTAGATTACATCTACTTATTAATTTATTGTAATTGAATTATTCTTGTTGGTCGTGTTTCTCACGCCATAGGTTATGTTCTATCACCAATCCAAGATACGTAATTTTTACAAGTAATGATGTAATATGGAGGGCTACTATCACCTATGGCACATAAATCCTTTTCTGATGGTGTGATACTTGTTTTGCCAATTACTCTCCAATATTGAGCATTTGAATTTATCAATCTGGACGAATGAAGCATTCCTCTAATTAACTCATTATCCCGCTTGATTAACAGTATGTCTTAAGGGATACTGCGAAGAGCACACTTGGCAAAGACAAGTCGACATATATCATGGTTCCTAAATGTGATGATCAGCAGATTTCTGAAAAGTCTGTTTTAGCTACGGCATCTGGAACTGAAAATTTGGAGGCGGAAAGCGGTATGGTTCATTACTAGGATCTCAATTGTTTGGTTTGATGAACTTTTTTGTTGTTTAAACATTGTAGCTTGAAGTTGCACAGAAGCACGGAATCACAGAATCACTGCACTTTCATATTGGCCAATCTTTCAAATGCTAATTATCTATGTTGTGTTGAGACAAATATAGTTCTCTATCTTCTTCTTTTGCTTCCCCCAACCCTCTTCTTGGGGTGTGGTGTGTACCAGAGTGAATCATAGAAAAGTGGTGCTACCGTTAACTCTTGTTCTTAGAACAGGCCCTAAAGGGAAAAAAAGAGAACACCTCACCAAGGAGAAAGTACTGTTATGACGTTTCTTCCAAAGTGATATAGATCATTGCCTGTTTTTTTTTTTGGGGGGGGGGACTCAGCCCACGGGAAAACGTTTGCAGATGCGACAAGTTGTGGATCTTAAAACATGGGAGAAAGTTTTATCATATTAGAAGACTTTGTTTCAGAGGTCAATTGATTTTCTGTACAATTAATAGGTTGCAAAACTTGAAACAAATTAATGAATCATATTTCATTTATTACCGTGATAATTTGAAAAGATGAATGTGCATTGAGACGATACTACTAAGATTTAGGATACAACAAAAACCAATTTTGAGTTCTTACCTTGCATTTAGTAGCTGCTTGAAGAAATTTGTACTTGAAAATCTGCAATATCTAACCCCTAATCCTGTCCATTTGTACTTAAAGCCACTAAAAGAACATGTAGAGGATGTTATATGGGAGACTTGGACAAAGCAAGTATGAACTTATCATCTGTGAGTTTGGTGCATCAAGGAACTACATAGCAATTTGTGAATAATCTTTATAACCTAAACTTTGGTTTATATTGTTGATCTTATATACTCCTGTTCCAAAATAGAAGATCAATATTGACATTCTAAAAGTCTGTTGAAACATTTTCAAATTTTAGATATGAATTGAATTTATTTAATTTTTATCAATGCAATTATGAATATTATATACTGTCTAGAAAGTACTATTACTTGTGAGATGTATTTTTTTCAAACTTAAATGATTCATGTCTATTTTAAATTCTAAAATGCTCAAGTTGACTTTTAAAAAGGCAATGTTAATCTCATAATTTGATATGGAGGTATTACATAGTCAATACGTTCAAGACCTCATCTAAATAGAGGAGAAGGATAAGGGGAAAGAGTGTTTTTGTATGAATTTCCAAAGCATAAGTTAAACCTAATTAATAAAAACTTAGATCACCTCATATATTTTTATCTAGAAAAAACCATACTTAAATCTGGGTGGGTTCATCTGCCATCTGCCAGTTCATTAGAGAAACGGTGCATGCCTTTCCTGGACAGCAAATACTAGAATTTACTGACATCTTCATCCACGTGATAAAGAACCTTCTAAAAATTTTAATAGATGAGCTCCACAACTCCACTTTTGGTTACTGTTATGAATAAATAGCCATTGATTTCAACCTTTGACATGAATGAAAACATGACAAACACGAGTCGTATGCAGTCAAATGGAGGGACTGATATTAAATGATTCTCACATTTGGTTTTGATGGGTTTAAATATAGCACTATTTACAGCGAGTGTAAGTTGAAAGACCTATACTTGAGTATATATAATGTGTTTGTAGTTTGTAGATACACGTGAGAGGTTGGGCTTGGTTTGAGGTGGCTTGTTCGAGATTTCCGCACAAGTATAACCAAAGTGTGGGTGCTTGATGATCTGCACGGCTGCACCTGGAGATCAACCTAACATCTAAATGAAGTGTCCCCGTCTGAGTCAGGGTTAGGAAATTTGATTGCCGCCTCTCTTACCGTGTGTACCTGCATGATTCCTTAAGCCTAAGAGTAATTTTAGGTCCCTGATATTGTGAGGTTATCAATTTTCACAAGTCCTGGTCTCGGCATGACCTTCCTTTTTCTTTTAAAGACTCCACAGTGTCCTACACTCCTACTTTTACTATTTTTATACTCGTTTGATAGGTCAAAATGGTTTTTCTGTTAAAATTTTAAAGACGGGGGGAAATGTAAATAGGGCCTTTGAATGGGGAGGTTAAGAAGTCTACCTAGCTTAACAAGTAGAAACAAAGATCTAAAGCCAGATGCGTCTCATTGCTCTGAGATCTAATATAGCAAGAAGCCTCGACTATGGATGGAACCTTAGAATTCCAAATAAGAGATGCTAATGGAAACTGCCTGGCTGTAGAGAACTAGAAATGACCATGGCAAGAAAATATGCCGGTAGGATCTAAAGCCAGATGCGTTCATTACATGAGAAACTGAACATAATAGAGCAAGTTTTACAAAGATTGGTTCATTGGTTTCTTGATATGTGAGATAATTGAAAAAATAAATAGATTTGTCTCAATTGGCTGTTGTTGGTACAGGTTTTTCTCTTACGTGTCGGTTTCTTGCGAAATCACTTGTGTTGTATCAATATTTATTCTTCACCTTTTCTTTTTTATTTTCTTCATGAGAACATACTATGTTAAGTTTCTTTTAGATATATACTTCTAACAGTTGTTGCTATATATTTTTAATTTTTTAAAAAAATACATTTGTCTTCGATAAATTGCCTTTGCATAATTGCATGGCATTCTGTAATTTATTGTCCTTAAATTTGTTTCAGGAGTGTTTGGAACCACTGAAATTGGGAAAAAGAAAATCTTACTCTTAAAGGGAAAAGAAAAAGAAAAAGAAATTTCTCATGTAAGTTCTTTGCTTTTGCATCCTTCTTTGCCATTTTGGTGTTCATTATTCCCTTGGCACCTTTACATTGTAGTTGGTGTATTGTATGTTATTTATTGTTAAGCTTACTTAAGTAGGGTTTTTCTCCTCTGTCGATGTAGAATACAGGATTTGACAGTCAAATGGAGGTAATATAGTAATAATAATAATAATAAATATTATAAAACTGGGGAAAAGAAATCTCAGAATTAAAATGTGAATAGTAAGTTGTAATGTGAACAGTAAATTGTAAGCAGTGATCATTGTATGTCTGATTGTTTAATGTTTGTAGTAAAATGAGCAGTGATGATTAGAAAACAAACCAGTAAGTACTTTTGGTATGCTCTTGTTCGAGCTGATAATATGCAAGAACATGCAGAAGATTTAACAAAGGTCATCTGCAGCAGTTGGGAAGTTCATATTTCCAAACCTCTTTCCCGTTTGGAGGATATATTATTTTTGAGCACTTGTTTGATCGATGAATTTTTTCCCTTCATATTCATGTGTTTTCATAAACTATAATTATTGAGACGTTGTAATTGCAACCTTTATATCCTAATACAAGTTGATTCAGAACAAGATTCTTAAGGCTTGAATAAACATAAAATAATTGAAAACAAAGGAAAGCTGTAACTAGGGTGAAACTCTGCATTCTACTACCCCATAGGATTCACAGCTGCAGATGAGTAAAATTTATCGCAATCAATGAAATATCAATAATAATCTGTAATGCAGTGAACTTGTGGCACATAGCTATTTAAAGGGAATTAACACCCTTATTATACTTGGGGAACAAGAAAAGTATTGAAGGACTAAAATAATGCTACTAAATAGTTAAGTAATCGGATTATAATACTTCCTAAATCTCCACTATTAAATAAAATAACTACAACCCTATTTGACATAATAAAAATCCCATAAACTAAATAAGTCAATTTTAAAAAAAAATAATCAGAAGTGTGGTTCCCATCACAAGTCCTTCGACAAATATCCATCATTTGCTGAAAGAACACATGCAGTAGCTGTAATTTATATATGCATCTGCACAACTTCTAAGAGGTGCTTTGTTACAACTTCAAGTGCTATTTATTTAAAATACCAAAGACTGAAAACACTATACTTTTCTTAGCAAGTCCATCTGGAAACATATAATGATATAATAGTTACTGTTTATATAAACTACCACCTAATTTGTTTCCAAGTCAGGTTGACTTGACTTGTCAGTTATTAATGGAGAAGTTTAGACGAAGATTTTATAATTGTTAAATTGGAGTTAATTCATTTTATTTTGATAAAAGAAGATTTTGTAGAGAAGAATTCACAATTCATACGGAGGACAAAGAAGTCCTTCCAAAAAAAAGCCAAAAGAAATTAGCTGAAAATTTATCAAGGCATTATTGGAATTCAGAAAAGTTCCCAATGCATGAGTCCACAGAGAAGTGAAGAAAGATGCACTATTCCAAAGTAAATCTATATCATTGTTTTACTACAAATAAATCTAGTATTACTTGATCCAAATGCCCAATAAAATGGCAAAACAATCACATCTCCAAAGGATCCTTTCTTTACATTCATCTATACCCTTGAATCTGCAAAGGAGAAGATCGTCCACCGAAGAGATGGACAAGTCCAACATTAACCCACAGTCCATATACTTCATTACCCAACATTGACGTTGTCGTACTGCTAAATGAAATGATCACATTTTTTCAAAAAAAAAATTGTGGAACTATAATATTCTTGCTTTGCACAATAAGAAACTTCTTATGACTTGTTTTTGCACTTTGCATTCATCGTATAGGTGTCTGGTGGCTTGTCATTGCAGCAGAATTCAGCATCACCTGTGAAGAATTCAATTGGGGTATCTGCTGTCAGACAGAACCACCGACGTGAGGCTAGTGGAAAGATTATAAGAAGCATACTTCTTAATAAGGATTCGCGCCAAAATTCGTCTGCGCCTCACTCTGAAACGCAAATCCAGGCCTCAAATCTGGAGAAGGACAAAAGAGCACCTCGTCCACCGAATGTTCAATTGTTCCTTAGGGATACAAATGGGGTACCAGAAGACAGGGTTGCAAATGAATTGCATGGTACCTGCACCGAGAAGCAGGAAAAGCGTACAAGGAACAAGGATAGACCTGATCGTGGTGTTTGGGCTCCTCTTCGCCGTTCTGATGCATCACATGCAAGTGATGAGTCTTTATCGTCTTCTACATCACAGAATAAGTTATCACTGCTAGATCCTGCAGAAGGTTTGATTAGTACTCAACTAGATGCTGAAAATTTAGTAAGATTTGGAACATTTTAGTGCACAGTCATGACACTGTTTATATTAGATGGATGATTCCAGAGTCTTCACTCAATCCGTATTTCAATTTCAATGTAAATGAAATTAAAGGATTGAATAATATTACTGGAAATGGGGTTATAACTGCTTTTAGTTATTATTAGTTTTTACTAGGATATTGTTCTTACTGTGCATATTACCTTGAAGGAGCTCACGGAGAAACGAAGAATGACATGTTGAGTGCACGGAGTGGAGAGTTCAAGCACATTGGCAGTGGGCGCAGCGGTCATTTGTCAGTTGATAATGGTTAGTTTTGCCTTTGGAACAAGAGATGTCGTAGATGTATTTTTTGTACACACTTTGTTCTTGTGGTGGTGTATCACAACTTGTGTTTATGTACTTGATGCAGGTTCCTATAAACATGGTGGTCGCCGTGGACCTGGAGCTCCACATAATGGGAAGGATACGGATGGCTCTTCAATCATAGGGGAAGGTAAACCCTTAAAAAAAGGGGTTTCTTCTGGCTATGGTTCCCATGAGGTGAGATTTGAATTATTTTTAGTTAGTTTAACTTCCTTAATACATATGGGATTCATTTTTAGCTTTCCCAAGTAGTATGGGACAAAGGGCATTGAGTTGAGTCTGAATTTCTTTAATCAGTTTCTATGTTTTGGTTGTGCATTTTGGCTAATTAGTTTCTATAAAATATAATGCAGAAACAGGTTTGGGTTCAAAAGACAAGTTCTGGATCCTAGTGTTCTTAATGGTAAGCACAATTTTAGTTGTAAAAATTGTATTCGTATTGGAATGAATATGACAATGTTATTCCTTAGCACAAGTCCTGAGGAATACAAATTCTTTTCTTACCGGGTTGTCGTCTTAGTGAATAACTTATCAGATGTTGAGCAAAAATGCAACACACTTGCTCTTGGGAAAATGGTTTTGACCTATTTGTTTGAAACTTAATACTTACATGCAACTTAAACAAGTGGAGTTTTTAATTTTATTTTATTTTAGTTAAATGGAATCATTTTTAAAAGTTGCATTGACACATTGTTAGCTAATTATTTTATGATGCTGCACAACAACTTTAAGATAGAAGCGTATATAGACATGGCGTAGTTTGTTTATACCAAAGAGAAAACAGAGATGAAAAGACTGAAGAGAGAAGGGAAGAGAAGTCAAGCTCTCTTTGTTTTCTTCAAATTTTCATGTTTCATTCATTGTAGGAGACTGCATGTTTTTCAACATTTGGGGCAAATTTATTGGATTTCAAAAAACCCTATCAAGTGGATAGTACCAAAAGACGACCTCAGGCAATATGGTAACAGTTAATATCAGGAGAAGAATCTTTTAAAATCCTAAATTATGGTGAAGAATCTTTTAAAATCCTAACTCATGTACTGTACAATAATAAGTGCTTAAATTGCAAATAATTAATAGAAACCATATGAAGATTCATCTTTCCTTTTTAAGTAGGCATCTTAAACATTATGTTGAGTACATCATTGACATGCACTATCTAACTTGAACAACATGAATTCAAGTTCATGTAGTGGGGAACATATGATAAGGAGTGAGGTGATATTTTCTTGTGCAACTCAGGGATTACATGTACTTCATACTTTGTTCGTAATTCATACTGACGAGCTCTTAAGGCTTCGTGGAGATGTAATACATTTATACTAGGCATCACCAGGGTACTAGAGATCCAATTGGTTCAGAGTAGTATTCTGCCCCTCTTGGTAGACTTTGAGATGTTTGAAACTATGTTCTAGGCTTGTAGGATTATGTTCTAGGCTTGTAGGATTAGTGATAAAGAATCTTAATTCTTAACCTGATTTTCCTTGATGCATGGATAAGCTCGTGTGACATGCTACTTTTTCATAGTTGTGTAAATTACCATTGGAAGACGCAATTGAATTTGTTTCTTTATGTGAAGAGTATCAACTCATACTATTCTCCACACAAAAAACTCTTGCACAAAGAGGATATAATAGATGTAGACACAAGCTCTTAGCTGCCAACTCTACAGTTGCTACTTGACTATTTAAAAGATTGGTTTATTAAGAGAGTAAACTTACAGTCCCAACTCCCAACTCTCGTGTTATTTTTTATTAGATTTGCAATTTGTAACAAACACAATAATTTTAATAGCCATATTACTCTGCAATGTCATACAAAGGATATTACTGTACCTGGTTCAACTTGCATTAATGTTGCATTCAATAAAAGCCGTCTTTCCTTCTGATCACTGATCTTTGGTTGCTGTCACAGATGAATGCTGGGTCTATTACCCTAATGGAGTAAACATCTGGCTTTTGGCCGGAAACTATCACTTTTACAGGACATCAGGTGAAAACAAAGTTTTCGGAGTGAATGAAAGGTGTATTTGTAAGACCTAGAGGAACTCCAGCTACTCGAAGGGTGGGTTGAAGAATCCTGATCCTACTTATTCGAAGATGGCCAGGTTAGGAGCTTAGTGATAAAGAAATGGAAGAGATTTGACTACCTCAGTTTTCATTGGGGGTGGGGGGGGGTGTTCGTTTGACAGGGTTCTGCTTACCGGTGGTTATCGTGGTATTTTAGTTTTCTTTTTGATGGAACTGTAAATACAGTGTGTACCGCCTCACTAATTACTACAGGTTTGTTAAAGGAAGAAAGCTTTGGGGACTGCTTCCTGCCTAGAAGTTTGTTTTTCTTCTTTGATACAACATTAGAAACTCTCTAGGAGCATTTGAGAAATCGGATTCGAGGTTGGAAGACCTCGGTTGATTTGGTCCTTGGATTTGATATGGGGATTGTGGCAATGGAAAAATATGTTTACGCTCTCTTATAGTGTGTTGTTCAGTAACTGTGTTAATTTTAACCTTGTTGGAAACATAGATGTATTGATAAGTTTTGCAATTATAAATATTTATCGCAATAAATAGCCATGAATTATTTATGAGCTAAAAAAGGAAGGGAAAATGGGTGTAAAGCTTTTAAAGTAGGAGCGTCTTTGTCAGTGCAAGGGGCATGCTCTTTCTTTTTCAATCTTCTTTCCTTGTAGCTGAGCCACTGATCTTTAATCTATCATAAGCCTATTGAACTTTTCTATTATATGCAACTGAAAGGTACTAATTACTAGCATCATTAGCCCCCGACAGTCAGATCGATCGTGAGGACCACCTGTTTCAACTTATTTGAAAACTTTAAATATAGGCTGTGCTTGATTATATCTTAATATATTTTAACCGTATTTCTTTTAATGTATCTTAAGAGTTTATATATTTGTATTAAGAGGTCCTCTGAATAGTTTAGACTCATATTTGTATATTAACTATTCAGATGACCTCTTGATACAAAGATGTGAATTGTTAAAATGTAATAAGAAGTGAGCTGTTAAGATGCATTAAGATGTAATCAAATAACATTCTTTTAACAACCCAATAGTTTTCCCTCCATTTTTAACTGAGTACATCAAAATAAAGCAAAAAGGAGTACTTATGCAGTTACATTAACGGATTGTTTGATAAAAACGGAATGAATCTGAATTTGAATGAAAAAAATTGTTTGATAATTGACATGTCTGAAATATTTGAATAACATATTTTTATTCTCTGAAAAATTCAAAATTATTGTAAATTTATTTAATATTACTTAATATAATGATTAATTTTGTAAAAAATAATAATAATCATTCCGTTGTCATTCAGCCAAAAAAATGCACCGTCCAAAGATTTAGTCAGTCAAAATGAGTCTATTTTGTTTAGTAAAAATAATCTTAGTGAAAAGAACTTTAAAATGCATTTTAGACAGTTAAAATCTTGAAAGATACATTTTGCTTAGTAAAAAAATAATAATCTTAAAACGCATTAAAATACGTTTTAAATATATTTGGAATAAAAACTTCAACAACCCTACAAATATACAATTATATATATTAATTTACATTATTATATTTATTATCAAACTTAGTCATGACTCGTGACAAGTTGCATATTCTCTTTTGTCTTAATAAATTCACCCCAAAGAAGAGAAAACAAAAGGGCAAAAAAAAAAAAAGGAATTCGGTTTGAAAATTAAAGGTACCCCCGGCAAAGTCAACAATTAAATGGTCCAAGATCAGAATCGATGGTGTTGACTGTTTCATATGAAGTAGGTGGGGTCCTTTTAAGCGTGGCTCTTTTGGGAGTGTCTGAGACACGTGTCACGTTGCTGGGAGGCTACGCAATTCGGCTAAGGAGCTAGGTGGGCCCACGTGGCATGCAGCAGCAGAGCTCAAAAATGGGGAGAAAAGTGGACAAAAGAGAATAAAAGTGTCGTGATCATGCTTGAGAATACTACTCCCGGCCCCACTGTAAGCTTATCCCTCATCAAATTGACCACTATACCCCTGTCCAATCATTATTCATATATTGTACTACTGGTTCCTAGTTTAAATATACCATACAAGTGTTTTGGATGAAATCAAAATAATCAAGCCACTTATTTTATTGTTTAAAGTAAATCAGGCCCCTTATTTTATAGTTAAGAATCAAATGTTAATGCATATTCAGTGAACGTGTAACCTTATAATGGCTCCCAATTCCTCATTTTATTTAAACAAATTTGTATAATAGTTAATAAAATGATAAATTTTATTTTTCAATAATTCATAATATAATTTAACTATCAAACAAACATAACTTAGATAAGTTTTGTATTATGACTCTGGATGGATGTTGATTTTACATATCAATGAACAGACAATTAATTCCTACCAAATATATCAATTCTCTTGTACATATAAATATTAGAGGCCGATGAGAGACGAGAAAAGATTGTTGCTGAATTCTAAAAGAACACAAAATTTAGATATACATCCATACACCTAGAATTTTAATACTCCCTCCGTCATTATTACTATTTTGGGTAGTCCCATGTTAAATATTTATTTTCTTTTAATAACCAAACTTTTACACATATTTTTCTATTATACCCGTAACATTAAATATCTCATACTTTTCTTATTCTAATTCTCTCTCTATATTTAATGATATTATTATGGACAATTTTGTCATTTCATTCATCTTCTTAATATACGTGAAAAGTCTACCAAGACTTTTTATCCTGGGACGGATGGAGTAATAAATAAATACATAGATTCAAAACCATAAACAAGAATATGAAGTGGATCACAACTCTTCAATTTTACAATCAAAAGTGGAGAGTACTACCAACAAAATTAACTCAATCAAATTTTATGTAATTGAACTTCTGACCAAACCCAAATTGCTTCTTACGGCTTGTTATAGATAGGTATCATGAAAATATGAGAAACATACACATTCATGCACCTAAAATTTCTATCATAAATAAATACACACATCCAATACAATAGATGAGAATATGAAAGTCTTTACTATTATAGAAATGAACTCAATTAATTTTTACGTAATTGAACTTATGGCCAAACTCAAATTGACTCTTACGGCTTGTTATAGATAGGTAGCATGAAAAATATACACATGCATGCACCTAAAATTAATTCCAATCATAAATAAATACATAGATTCAACACAATAAATGAGAATATTATAAATTAGAGAGTATAACATGTACGAACGAAATTAAATCAGTTAATTTTTAAGTAAATGAATTTATGGCCAAACTTAAATTAGTTTATTTTTATCGTTAACTCTGTTAAATAACTCATACGAATGCAAAAAAAAAAAACTCGTAAGAATAAAATTGACTCAATTTAATCATATTACTGTACTATAAATAAATTTATTTATAAATTCCTATGTGTTAATGGTTAACTATTCCTCAATTTTTTTAAATTATCCGTTCTATTATAAATGGACCAGCTGGTTTATTCAATTTAATCATATTACTGTACTATAAATAAGTTTATTTATAAATTTCTATACGTGGGTGGTTTCTTTGGAGCACAATAATTTAAATAATAGTGATGTCAAAAGTAGATATGTATATTATATTATATTTTTATATAAAAATATATTATCAGTAGAATATCAACATCATTATTTTTCCTAAAATAACAATTTTAAGAAATATTATTACAAGTACAACGAATTTATATTAACATTAAAATCATATTCAGAATTTACAATGCTAGTAATTTTAAACTAATAACGAGAAACTTATAATAATTACTCTAGTCTCACAAAAAATAAAAATATTTAAAGTGTTGAATGTGACTTTTTTTTAATAGTATCAATGACTTGATAATTTTTTTATTTCAAGTGTCTTCTATAACTTTGGAATTCACTGCACATAAATTTTTTAAAATGTCATTGGTCAATAGTTTAGTTCAGCTATGGTAAATAAAATGGCTGAAAATAGATTCATGGTTAAATGGTAATTTACTAGATACCAATATACGGACTCGGTTATCATGAAGTATTAATTTTATGGTAAGTTGGTCAATTGACCAATACAATACTGACACGTAGAGAGAAAAATCATCTCCCGCTTGCGTGTCGACACTTTATTGGTCAATTGACCAAAATTAACTTAATGTTAACCACTTCCCCAATATACCATCTTACTTATAACTATCATTTAATTATTTATTTTCCACAAAGTAAAAAATGATATTAAATTATTAGAACAAATTTACATAATCACTTTCCATGTACTTGAACTCTTGGTTAATGGATAAAATTAATTAAAAACTAGTAATTAAAAAATAAATAACTCTCACCATTTTGCCTCTGTGAACTCACCATCTTCAACTTCAATTGAACTAAAGTGCAAAAAAATTAAAAGATCGATAATCAAAGTGGAAAAATATCAATAGTCCAATATAGTAATTTATGGATCCGGTTAGCATGAAGTTTAATTTTTGGTAAGTTGGTCAATTGACCAATAAAATACTGACACATATAGAACCTCGCCTGCGTGTCAGCACTCTATTGACCAATTGACCAACTTACCCAAAAATAAACTTCATCCTAATCACTTCTGTAATTTATATTTAAATTCAAGCCATCATTTTATGACGTCATATATTCAATTGAACGAAAGTGAAAAATATACTTTAATGACGACTTGATTGAAAAAAATAAAAATCGAAATAAAAAAAAATTAATAGTTTAAAATAATTATTTATATTTAAGCTTAAATAAAATCGCTGAAAATAGAATCGTGGTTAAATGGTGGGGCTTACCTATCCATGGTGGTCCAAGGAACAGTGAATCCCTACACCCCAGATAGATATAATAGGCAAGGCTGAAAGAGGTTAAAGGACGTTGTCACTTGTCAGTGAATACTGTCAGTGGGTAATACTACCAGTACTAGTATTACCACTATTCAAAACCCCAATTTCATTTCTATACCAATTTAGAGAGAGAGAAGAGGAGAGAGAAAAAAGAAAAGTGAGGAAAAAGGAAATCAAGTATAATATAATCAACGATTACTCAATTTTGATACAGTTGGTGTATAATTATCAAACAATTTCATCAGATTGTTGTTGAATTTGATATATGATTGAAGCTTAAATTGGACAGAAATGCACGAATTCTGCATCGTATTTGGTTTCAACTTTTTCCAGGTGAGGTTACTGTTGTATGATTATGTGTGTAAACTAATTTTAAATTTTGGTTAGTTGTCCTTTTTGTCATAACTTGTAATTACCGTAGTTCAATTTGGTTTTTGGGTTTTGAATTTGAATGTTTTGTGTAGATAATCGGAGTAATTTATTTTTTCTAGATCTGAATGATAATTTATTATGCTGATTTTGTTTGAAATTTAGTGTTAATTTTTTGTGATTAATGTGTTGTAACGATTTTCATCTGTAAATTTGATAAACATTCTTTTGCGTCATTTGAAAATTCAGAAGAAATTTGTACTCTTGGTTATGAATGGATAATTTTCTCTTGGCGTTTGGAAATGTAAGCCACCTTTTAACTAAAGGTGAATTTTTATAATTTAGGAAGACTTCTCCCATTAAATTGTCTTTATTACGTATGCATAAATGATTTTTTCTCTTTCCAAATAAGCTTTGATGTGTGAACATTTTTGATTATTGATGGTAGAGTTGTTGCCAGATTTTCTTGATGGTGGAATCCTACTGTGACAAAAATTTCTTATAAAACTTTATACTATTATGTAATATCTACTTCAGTTGTTATACTATTATGATGGGAAGATAATTGGTCATGCATGTTTTTATCTGGTAAAAAAATGTTCAGTGTGTTCAGTGGCATTAGAATTTAGATAATCCCAGCAATCTTTTGAAAAGCGCTAGGCGTGCTGTCGTGGGGCCTAGTGCCTATGGGGCTAGGCGGGATTGCTATTAAATAATAAAACTTAAAATTTCAAGAATTCAATTCAATATTAAAACTTAAGAAACTAAACATAAATTTAAGAATTATATTGAATTAAACTAAATATTATAAATTTATCATCATTTATATAATTTGAAGTTGGTACAAGTTCAAAAAATTACAACTATAATAAAATTATCTATTTTGACTTGATCTTGTTCACTTCTTGTTGTGATTTGATATGCTTTAACTTACATTATGAATATGGTTAATAATTAAAAAAATAAATATATATCATGATATGGTTTGGGTAGTTATTAAAATAATAAAAAAAACCTCTCCGCCTAGGCCCGCCTTTCCTGCCCCGTCTAGCCCGCCTTCGTCCCGCCTAATTTTTTGGAGGGATTTTTTGGCCTAGGCAAGGCGCCAGGGGAGGCCTAGCGCCTAGGTGACGCCTACTTTTTAGAACACTGAATCCCAATAATCATTCTTTATTGGTTAGGAGGGAGAGGGTAAATCAGCAGTATCCTGGTAGATGATTGATTGGTAACATGGCTATTAGATACTGGAATAACATAATATTATAGTTACCCGTGCATAAACATTTTGCCTAGAACCGATAGAGCTTTTTGTAATGAAAATAAGTCAGTTAGTCTAAACTTTCATGCAAATCTTCTTATAAAATACTTATTAAGAATTAAAAGAAAACTTTATACAAATAGTTTGCCTTCTGTTCCAGTTTCATTATAGGTTGTCAAACAATTATATAATGAAAATTGAACTTAGTGTTTCAAGCTATGAGGGAATAGAGCAGAACGGAAACCCTTGTAGAGAAAAGAAAATTTCAGTTGAATTTAATTTAAATGACAAGAAAAATTTGTCTCGTGGATGTCTTCGAAAATGTTTGCGTCCTTTCTATTTTAACGGACTCTGTGTCCTTTTGTAATACATGTCCCTTTCTCTCATCTTATTATCATGTACCATCTAGTGTGCAAGGAAAAAAGAGTGATCATGCTGCCAGCCTGCTTTGAACTTTCTTTCTGACTGACTCAAGAATGTTGTCATTGTATTAGGAAGACAGGTGCTTGGGAGGGATGGACTGCCAAATAGCAAAATTGCATGTGAACAGTAGAACATATTAGCATTTGTGATTCTTATAAGTCATATCTATGGCGTCTGCGGGCATAGGACATGGGAAAGTAGGCAGTTCGAGAACTGTTAATGGCTTCAATGAGTCGTCCAGTTCAGTTGACTGGCTGGGCAGGGAGATGCTTGAAATGAGATTAAGGGATAAGGTGGACCATGACGATGAGAGAGTAAGCTTTTGAGTTTATTTATTACATTCTGTTCTTATTTAGTTGCAATGTTTTCATGGATGCTAGTCCAAAATTGCTGATGAATAATTTTGTTTCATAGTGACAGGACTTTGAGTCTACTGTTCTGAGTGTAATTTATGCTGTTCTATTTCTAAAAAACAAACCTTTAACCAATTATCCCATTTCTGGTTTATTAATTTTCTATTCTTACTCACAATGTAGGACAGTGAACCCGATGTAGTTAATGGCGTGGGGGCTGAAGCAGGACACGTGATAAGAACTACCATTGGCGGTCGAAATGGTCAATCTAGGCAGGTTGACAAAGAAATGATTTGTGAAATATGCAAATACCTAACTTTCATCTGGTGGACATGATGACTGATTTCTGGAAAATGTCTTACATTATTTGCAATATTTTGTTTCATTCACAGGCTGTCAGTTACATAGCAGAGCATGTAGTTGGAACGGGTTCCTTTGGTGTAGTTTGCCAAGTAATGAGCTGTTGCATCTACTAGTTGGATCATTCTGTTTCTTTATATTTCAATTTTAAAACGGAATTAAAATTGCATTTGTTCTTCTTTTTTTAATATAATATTTTTAAGATAACTTAAATTGCTTTGTTCAGGCAAAATGCAGAGAGACTGGTGAGATCCTCGCTATTAAGAAGGTTCTTCAAGACAAGCGCTACAAGAATAGAGAGTTGCAGATTATGCAAATGTTGGACCATCCTAATATTGTTGCCCTCAAGCATTCTTTCTTTTCAACGACCGACAAGGAAGAGTTGTACCTCAATCTGGTTCTCGAATTTGTTCCTGAAACTGTAAATCGTATTGCAAGGCAATACAGTAGGTTGAATCAGCGGATGCCCTTAATATATGTCAAACTTTATACCTATCAGGTGTGTAGCCTTTTGGTTTGATCTTTGAATTCATCTTTAGAAGACCATACTTAAAGATGATTAATCAATGGTACTTAAAATTCAACAATAAGATGATCATATTTAAGCTAATCCAGCTTTTGTTCATTTTTGCTGTTTGGGAAGAAGAGACTTACAGATGATTAATCAGTGGTACTCAAAATTCATCAATAACGTAATCGTATATAAGCTAATCTAGCTTTGGTTCACTTTTGCTGCTTGGGAACAGGACCTCTCCCTCCATGTGTGTTTTT
Organism: Panax notoginseng; assembly: GCA_016801055.1. Taxonomy (NCBI): domain Eukaryota; kingdom Viridiplantae; phylum Streptophyta; class Magnoliopsida; order Apiales; family Araliaceae; genus Panax; species Panax notoginseng. The sequence continues at coordinate 14,856,825 of CM029017.1, read as the reverse complement.
GTGTATCATTTAGTGCTTTAAACTTTGAAGGCATATCAAGGTTCTTACCTTGGAGAGCACCTTGAGCTTTTCATTTTCAAGGGCAGGTAATCCGGACCCTGTGCAGCATTTGGTTAGCAGCCATCTGCACTTTATGATGGCCCCCCCTGTTCCACTCTCTTTATCTGTTTTAGATTCATGAGATACCCTGGCTTTTCTATGTTCAAGGGAAAGTAATCCGGACCATGTGCACCATTCGATTAGAAGCTATCTGCACTTTATAATGGTCCCCAATTCCATTTTCTTCATGTGTTATATTCATCAGATAGTCAGAGTTGGATTAAATTTTTCCTGCCATTCAAAAGCTTAACAATAAGGTATAGGCATGGTATATCAGTTATATCCTAGTTAAAGGCTTTTCCTGTTGAGATGTTTCTGAAATTTATGTTGCAATTGTTAACATTATTTTTTTGTACACTTGCTCTTGCTATGTTTGATGGTCAAATCCATCTTGTTTTTGGGGTTTGTGGTATCAAATTACCTTCGCTTATTTTGGCTACTTTCTGCACATAATATCAGTTTAATAATTTTCTGGTATTTAATCCGATCCAACTTTCCTTGTCACTGGATTTTTCTTATATACGTGCCCTTGCATCGTTTTCTGATCTTCTCAGTTACATAATCTACATTATGCTCTTAGGACTCTAAAATGCTATCGTGTTTGGTTGTTATATTCCTGCAAAATGCTATCTAGTCTGCATAGATGCTTAGGAAATTTTTTAAGCCTAACCAAACATTCTTCTTTTTAGCCTATAATATTTGTGCAACTGCAAAGTTAACATTGGACGGTGTTGTTCTATGTGAATAACTTATTGAAGCTACGAGATTTTTTAGTGATGTTATTAGTAGGGCTGAAAATGAACTCGAGTAGTTCGAAACCCGGTTCGGGATCAGCTCTAAAAATTCGAGCGAGACTCGGATTAGATACTTAAACGAATTGAATTTGAATCCATTTTGATACTTAAGACACTTATACGAGTCGAATATGAGCCACCCATTGTTCGTTCACGAATTAGAACGGGATCATTTATATTATGATAATATATAAAATTACTCGGTCAAGTAGTTGAAATAATTAAAATTTGAACACCTCAAATTAGATATCTAGCCTTCCAAAAAAATTAATGAGATGATATTATCACTCTTGAAACAATTAAGTTCTACTTCAAATTCTAAAAGTATGTGGAGAATTTAATTGTTAAATAATATATATTAAATAAATCGCGCATACACAATACTAATTAACGAACTTGTATTGAGTATGTATCAGTGAGGTAAGGAAAATTTGATACTCTAAATATGTCTCAAATGCTCACGAGTAGTTCGATTAAAAAACGAGTCGAGTCGAACTCGAGTACAATAAAACGAGTTGAATTTGAATCTGAGCAAAAATTGCAAAATTTTATTTGAATCCGAGTACGAATCCGAGTAACTTTAAAAAATTTTCAAGTAGAATCTTAGCAATATACTGTTCTATTTGACTCGGGATCATTTTCAACCCTACTTATTAGTTTTGAACAAAGATATCAATCCGAAACTTTTGTCATTTATATATGTCGATTTATTATTAAATGAGTTGTGTACTTTTGTTAGAGTTTTCATTATCATTTCCCCTTTCTTTCTTAACTCCTAGGTAATCTTTTTTTGGGTGCAGATATGCAGGGCGCTTGCGTATATTCATAACTGTATTGGTATTTGTCACCGTGACATCAAGCCTCAGAATTTACTGGTAAGAGTCTTTATTTTGTTTGGGATGTATATTTGGCCCCAACTACGTATGCGGGTTGGAACCAACGACATGAAGTTATCCCTCAAAAGTCAAAGCCTTGGCCATTTCTCCCACCCCTTGGGTATAATTTACTTCTAAGGTTCTTGTACTCTTCAAATGGAGGACTTGATACTCATGACAATTTATTCATCTAAAACTTCGCAAGTCGTGCAACTTCATGTTTCCAATATCAGCACTTGCATGTGTGCTGAACCAAAAACTCTCTCTTTGTGGTAGTTGGACTTGGCTACCCTTCATTATATTTTTCCTCCAATTCATCCAATACACCAAATATATATCATAACATCTTTGTTAGTAATAATCGAAATATATTCTAGATATTTCGTAATATTAAGATCAATTATGAAATAAGTAGATTCGGTAAATGGATTTATACGATTACGAAATACGAATTATATAGGATTTTAAACATTACAATTTTGATTAAAGAATGGACATGTTCATCAAATGGTGAAAAGTCAAACTATTAGTTTTGGTGGAATGCTAACATAAATCAAGTGATAGGTCTCTACTACAATAATTAAAACAATTAGTGTATTGGTGGGAATTAGAGGAAAGGTGATGCTTCTATTTGCAGGTTCAAATAAAATTACTTTGCGACATACAACCACTACGAAATTAACTTTGATGTTTGTGGGAGTATTTATGATCACGTGGCATTGCTAGTTAAGATATGAGGAAAAATCTAAAATGATTTACATTAATATTTTCCCCTTTACAATATCATAATTTTGATGGGGTGTAGTTACAGAAGTACTATTTGATATTGAATATAAATATTTAATCAATTATAGAAGTATTATTTGAGATGGTTTGTCATATTTAACATTGAACTATAGATATATCGGTGAGAAGAGGAGGTCATGTATCAGGAGAAGATATAAGGAGGGGTAGGCCTAAAATTACCTGGGGAAAAGTTTTACAAAAAGACTTGAAAGAGCGGAATATAATTAAGGACATGACCTATGATAAAAGTGAGTGGAGGAATATAATATTCTTATTGGAGGCTGTGTAGAGAGCGTTCCACCTTTATATTGTGGTTTTTGTTTCTCGCTTTCCACTTTCTTTTTTTGGTCGTCTTTGTTCAAAATTTAGCTTTTTATATAAAATGTGTGCATGTATTTTTCTATATGTGGGTGTGTTTTTATTTTACTTATTTCTATTCATTATATATATATATATATATATATTAAAGTGTTATGTAATCTTTTCTTATTTAATTTGTTTATCTTTTTTGTTTTCTTTCTTACTTTTCTACTTCTACACGTAGTGTGGGATTTAATTACAGACAACCCCATAGTTTGGTTAAAATCTATTACGAGATGATGGGATATTAATATAACACAACAAGCATCTTAAGCTATAAATCTAATATTGGACTGGCTATTGTTTCATCAATTTATTGTAACAGAAAATCAACTCGTAATGAGAGGATCCTACATACAAATGCATGCTCACATGTACATATATATGGGTCAAAGAACCCATTTGACAATATAAATAATAGGTGAACATGTCCCAGAAACAGTCTCAGTTGTGTGCGCGTGTCAAGGTATCCATATAAATGTCAGGTGCAAAGTATTTAGTACAAACAAAAGATAGGGATCTAATTTATATTGTAGTGTCCACGTGGTTGTAATGTCAGCTACGAAAGGTCAGTTCAACTAGATAACGAGGTAAGCTCATGATGCATTTGAAAGACATACTGTCTTTTGCTTGGTCTTTCAAATCATATTTGTCAGTGCAGTTGGTATCCATTCTCTGCTTATACTCTTGTCTGGATTCTGGAAAGTGGAGGCAAAGATATTACTCAAAAGATTTACTAAAGATTAGAAAATATATTATTAGGAAAATTGAATTTTATAAATGGCAGATCTGTTACCAGAAATAGGGAGTTTTGAAAGAGAATAAAGCCACTGTTTTACGGCTTTGGAAAGTTCCTATATAGGCTAAAAAATGATGACAGTTTTGATCTCACTGAATAAACGGACACTAATAGGATTGCTGATGGAATTGTTCTATGTGTTATGTCTGTCATATGTCAATTTCATTGTTGAAAGGCTAAATTGCTAAGTTTCTATGTCCAGGTGAATCCACACACACATCAGCTGAAACTATGTGATTTTGGAAGTGCAAAAGTCTTGGTACGTCTTTCATGCAACAGTGCTTTATTTGTTGTTAATTATTTCCTTGCTTAACTTGTTTTTGTTTAACCTACCTGTTAATCAGGTGAAAGGAGAACCCAATGTTTCCTACATCTGTTCAAGATATTATCGTGCACCAGAACTCATATTTGGTGCCACTGAATATACAACGGCTATAGATATATGGTCTACAGGTTGTGTGATGGCAGAATTGCTTCTTGGACAGGTAGTTTAATTTTCTTGATGTGCATCATTGTTGCTCAAAGTTCTGTTTTCCTCTTATTTCTAGTTATTTATATAAGCGTGTTCTCTTGCAGCCCTTGTTTCCTGGAGAGAGTGGAGTTGATCAGTTAGTTGAGATTATCAAGGTGATTTAACTACTTGTCATGGGCTTGGGATTTTTGGTCATCCATGATAGATGAATGCAATGATCTTGAAAACTAAAACAGTAGAGGTTGATTTACCACGATTTCTATAAGGTTCACTCCGATTAGAGTTCAATAATATTGAATTTGAACTGAATCCTAGTTGTCTTAATCTGTATTCTTCAGCTTGCTGTTCCCTTTTCTCAAAAGGACCTTGGGGAAATTTTGAACAAATAAAAAAAATTTAGCATAGTAAATGCTGAATACAAAATTACAATTCATAAGCTTTTGGTCCTCCAAAAATTGCATATCAACTTCCATTTCCTTAAATTTTAACATTGAAACTTGTCCGAACTACATTTTACAGGTTTTGGGAACACCAACCAGGGAGGAGATAAAATGTATGAATCCAAACTATACTGAATTCAAGTTCCCACAGATAAAGCCTCATCCATGGCATAAGGTATGTCCAGTTATATTATACCCTTTGTTGGCTCATGTTTTATTTCTCACAGAATATCATGAATTCTCGAGTTAAAAAGCTGAAATATGCTTTATTTTCATTCGAAACACTCCCTGGTGTTGCTTCTAAGCTACACATGAACCTTGGCTTCACCTGTTTAAAGCTGAGATATGCTTTATCAAGAATTCCATGTCGGTAACACAAGTAAAAGTAACTTGGTGTTGCTTTTAACAAATGTGTTAGTGTTGGCATGTCCGACATACTGTGCATCACAATCCTAAATCATATTGATTTGAACTGTTACAATGTTTTGGTCTATCCATAATTGCTTAAAAGTATCATACTACCATGTTCGTCGATAGGTTTTCGGTCAACAGATTTTATACTACATTGCCTTTATGTTAGAGCTGCTTTCGCTTTTACTTTAATTTTTCTTTTGGTAGTTTGGGGCTTCCACGCTTTACCCATGTATTGTGCTTGTGTGCATGTATAACTTATTTTTAATTGTGTCCAGTGTGCATTTGGAGTCAGATGCTAGCTTCATATTAAATCTCTTCTCATATTTAGGTTTTCCAAAAACGATTACCTCCAGAAGCAGTGGACTTGGTTTGTAGGTTTTTTCAGTATTCCCCCAATCTGAGATGCACTGCTGTAAGTATAATTTCACTGTCAATCATTTAAAATTCAGTGATGAAGTTAAATTTTTTTTCCTTTTCTGTTATTCAAGTTGGAAGCTTGCATTCATCCGTTCTTTGATGAATTGAGGGACCCAAACACCCGACTACCAAATGGCCGTCCTCTTCCTCCACTATTTAATTTCAAAGCCCCTGGTAAGCTGGACTTACTACCTAGCACAAAAGGTTTATCGTATCATTCCATTGCCATGACATATTTACATTGATGATATTAGCAATTATGTTTCCAAAAATCAATAGTTAATATTAGTAGAAAAGGATTCCTTTTGGTTGGGACTTCAAGCTTCTTTATAGAAAAAACATTTTTATAGGCAATATGTCGAGAAATACCAAGTTATTCAAGTATTCAACATATCGGCCTATGAGACATAGATCATTCTTTTGTGTGTTTGGCTAATTTAAGCTACACATGAACCTGGGCTTTTCTTTTGTTATATGCAGAAACTGCAATTGTCGATAACATGGATTTTGAACTTGCATTGGGTTTTCTCAAAGACCAATTGTCTCCAACTTTCTAGGAATAAACCAAAAGCTACATATCATAATTAGCAATAGAAAGGTTCTCACTATTTTGTTATGTAAAGCTATTCGCAATAGCGATATTCACATTATTTGTTGCAATATTCTTTATTTCTAATAGTGATTTTCAGGGTTTTGATCTTTCCTTACAAATGAAAAAATAAATGGAAGTTAGTCTAATCCAAGAAAAAATTCACAAATTAATGGTAAAAAATGGAGCTCCTGGGAGTCTATGACTGTCTTTTAACTTGAATCTAGCATTAGAAAGAAATTGGTTTCCAAAATTGAAAAAGAAAAACCTTTTAATTTGTGGAATTATAATCATAAAATTATACTGACTATTGTCCACATATTACTGTTGTTGTCCAACTTATCTTGCGTGGATGCACACTATCGATTAATTATATATACACCTACATGTTTCTAGTTATACTAGTTTAGATAGAACTTAAACTACAGTCCCTAAAATAAGGAAGCCTACAATCTGCCTTTTGGCAATTGACATTCTGGTCTTAGTGGAGTTGATTACAGCCCTAAAGCCAGAACAAATGTTTGGTCCTCACATCTTTCTTGCAGTAGGATGTTAATGATTTAGGGAAATGCTGTTTGAAGCCTCAAATAGTCAAATGGACTGGAGAGCATACAGTGATGCTTAGAAAGTTTAGCATCACTCCTAGCTATAGGTGGAGCTGGGCTCCAGATGTCTATTTTATGATCCCAAGAGCATTATGAATCTATGATCTTTAGGCTGTTTGTTCCTTCAGAATCTGTCTTTACCTGTTTGGATCACCATGTGATGCTCATGACTAAGCTAATAAATTAGATGCTGTATATTTACTCGCGCATATACGGATTGCAAGCTAAAATATCCTGGCCCACTTGCCACGGTATGTTCGATAACTTGTTGATTGAAGTAAATACTAACCTTCGAGTCGAAGAGGCTGTGGATTTAAAAGTGCTTCCTAAACCACCCCATTCATCCAAAAGAGTGTGCAACTGGTCACCAACTCAATGGACTGATCAAAATTAAGCAGAATGAATATCCTTCAAAAAAAATACAGGAGATTGATTCTTCTTGTACCGGTCAAACTAGAGATGAATAGGGGCACTTAGATCTTCCGGAAAGTTTGACAATTTAACAGGAAATCCCTAGGGGTGGGAGAAATGACCGAGGTCTTGAGGGAACACTAGGTGATAGGGATCGATCTGTGAGATGTCGTCGTGGTGGATAATTCACTATTTAGTTATTTATTTATAAGTTGTCTATCTATTTAGTTTGTTGGACTTCTTATTTATATATTTATTTATTTCAGTATTGAGTTATTTATTTAGAAGTCCACTTGTTACTAGACTTAAGGTTATTAGAGTTTATTTTCTTATAAATATGCTTGTAAGTCATGTTAGATTTTTTACACTTTGATATTGAAATTACTCTAATTATTGGTTGCGATCAATATACTAACTCCCTTACGCGGTTGGGAAACCCTAAGAGTAGTGGTTCTCCTGCGGTTGAATCACCCTAGTTCTCTTATTTTTCATTGTTGATTTTACCACTTCCAATTAACTACCTGTTAACAATTTTCGTCCTACATCATATTGGCATCAGAGCTTGATTTCTTCATCAAATAGTAAAATTTTTGAAAGTTTATTTTGGATTTATTCTTTTAAACTGCATATTATTCCATTTAATTGCCTATTATTATAATATTATTATTTGCTTTTGAGATTGCAATTGCATAGGCTTAGATTATAATTTTAAGTTGCTTTAATTAAAATTTTATATTATTTCAGCTTTGTTCTTGCATTTGCATCATGACTACACGTAATCAAGCCGCTTTAGGAGAAATTCAAGACCAATTAGCTGTCATAGTTGGACAACTGGGTCAAATGAATGATATGATTACACAAATTGAGTAAAGACAACCTGTAGTGGAACCTCAGGGAAATAATGGTAATGGCGATGGTCATTTAGACACCAAGAACAACCCATGCATGATCTTTGTGATGACGACTATAGGAAAGTAAGGTAGATGCACCAGAGTTTGATGGGAGATTTTATCCCAATGAATTAATTGATTGATTGTCTAACATGGATAAATATTTTGATTGGTAAGAGATGTCAGAGGATAGGAAGGTGCGGTTCGCCAAAATGAAATTGGTGAAATTGGTCACAGTTTATTTTGGTCAGGTGTTGAGAGAGACCTAGAGTGTCTAGGTGAGCCACCTATCAGGCATTGGGGGGAAATGAAAACTCGCCTAAAGCAATATTATTTACCCATAAGACATATAGATAGGTTAATGGAGCAGTATGATAATTTTCGTTAGGTAATAATGTCTGTTAATCATCTGCAGATTTAGGGAGTTGACTCAAAGATGTAAGATTAGTGAGAGTGATATATTGACCATTATGAAGCTCAAAAATGGGTTACGACATGAACTTCAATCACATATACTCTAGTAGCATCACTGCCCTAGATGACCTTTTCTAGTAAAGCTCAAGCTAATGAGTCTTGTTAAAAGTCACTTCTTACTTAGGTCAGCCATGTGGCCGAAATTTCTCGTAGGGTACATCTGTTCCCACTTCTCATGCCTCCTCTAGAGCTAGTAACACTGTAGCAGGGTCATAGGATCATTTCGTGACAAAGGGAAGGGTGTAGCCACACCCAATGTTCTAAAAGGAGGTAGGCAGGAGGCGGGCTGCCGGGGGGCTAGCGCCGCGAAATTTTTTTATTTTAAGCCAATTTTAATATTTTATCTTATATTTATCCAAACAAAACAATAATATAAAGCAAAACAATCTATAATAAAGATAATAAAGGTCTTTGCTTAAAGTTCGAACACATATCAATATTGCAAATGTCAAAGTTCAAACACAAACATGCAATTGTTCAAAGTTCAAACATATCTTTAACATATTAGTTTTATTCATAAACAAGATTACTATTAAATAATAAGATTTAAAATTTCAAGAATTCAATTCAATATTAAAACTTAAGAAATTAAACATAAATTTAAGAATTATATTGAATTAAACTAAATATTACAAATGTATTATCATTTATATAATTTGAAGTTGGTACAAGTTTAAAAAATTACAACTATAATAAAATTATACATTTTAACTTGATATTGTTCACTTCTTGTTCTGATTCGATATGCTCCAACTTGCATTATGAATATGGTAAATTGTTAGAAAAATAAATATATCAAGATCTGGTTTGGGTAGTTATTAAAATAAAAAAAACTTCTCCGTCTAGACCCCGCCTAATTTTTTGAAGGAATTTTTTTACTGTCTTGGACCTAGGTGAGGCGCCAGGGGGGCCTAGCGCCTAGACGGGGCGCCAGGGGGGCCTAGCGCCTAGACGGGGCGCCAGGGGGGCCTAGCGCCTAAGCGGGGATTTTTAGAAGACTGCCCAACTCCCCAACTCCCAGTTTGTTAACCAAAAAAAGTGTTTTACGTGTCAAGGGATAGGGCACAAGTCTTTTGAGTGGCCCAACCGTGCTCGCTAGCGGGTAGCAGTAGTGGAGGAAACCTCAAAAGAGGAGATACTGTAGGAGATGGAGTTGAGGGTGAATGTGATTCGCAGAATGAGGAGGCTGATGAGCACCTAGAGGATATAAGTAATTAAGTAGGTGTCATGAGCTACGTTTTCACGAGTTGTAAAAGAGAGGATGATTGGAGGAGAACCACCATATTTTAGACCTACAACAAAATAGGTGGCGTCTCTTCTAAGTTGATCATCGTTGGGGGTAGTTGTTTAAATATGGTAGCTGTGTCCACCTTACCACGGAACAACATCCCCAACCTTATAGCATTGACTGGATTAACAAGGCATCCATTCATGTGTCAAGAAGATGCCTTCAGGGGGCTATGAGGAGAGTATTTGGGGTGATATCCTTCGTATGGATGTTGCATATATTCTACTAGGGTGACCTTGGCTATATGGTCGTGATGTGACTCATTATGGGAGGACGAACACGTGTTTACACAAGGGAAAAACAATATCATTAGCACCTGTGAAATCTCGAGTGTCAAGAGTCAACCAAATGAGACTAACTTACCTACTCAACAAGCCAAATCACTCCATATACTTAATAGAAAGGAGTTGGAGCGGAGTGTGTTAGAGGAAAATGTTATGTATGCAGTAGTAGTTAGATAGGTGAGAGATGTTCCTAAGGAAAGTACTAGAGAGATTCTTAGTGATGTTAGGCAAATTTTACTTGAGTTCGCAGATGTTATGCCTAGTGAGTTGCCCATGGGTTACCACCTCTTAGAGACATCCAACATGCCATTGACCTTGTTCTGGGGTCTTCTTTATCTAATCTGCCACATTATAGGATGCATCCCACATGGCATACTTTGATGAGACGACAGGTAGGTGAGTTTTTGAGGAAGGCTTTGTTAGAGAGAGTCTTAGTTCTTGTGCCGTTCCAGCCTTATTCGCCCTTGAGGCTGATGGGAGTTTGAGATGTGTTATGATAGCCGAGTTATAAATAAGATCACCGTCAAGTATAGATTTCTCATACCTAGGCTTGATGACATGCTAGATATGATTATTGGGGCTTGTGTTTTCACCAAAATAGACCTACGGAGTGGATACCACCAAATTTGCATCCGAGAGGGAGATGCGTGGAAGATTGCCTTTAAGACAGGGGACAAACTTTATGAGTGGTTAGTCATACCTTTTGGCTTAACCAATACACCCAGCACATTTATGAGATTTATTAATCAGGTGCTACGCCTTTTCATAGGTAAGTTTGTAGTGGTCTATTTTGATGACATCCTCATTTATAGTAAAACCCGAGAGGAACACTTACTTCACTTGCGAAAGATTCTAGCAGTTCTTTTACGCGAGGAACTCTATGTTAATTTGAAGAAGTGTTTTTTTGTTTAGGATTGTCATTTTTCTCGGGTTTGTGATTTCGAAATGGGGTTTTTGTCGACCCCGAGAAAGTAAAGACTATTAATTAGTGGCATGAACCTTCTAATATTCACGAAACTCGAAGCTTTCATGGGCTAGCTACATTTTATAGGAGGTTCATTACAGGATTTAGTACCACTATGGCTCCAATCAGTGATAGTTTGAAAAAGGGTTAGTTTGTTTAGTCTAAATCGGCTAGTGGCTACCAAAGTCTGTGGAAATCAAGAATAGGTTGACATAGACACATGTTCTTGTTCTATCAGACTTTAGTAAAGTGTTTGAGGTAGCATGCGATGTTTCAGGTGTAGGGATAGGAGGAGTGCTTAGTCAGGAGGGTCATCCGATAGCGTTCTTTAGTGATAAATTGAATTAGGCCCGACAAAAGTACTCTACCTATGATAAGGAGTTTTATGCTATAGTTCAGACACTTAGGTATTAGTGACATTATTTGTTGCATAGAGAGTTTGTTCATTACTCCGATCATCAAGCACTCTAGTACCTTAGCTCCCAAAAGAAGTTAAGTCATCGACAAGCTAGGTAGGTAGAGTTTATTCAAGAGTATTTTTTTGTCCTTAAGCATTGCAAATGACGGAAACTATAATTGTCGATGCGTTGAGTAGGGTGTCTATCCTTGTCAACTCTTTGAGAGTGAAGGTTGTGGGATTTGAACGCAATATCCATGAGCACTCTACTTGTCGAGACTTTAGTGATATTTATGTTTTCCTACAGGATTCTAGTTCCTCACCCTCTAATAATTTTCTTATCCATGATGGGTATCTTTTTAAGGACAGTCGCTTATGTATTCCTAGTACATCAATGCGTGAGTATTTATTGTGACAGTTACATGCGGGAGGTTTAGCTGGATACTTTGGTCGAGATAAGACCATTGCAATTATTAAGGATATGTTCTTTTGGCCTAACCTTAAGAGAGATGTAGCTCATGCTGTTTCTGAGAGCCGCACATGTTAGACTGCTAAGGGTAGGTATCAGAGGATTGGTTCACTAGGATGACACATTATATTCCTTGCAGCAAAACTGGATTGATATCAGTAATCAACATCAATTGGGTTGGGCTTAGTGTAACATAGTGTTGCTATAAATATGAATGTCAAATCAAATTTATTGTGTGACCTACTTTTTCTAATGTGCATTTTTTTCCCCGGCTGTAATAAGAAACAATTGTTTTTTTTAAGCTATATATTTACTCACAATAGTTTTGTGATTTTATTGAATTTTTAATGTTATTTGTTCAGATTTTTTTCAATTTTTAATGTTATTTGTTCAGATTTTTTTCTTACTTTACTAGAGTTAAAATATACCCCATTCGTGTCAATTAACTACCTGTTAACAATTTTTGTCCTACATCATATTGGCATAAGAGCTTGATTTCTCCATCAAATTTTTAATTTTTGGGAGATTTTGGTTTTTTTTTTCCAAAAAAGAAAAAGAAAAAGACACTGTTCATCGCTGTAGTTACTGTTCATTGCGATTTAATGTTAAAAAAAGCCTACTATTGCTTGTTTCTTCCGTTGCTGTTGCTGCTGTCCTCGTATGTTAAACTGCTGCAGCCTCCTTTGTTTCTTCCTGTGAGAAGGCTGGTAGCCCTAATCTTATTAGTACCTTGCCAAAATTACAATTTTCTCCCCCATAGTTTCCTTTAACATTTATTTAGCTTATAGTTTATAAACTTTTCACTTATGCCCTTCTATCCTTTTAAATCAACCTTACACTTTTTGCATTTATACTTCAATCCTATTTTCAGTACAAGTCCCTATTTTATATTAAATATCAGCTGGGTCCAACAAAAATAAAAAAGAGTAAAAATTTCATTTTTGAATAGTAGGATTTTAAATATTTAATCACTTGAATTCCCTTTGTTCACAAGTACTAAAAATTTTGAAAGCTTATTTAGGATTTAATTCTTTTAAATTGCATATTAATCCATTTAGTTGCCTATTATTCGATTATTATTATTAGTTTTTGAGATTGAGATTGCGATTGTTATTGGACAGGCTTAGATTTATAATTTTAATTTGCTTCAATTAAATTTCTATATTATTTCAGCTTTGCACTTGCATTTGCATCATGACTACACGTAATCAAGCCGTTTTAGGAGAAATTCAGGACCAATTAGATGCCATAGTTGCACAACTAGGTCAAATGAATGATATGATTACACAAATTGAGTAAAGACAACCTTTAGTGGTACCTCAGGGAAATAATAGTAATCGTGATGATGATGACTATAGGAAAGTCAAAGTAGATGCACCAGAGTTTGACGGTAGATTTGATCTTCTTGACTGGTTGTCTACTATGGAGAAATATTTCGACTAGTATAAGATGTCTGAGGATAGGAAGGTAAGGTTTGTCAAAATGAAATTGGTGAAATTGGCTAGTTTATTATGGTCAGGTGTTGTGAGAGACCTAGAGCGTCTCGGTGAGCCACCTATCGGGCATTGGGGGAAAATGAAAACTCGCTCAAAGCAATATTATTTACCCATAAGACATACATATAGGTTAATGGAGCATTATGATATTTTTCGTTAGGGTTAGATTTTAAGAGTTGACTCAAAGATGTAAGATCAGTGAGAGTGATATATTAACCATTATGAGGTTCAAAAATAGGTTACGACCTGAACTTCAATCAGATGTCCTGACCAGTAGCATCACAACCCTAGATGACCTTTTCTAGTCATCTCTAGATAATGAGTATAAGATATAGGGTCTTGCTAAGAGGGTCACTTCTTATTCGGGCCAGCTCAATGGCTGAAATTTCTCGCAGATTTTTTTCCACTTCATAGGCGTCCTCTAGAGCTAGTAACACCGTAGTAGGGCCATTTCGTGACAAAGGGAAGGGTGTAGCCACATCCATCTCTCAGTCTATTAATCAGGAGAAGTGTTTTATGTGACAGGGGATAGGGCACAAGTCTTTTGAGTGCCCCAACCGTGCTTGCCAACAAGTAGTAGTAGTGGAGGGAACTTCAGAAGAGGAGGATACTGCAGGAGATGGAGTTGAGTATGAATATGATTCGCAGGATGAGGAGGCTGATGAGCACCTAGAGGAGATAGGTAATCAAGTTGGTGTCATGAGGTGCGTTTTCACGAGTCATAGGAGAGGATGATTGGAGAACTATCATATTTCAGACCTACATTAAAGTAGGTGGTGTCTCTTCTAAGTTGATCATCGATTGGGGTAGTTGCTTAAATGTGATTGTTGAGTCCACCTTACAACGAATGAAGCTGAAGGCAGAACCACATCCCCAACCTTATAGCATTGCGTAGGTTAATAAGATATCCATTCCTGTGTCAAGGAGATGTCTAGTTCCGATCCACCTTTAGGGCTATGAGGAGTATTTGGTGTGATGTCCTTCTTATGGATGTTGCACATATTCTACTAGGGAGACTTTGGCTATATGATCGTGATGCAACTCATTATGGGAGGACAAACCAAATCACTCTATATTCTTAATAAAAAGGAATTTGAGCGAAGTGTGTTGGAGGAAAATGTTGTGTATGCGGTGGTACTTAGAGAGTTGAGAGATGTTCCTGAAGAGAGTACTAGAGAGATTCTTAGTGATGTTAGACATATTTTACTTGAGTTCGCTGATGGTATGCCTAGTGAGTTCCCCATGGATTATCACCTCTTAGGGACATCCAACATACCATTGACCTTGTTCCGGGGTCTTCTTTACCTAACCTATCACATTATAGGGTGTATCCCATAGGACATACCGAGATGAGACGACATGTAGGTGAGTTGTTGAGGAAGGGCTTTGTTAGAGAGTCTTAGCCCTTGTGCCGTTCCAGCCTTATTCACCCCTAAGGCTACTGGGAGTTTAAGGATGTGTTGTGATAGCCGATGATCACCATTAAGTATAGGTTTCCTATACATAGGCTTGATGACATGCTAAATATGATGATTGGGGCTTGCGTTTTCACCAAAATAAACCTGCGGAATGGATACCACCAAATCCGCATCCGAGAGGGAGATGAGTGGAAGATTGCCTTTATGACTGGAGACGAACTTTATAAGTGGTTAGTCTTACCTTTTGACTTAACCAATGCACCTAACACATTTATGAGATTTATTAATCAGGTGTTACGTCCTTTCATAGGTAAGTTTGTAATGGTCTATTTTGATTACATCCTCATTTATAGTAAAACCTGAGAGGGGCTCTTACTTCACTTGCGAGAGATTCTAATACTTCTACGTGAGGAACTCTATGTTAATTTGAAGAAGTGTTCTTTTATTCAGGAGTTGATCATTTTTCCCGGGTTTGTGATCTCCAAAGAGGGGGATTTTTGCCGACCCCAAAAAAGTAAAGGCTATCAATGAGTGACTTGAACCTTCTAATATTCACGGAGCTCGAAGCTTCCATGGGCTAGCTACGTTTTATAGGAGGTTCATTAGAGGATTTAGTACCATTACGGCTCCTATCACTGATAGTTTGAAAAAGGGAGTTTGTTTGGTCTCAAGAATAGGTTGACACAAGCACTTGTTCCCGTGCTACCAAACTTTAATAAAGTTTTTTGAGGTAGCATGCAATGCTTCAAGAGTAGGGATAGGAGGAGTGCTTAATCAGGAGGGTCATCTGATAGCGTTCTTTAGTGATAAATTGAGTGAGGCCCGACAAAAGTACTTTACCTATGGTAGGAAGTCTTGTGCAATAGTCCAGACACTTAGGTATTGACGTCATTATTTGTTGCATAAGGAGTTTGTTCTTTACTTCGATCATAAGGCACTCTAATACCTTAGCTCCCAAAAGAAGCTAAGTCATCGACATGATAGGTGGGTAGAGTTTATTCAGGAATATTCTTTTGTCCTTGAGCATTGCAAAGGGATGAAAAGTATAGTTGTCGATGTGTTGAGTAGGGTTTCTTTCCTTGTTAACTCTTTGAGAGTGAATGTTGTGGGATTTGAGTGCATTATCCAGGAGCACCTTACCTGTTAAGACTTTAGTTATATTTATGTTGCCCTACAAGATCCAATTCCCCACCCTTTAGTGATTTTGATATCCATGATAGGTATCTTTTTAAGGGCACCAACTTGTGTATTCCTAGTACATCGATGCGTTGAGTATATATTATGGCATCACAGGTATCAAGAGTTTAATGAGAATGATCGAGTGATGCTGCACCACCGTGTGTTATGAGTATTGGTCCTATATTCAATGTGGAAGACCTTACTCCTTATCATGGGCATTCTGATGATGTTGCGACACCGTGTATTATGAATATTGAAGATTTCGTATCTATGATGGGTATCTTCAATGTGGAAGACCTTACTCTTTATCGTGTGGGTTGTATAGACCAGTTAAGGTGGTTACCATCAATTTTTGGTAAAGTGACGCAACTGGCCTCCGGATGATTGTACATGGATTGGTGTTAAGGAGTTCCGTCGGCTTGATCTAGACCTTTTGGAGAGAGATGTGGCTTTCACTTCGTCAGAGACTTCGTTTTCGCAGTGTGGGAGAGTTTTATTTATCAATTGTCTATCTATTTAGTTTGTTGGACTTCTTATTTATTGGTTCATTTCAGTATTGAGTTATTTATTTAGAGGCCCAATTGTTACTGTGCTTAGGGTTTATTTTCTTATAAATATGTGTGCAAGTCATGTCAGACTCTTTACACTTTGATATTGAAATTGTTCTAATTATTGGTTGCAATCAATATACTTCCTCCCTTCTGCGGTTGGGAAAATCCTAGGGATAGTGGTTCTCCTACGATTAAATCACCCTAATTCTCTTAATTTTCTAGTGTTATTTTACCACTTCCGATTAATTACTCGTTAACAATTTCCGTCCTACATCACTTGGGCCAAACGCCCAAACCTACCTATAAAACATATAATTTGAAAGGCTAGCTAGTTTATTGTATGAGTGGGGCAGCTAGTCTACATTGATTCCTTTAGTGGCTTAAGAGTTTAGTTTAAATGTATCTAGCTTGTCTTCCAAGTAGTACGAGTAAAGTGGTAAAAATAAAATAGATACTTGAATTGAGAATTTGGTTCACTTTGAATACTAATCACACGGCACAAAATATACGGGTTGCTGTTTTTGTCCATCTGAATATAGCACACGTCTTTACTCGTGTTTTTGTTTTTACTTTAACTAGTCAATTTTATTTTTGTTGCAGAGCTTGCGGGCATCCCTCCTGATATTCTCAGGAGGCTTATTCCAGAGCATGCTCGAAAGCAGAACTCCTTTATGGCTCTTCATGCCTAGTGACTGTTGTATTCTCTTTGCGCTCTGCTGCTCACCATTCCTGCTGTTTTGGCATTTCTCTCTCGTACAATTGCCTTCCTTCCAACACTGGCTTGGTTTACCACTACAATACGGCATCACTTGTCACCAATATTGATCCGTCGCAGTTAAATAGACTTTACACGACAAGTTGGGAGATGGGATGGATATAGCTTGAGTTAAAACATTACTGGGTTTGTTTGAGGAACTATATACTACTACTATGGTGATACTTATGGTGACCTGTATCAAACCTACCTTTGTAATATGGAAACAAAGTGAGGCTTTAGGAGGATGAATGTATTTTTCGTCAGTTTTTTTATATATATATATATTTTTTTATTTACCCAGAGGTGATTATAATTTGCCAATTCTGACATTTCTGTATTTCCATAATTTGGTGCATCATGGTTATGCAAAAGACTGAAATGGAAACTGAAAGATAGGAATTATATTTTTCAAGGTTCTTACTCAACATGTCCCAGTACGTATAATTTATCCACTACAAATTCCATTCGCCCCCTCCTTTTTTTTCCTTCTATTTCTGTCATTCATCAATCCACAACAATCAGCCATGAAAAAAAAGTAGAAAAACAAAATTGATCATCATCCACAACAAGTATAAAAACAAAATTTCATATAATTTTAGACGGTAGAGGGAATTCTATGAAAAAAAGGTAGAAGCTTTGTCCCAAATCCTTAATTCATATAAGAGAAAACTGGTGTTTGTAATACCTGAATAATACTTTCTACAGCTGTTAGTGTAAATTCATTCATGCAACCTGTTGATCTATGATAAGATATAATATGTCTTAAGGCAAAGGCTGCAAAAAGACATTTGCTTACGGCAGAGCCCGACCGACTCCTCCTCTAATTCATTACTCCTCGATCACACGTGAAAAACAAATTAATCCTTTTCTTTCCCTTGGAAAGATTCTACCTCTAAAAATTCTAACAGGGATTCAAAGATTGCCTTGTAGAGTTGCAGCGCCATTTCTCGACATATAAGGTTGGCTGCCAACTATCACATATGCAGTATACAATACCTGTTGTCATTCCAAAGGCAAAATAACATGGTTGCAATGACCAATATATTCATTACCAAAGCAAATTCAACATTTTTATGGAATGTCTGTATATGGGCTAGACATTTCGATTGGGCATCTAATAATATTAGAAAGGGAGGCATTCATATTGTGGTTCATCAACTTACTTTAAACATTCCAAATCAACCGACCTTACCCGTATATTCCTTTAGAATTTAGTGCTATCAATGTAATGATGGGTGTATGATCTAGCTTTTAAGCAACACAAAGTATGTGCCAAACTAATGCCCCAACTTCTTAGAATGTTGTAATAATGGACAAGGTTCTCGAGAAGGGGTGAAGAAATGAGATAGAAATAAGATATTGCCACTAGTTTGGTTGGTAACTGAAGACAAAGGAAGAAACCAGAATTCATCATTTCCAAGTAGAAGTTGAGTTGTGTTCATCCCCATATGTGAGAAACATAAATAAAACCAATAAAAATGGAAACCAATGAAAGATTTCATCCAAGTTTGTTTGCAGGGGAGAGAAATATAAAAAGATGTAGGGAACCAAATATTATTAAAGATTACAACCTCTATTTAGATAAAATAAGAATTAGCAGAAATCAAAAAGAAACACAATCCAACATCCTGTCATCTCAAAAAGAGGAAAAATGCTTATGCAACGTTATAAAATAAAGCAATGAGTAGATTCTAAAACTTTATCCATAAATGCTGAAGAATGTTAAACTAGTACATAACCTAAAAGATTAAGTTTTTCTCTTCATTTCTCATCCACAAATCTTCCAAATAAGTAAATATACATGCTTAGACTTCCTTTCCCTCAATCTATCTGAGTTCCAATCAGCTCAAAGATTCAAACTTTCTTAACATTTTCAGACCAAAACACACATTAAAAGGCAAAAATAAACTTCATTATACACGCAATTAGCTGCAATGGAAGCAACTCCATCAGACTAGTATATTAACAATGTAATAAGACTATGAAGAGCTAAATCAACCAAAACACAACCTTATCTTTAATGCATATGGCCTAATGATCACATGGAAGAACAATGCAGCCAATCAGACAAAGATAAACAACCAAACATCACATCCAAGCTAAAATTAATAGAAACACCCCCACCCGGTGTTTGGGGGGGGGAGAAAAAAAAAGAGAGAAACAGATTAAGTTCAACAAAAGAAAATAGGAACACATCCATCTAGAAATTAAAGTGAAACTCAAAAAGAATAATGAAATCAATGAAACAGTGAGTGAAATAGAAACTAAAACTAAAGCATAACTCTATATATACACACGCAATCCAATTACACTGTTTAGTTAACCCAAATTACTATACTAAAAAATAAAGTGGGGAAACTAAAATACCAATTGACCTGCACAACATGCACGAGCCTAGCATATTTCTAGCACGTTATTAGTACTCAGTATTTATGTTATTTAGTCTTCTGCTTACTTAGAACAACAAGAAAAACAATATAGCAGTTCATCTTGCTACCATTATTAAGATGAGCTTTCACGTGGAAATCTTGTTGGTTCCCAAACCCGCTAGCCATCTCAAAACTGGTAAAATACTCTCAATTTCGGGTAAATATCATATAACCCTTGATTAACAATTGACCAAAAAATAATATAAGAAACTACAAATGAAGTACAAATACAAGAACACAAAGAGGCCAGAACATCAAATATATTCCAATTTCCAAAATGTAAGAATACCAACATACTGAGAACCCTTTTCAACAAGGAGAGAAAATAGAGTTTATTTCTCTGTTTTTACAAAAAAGGATAAAAAGAAAAAATAGGAGTAAGCTATGAGAAAAAAATTCAAATTACCATTAAAGTAAAAATCAAACCATAAACTTTCATTCTTAAAGGCATTAAAGTCTGTTTCTGAAAGCATTCGAATAACTAGATTTACCAGAAATAGAGTGAACCCAAATCAAATTTAACTACCAAAAAAGATGACAATCCAATGCTATCACAAACATATGTGAATGATAAAGCAACCAATAATAGAACATGCTCAGGACAACTACTTAACCAAAAGCAACCCTCCTCCTTTATCCGGGCTTGGGACCGGCTATGCTGTGTACTAACATAGGCGGAGTTACCCCCCCCCCCCCCCGGTGCGCCCCTGCCCAACCTACTGCTAGTTCCTTCCTTAAACAAAGCTCTCCGAGTTCTGCAAACTTTCCTATGTAATTTCCTCGACTCAAGCTTCTTTAGGTTTAGACAAATCAGCTGACCTTTAGCTACACTAGTTTGGTGGAAAGGGTTGATCAAGTAGAGTTTTGTAACAGTGATTGAATATAGTTCATAAAACAAAAAGAAAGTAGATTTGGATATTTTGAGAACATATTGACAAATAATTGGGCAAAGGAGGAAAGCATGTAAATGTTATGTTTTTATGCTGAAAACTGAAAAGTCATTTGTCATGCAACTCAATGTTTAATGAATATTTGACTTCAAGATTGTTAATTTTTCATAAAATTTGTGCTTGCTGAAAGTTAGCTTGCTTCAATGTTCATAATTCTACAAGTGTGTCAGTATATAGAAAGTGCATTGTACAAATCAGGCTTTATAAAATACTAAAGTGCAAATAGTCCCCTGTCTTAAGCATATGTGTGTGACGTGCAAGTGATTTCAGTCCGATGAAGGGGGTCTGCTTGAAGCATATATACTTATGGAAACTTGTTATCTCTTGCACTCTCATGGTTAACGATTTGAAATTTTGGACTTTCAGAAGCTTTAGTCTTCAACTTCCAGTCTTGTGACCTAGCTTTCAGGTTTAACAGTTGCGCTATAAACAAGCAATGGAGGGGTTTCACAATTATAGAACATGGTACGTCCTGCTCTGTCGTTTGTACTTTGAGATATTGGTGTGAATGGGTTTACTAGCTATAGACAAGCAGCATTAGCCCCTTATTGCGGTTGGATTTCTCCCTATGTCCCCCCTCCTTTTCTTTTTCTTTTTTATTTTTTTGTACTTTTTTCTTTGTGATCCAGTGAGACTCCAAAAGGCTAACTCACGTAAGACCACTAGAGGTTAGGTGAACCGCAACAATTAGCCCCTTATTGGGGTAAATGGGTTTACTAGCTATAGACAAGCAGCATTAGCCCCTTATTGCGGTTGGATTTCTCCCTATGTCCCCCCTCCTTTTCTTTTTCTTTTTTATTTTTTTGTACATTTTTGATCCCGTTTTGTATTATAAGCCCCGATGTTCTTTTGTATGGGAGTCGTGTACTTTTTTCTTTGTGATCCAGTGAGACTCCAAAAGGCTAACTCACGTAAGACCACTAGAGGTTAGGTGAACCGCAACAATTCACCCATTTGGTCAAGTACTCACTATGGAAACATGGCACACCTGTCCATAATAGCAAAATTCCCATGCCACATTTTAAATTTATAGCGACAACTCTATATCCCGATTACAAAGTACCCAACTTTTGGTCTAAACTGAAGTCTCATAGATCCTCAATTTCTAAAAATTAAACATGATAGTGCCAAAAATAATTTGCTTCTCGCTAAGCATATATTACTTGCCACAGCACTAAACAATCAAACGGACGTGTAATAAGGTGCGTTGTAGAGTGACATTAGCTTAAGCAGACAATTATAGACTATTAAACAGCTAAAATGTATATAATAAAGCCTGAAAATTGTGAACTTTGCACTAGGATAGAAAGCTGACTCGAATGTAGAAGTTGTAAGAGGTAAAGCATGTGTTCCGGTATACAATTGAATCTATTTTGTCCAAATTCATAAGTGGTGTATATTCGTGTTTATTCCTCCAAATGTATAGTTTAATGCATCATAAAACTCATATTAATTCCTTTTCAGAAAACATAACAGAAAAAATGAATTTTTTAAACTTTTAGTTTTTTGAAAACGAATGGTAAAAATCTACTCATCCAGACTTAGACGGTCTGTACATTCCATCCAAAACCTGAAGTCCAAACCCGAAACCCCAAAATCCCAAATTCTAAACCCAAAAACCTCAAATTGCAAAACAAGCCCCAAACCTTAAATCGAAAACCTTAACTGTAAACCCTAGTCCAAACCAAAAAATTAAGATATGGAAGGTAAAGTAAAAACTAAAACATCAGATTTACCCAAAGTCCAAACCTGAAACCTCAAATCCCAAAAGCTCAAATCCCATATCAAAAATCTAAACAGACCACACCCCCAACCCTTTCACCCTTTCTAGCCCCCACCCCAACCCCTACTAAATATAATGACTATATGTACCAGACAAATTCAACCCCAAAAACCTCAAATCGCAAAACAAGCCCCAAATCATAAATCCAAAATCTCCAGTGTAAACCCCAAGTCTAAACCAAAAACTTTAAATATGGAAGGCAAAATACAAACTAAAACATCATATGTCCAAACCTGGAACCTCAAATCCCAAAACTTCAAATCCCAAATCTAAACAGACCCACCCCCACCCCCACCCCCACACCCACACCCACACCCACACCCACACCCACACCCATTCCTTTCACCCTTCCCAACCCCATCTCAACCCCTACTACAGTAAAACCCTATTTAGGAATATTCTATATAAGAATAACCTCTACAATATTATAAAAAAATTTGGTCCCAATTTGGGCCAGTTATAAATAGGAATAACCTCTAAATTGTAATATGTTATATACTTTTTAAGTCCCGTATTAAGAAACTATACCTCTATACAGTAATAACTTCATATATATATATATATATATATATATATATATATATAAGAGACAATATTAATTTTAAAAGACTACATTTTCTATAAAAGACTACATTTCTTATAAAGAACTACATTTTCCGATAAAAGACTACAATTCATATAAAGGACTACATTTTCCTATAAAAGACTACATTTCCTATAAAAGACCACATTTTTCTATAAAAGACTACTTTGCATAAATATTTTTTGAATAATAATTATTAGGGAGTTCTTATTGATATTTTTGTTAAAGTGGATATTTTTGGGTGTTCAAAAAATATTTTGTACTAATACCTCTATTTAATAATAACCTCTCAATTAAAATACAAATAGTTTGGTCCCAAGTCTATTCATAAATAGAGGTTTTACTGTAACTATAATAACCATATACTATATTCTAGTCTCAACCCCTACTACTCCTACTAACTATAATGACTATATATTATATTCTAGTCTCAACCCCTAATGACTATATACTATATTCTAGTATTTTAGCAAGTAAAAGAAACTAAAAAATAATACCTGGAGTGAAGTAACCTCCATAAGCATTGGGAAATCCCTCTGGGGTAAACCACATCATGAAGACATCACGACTGCTGTGCCGCCGCCTCCTCCTCTGTGGCTCCTCGACGGGCTGCCTCTCAGCTTTTGGGAACTCACGGCGGCACAATGGGCATGTATTGTTAACCCTCAGCCCTGCTACAATACAATTTCTATGGAAGAGGTGAGAGCAGGGCAGGAGGGTCACCTTACTCCCAACTATAAAGTCCTCTAAACAAATTGAGCAGCGACTCTCCCTGAGGGTTCCCAACATGGATGGCTTTATTTGTGCTTGTGGGAGCAACTTCACAAATTCTGGTGACGCCATCAGTGTATCTAACAAATCTGCACAACAAAAATACAAGGTTACATAGAACTTAATATGATATCACTTGTCATTGTAAAACACAAAGACAAACACAATATACATACATATACATAACAACTAAACTAAAATGGGACACAGGGAGTCAATTGTAGAACCAACTAATCAAAGCAACACTGTACACCTGAGAGGCTGTCTCATATAACATAAAAAATCAACTAGTTTGGTAACTAAAGACAAAGGAAGCAAAAACCATCATTTCCTTGTAGAAGTTGAGTTATGTTCATCCTCAAAGGTAAGATACATAAATTTGAAAATACAAACAACAAAAATTAAAAAAAAAATGAAAGATCTCATTTAAGTTTGCAGGGGAAATACAAAAAAGATGTAACGGACCAAATATTGTAAAGCATACCACCTCTAGTTAAGATTAAATAAAAACTAGCAGAAATTATAAAGAGACAATGATATATCATGTCATCTCAAAAAAGTGGAAAAATGCTTATGCAGCGCTACAAAATAAAAACGATGAGTTGATCCTGAATATCAAACTTAGATCATAAATGCTGAAGGATGTTCAACTAGTACAAACCTCAAAGATTCAATTTTTCTCTACATTTTCTCACATCCTTAATATTCCAGATAAGCAAATATGCATATAACAGAGTTCTATGTTGCTTAGATTTCCATTCCTTCTTACTTTCCCTCAATCTTTCTTTTTACTAAAAGTAGTAGACACCGCTTAAGTACTTTTGAGGACAAAATAGTCTTTTACAGAACTTTTAACATTTGATTGTGTACTTCAGACATCTTTTTGTAGGACAAAATCTTATTGTACTTTACACATCTTTTGTGGGACGGAGGGAGTACTAGTTTTAGATAGAACTCAAACTACAGTCCCTAAAGTAAGGAAGCTTACAATCTGCCTTTTGGTAACTGGTCTTAGTAGAGTTGATTACACAGCCCTAAAACCAAAACAAATGTTTGGTTCTCACATCTGTCTTGCAGTAGACATTAATGTTTTAGGGATAATGGGGGTTGAAGCCTCAAATAGGCAAATAGAGTGGAGAGTGTACAGTGTTGCTTAGAAAAATTAGGATCACTTCACTCCTAGCTATAGGTGGAGGGAGCTGGGCTCCATATGTCTATCTTATATTTCCAAGAACATTATATCTTTATGTGGTTTGTTCCTTCAAAATCTGTACTTAAATCCTGTTTGGGTTTCCAGGCGATGCTCATGACTAAGCCAAATTAGATGCTGTCTATTTGCTAACGCAATGCATTTTCCTTCTTATGATACGGACTGCGAGATAAAAAATTCCTGGCATACTTGCCGCGGAACGTTTGATAATTTGTTGCTTCAAGTAAATACTAACCTTTGACTCCAGGATGCTGTGGATTTAGTAGTGCTTTCTAAACCACCCTATTCATCCGAAAAAGTCTGTGTGACCCAATTAACTGATCAAACTTGAGCAGAATGAATTTCCTTCAAAAAAATATAGGAGATTGATTCTTTTTTTCCCCTCCTCAATAGACTAAGGATGGGTATAGTTGTGGTCAAACTAGAGATGAATAGGGGCATTTGGGTCTTGTGGAAAGTTTAACAGTTTAACAGGAAATTCCTATGGGTGGGAAAAATGGCAGAGGCCTTGAGGCCACACTTGGGCAGTGGTATAAAAGAAAACTATGAGCTGATCCTGAAGATCAAACTTAGAGGATGTTCAAGTAGTACATAACCTCAAAGATTCAATTTTTTCCTACATTTTCTCCTCTCCTTAATCTTCCAAATATACAAGTAACAGAGTTCTATGTTGCTTAGATCTCCATTCCTTTTTACTTCCCCTCAATCTATATTGAGCTTCAATCATCTCAAAGCCTCAAAGATTCAAACTTCATTGACATTTTCAGACCTTCGTCTTCAAAGGAGCCAAATACACATTAAAAGGCACAAATAAACACACAAGCATAATCATATTATATATGCAATTTGCCGCAATGGAAGCAAGACCATTAGAGTAGTATTACCAACAATGTAATAAGAATATGACAAGCTAAATCCACCAAAACACAATCTTCTTATCTTCAATGTATATGGACTACTAAACACATGGAAGACTAATGTTGTAATGAGAGGTTACACAAAAAACACAACATAGCTGACGAAATTATAACAAGGCCATATTATTTAATCAAATAAACTTATACATATTATTTAATATTTATTTACTAAATTCCGCCATCCTGTCATTATAATATATTAGGACTTTAATTCCTTAATAAAACTTTTATCATTTATTTTTACTGTTTATATAATAACGGTATAGCAACCGATCAATACATAACCCATTATATAATTCAATAAATCAACTTAATAAAATATCATTGCTTTCTTTTATCAGTTCCGTAAACATACAAATTTATTATCATCCATTAATATAGGAACCATAACAATTAAAATAATAATTTAATCAACGCTCCTAACAGATTCCAAGGCTAGGAAATATCGATTTCCATTATTAATGGTACCACTTTTGTTGCCCAATCCCACGTTTTGAATCTAGCAAATCATTCATATATATACTACTAGATTGATCATGTGATACCACCAATTAATTAAATATCTATTAGCATGGGTAATATTCTCCATCAAGAATTTAATAAACAGACTTGCATGCATGGCAAAAAGAAACAAAACAAAGAATTTATTTACCTCTTATCTCCTCACAGTAATACTAGTACGAACTTGTCAATTCCCTTCCCTCTATATATGATAATATGAATTAATTATCTACTTAGTGCCGCCTTTCTTTTCTCTTTAATGCTCGAGTAAGTTGGGTTTTATTTATTAATTCTCTTAATTATAGTATAACTTAATATATTTTACCTGGTATTACCTGGTATTAACTTAATAGGGAGATAATATATACATAAATATATTGACAACAACCCCATTAAAATCTGTTGAAAAGAAAGAATCATACCTCTGCCTCTTTCTTTCTTTGCTTTTCTCTTTCTTTTTCTCGCCTTTTCTTCTCTCTCTTTCTTGCTCGCCGGTTTCCTCACTCTGTCCCCTCTGTCGCTTTATCAATTAGATATTGGGGTAAAGTATTACCTAACTTATACGAGGGGCAAAGGTCCAAGACGCCCTTGACGTAGACCTGGGAAACGGATCCAAAGCCCGGGCCGGGCCGGACCGCCCGTCAAAAAACGATTTTTGGACCACATTTTTTTGGCCCATAAAAATCCGGGTTTTTTTTGTCACGCCCGTATTTTATTTTTTCTAATGAATTAGGGTTTTAAATTTGCGTTTTTCACTGTTATTATTCAATATATGTAAATAATCCCCAAAAAAACTTAACTTTTACCCAAATCCTTTAAAAACTCTCAAACAAAAAATCATATCATACTTCTAATATCTTATAATATATAAACGTATATATTGAAGAAGAAAAAAATTGTACTCGACAATTGTTTTGTTTCCCTTTTATATTGACCCATAATTTCTCCACTACAAATTTCATTCGCCCCCTCCTCTTTCTGTCATTCTTCAATCCACAACAATCAGCCATGAAAAAAAGTAGAAAAACAAAATTGATCATCATCCACAACAAGTATAAAAACAAAATTTCATATAATTTTAGACGGTAGAGGGAATTCTATGAAAAAAAAGGTAGAAGCTTTGTCCCAAATCCCTAATTCATATAATAGAAAACTGGTTTTTGTAATACCTGAATAATATTTTCCACATCGTTTAGTGTAAATTCATTCATGCAACCTGTTGATCTATGATAAAATATAATATGTCTGGAGGCAAAGTGTGACGCCCCCAAAATTAGGTATACATTACCCATTCTGAGTCGCCAGATATCACATTATAAAAATTAAATACAAACTTCATTTATACAACTGTTGAACTGTCGTATAGAATACAACTACAGTTAACTGTGAGTTTTAATACAATATTGTCTTATAAACAGTATCCAAACTCATATTATTACAATACCATATAAAATACAGCAGTAAATATTTCAAGATCCCAAAGACGAACGAAAAGATTACTATTTTGTTCATTCTAATGATGTAAGACCCCGAATTTTATAAAATAAAAGTATTCAATTTTTCTTATAATTACGATTCAGTAAATAGTTAAATTGATAAAAAGTTAAAGTTAAAGGTGATATATGAATTTTTTTCAAAATAAGCAAGTGGTTATAAAATATTCATTGTTGTCGGGGAATATTCGTTTGGTCGTGGAATATTCTTTCTGTCGGGGAATATTCGTACGACGGCGTAGACATTTGTGGGCCCTATAACAGAATAACGGTCGGATGAAGAAAACGACAAATTTGAGTTTTATAAATAATGGCGTAATTGTTACCGTTAACACTGTTGGAATACCCGGTGGTTAAAATACAGTAATACGCGTTATTGCACAGTAGCACACGGCATTGCACAGTATTTTTAAATTATTGATTCTTACGAAGGAAGGCACTACTCAATAATTGTTACAGTAGTTACTGTTCAATATTTTATTTTATTGATTCAATAATTGCTGCGTTGATATTTTAAATTATTGTTGTTTCAATAATTATTATTGCACAGTATTTTCCATTATCAGATCAATAATTTATATTATTTGAATAATATTATTAGATAACATTATTGGCAATGTCTAGAAAGTTCTGTCTAAGGAGAGGTTTGGTCACCTAATTGCGCGCTAATAAGGATAAATCTTTATTGGAAAGCCCCCTCTTTCCTGGGAACGGCCTGGTTGTCATAAATGTGATTCTGTAATATTATTTGTGAATAATTAATTATTGATTCATATGATAAGAAAATATTTATTTTATGTGGATATAAATGAGGGATATATTTTTGTGGTTAAAAATGAAGGAGTTAATGTTGAAGTGTTTTATCTGTATTTTTATCGGAACGGAGGTATTGAAAATTAAATTAGGGTTTTAAAGATATTTTACGAGGGTTATAATTTTTAATCCGACCGTTGGATCGTGGTAATATTTGAATATGTTATACATATATAAGTTGAGTATATGTCCACAAATTTTGAACCGTTAAAAATGAACGTATGATTTGTTATGAATTTTACGAGATGACTGGTTCAGAAATTGTTGAATTTTCGGAGTTAATCATTTTGGTAGAAAATTATAGAATTGATGGGCCCACTCTTGGTTGGTGAAGAAATGTGCTGAGATTTTTATTCAAATGTGGTGGGTGGGAATAGTAGCAGGTAAAACCATCAGGTTGCAGGTTAAGTCTGCTTCGGCGTGCTAACATTTTTCTATAAATAGAGGGCTAAGTTAGAATTGAAAAACACATCAGAATTCATAAGTTTTTTCTCTTTTTCTCTCTAGATTATTGAGTGTATTTTATGAGTATTTAGATACTTGGTGAGTTGCTATTCATCAGTGCAAGTTTCCTTCAGCGTCATATCCGATATCCAGTCAGAAGTGCTGCTCTTTTGAGGTAAGGGATAGTAAGGGATTTTAAGGGTTGTTATATTTTTCAGTTTCGTAATTTTTCTGACCTTCAAAAATTTTGGAAAAATTTGAAATGATATTTTGAGGAGTTTTCTTGATTGTGTCCAAAAATGGTGATTTTTTGATGTATAGATTAAGAGTTATGAATTTTACGGGAAAAAACTATTTTAAAAGTAACCGCTTATAACTTCTTGCGGTTAACTCCAAAATTGACGAAAATTTTATTGAGGGTACATGTATATGATAGAAGTATACTCTGTAAATTTCAAAATTTTTGGACAAAAGCATAATTTTTTATAAATGTCTAAATATTTGACTGTTTTGGCCATATGAAAAATAGTAAATGACTTTTAAAAATTCTGAGAAAAATATGTGTTCACTATGGGACTATATTATGCTAAATCCCATAAAAAAAATATTTTTGGAACTGATTTGGTATTTTTTATAAAAATAGTCTAATTATGAGTAAATGAATTAAATATGTTATGTGAAGTAAGAAAATTGGAAAATAGGATTTTATGGCTTGAGAATCCTATATGATGTATATGCAGATTTTTTATGAGGGTTTTGGTTATTGGTGATGAAATCTTATGAGTTTGACATTTTAGAATGATTAAATGCATTATTTAGTAAAGTGTAAACAATTAAAATAAATTGTTTATAAGTTTAAGAAATGTTATTCTTTCAATATCATTATACCGAAATATTGGTATAGATTTTATTGTAGAATTTTTACCTTTTTGTGTCGGGATTACTATTCATGAGTTACTATTTACGGATACTATTTACGATAAAAATTGGTTTCTTTTTTTGACCACATTATCGTTGATTTATGATTGTTGCTCTTGAAAATAAATGCAGTTGTTGATAATATTATTTTTATTATCATATATAACATTTTTATAACCGTGATGTTGAATTTCTCTTTCACTTGAGTGTAAAGATGAGTAAATTATTGGTATGATCGTGACTGAGGAATATCTTTGGCCTGTAGTGCAAAGATGAATTGTTAACTGGTATGATCATGACCATCGAATTTATAATTGAATATCTTTAACTTAAGTGTAAAGATGAATTGATTAACATGATTATAATTATTGTTTATATAAATTCTGAAATGATTATATATTTATTTGAGATATTAATATATTTGGCTTGTAGTGTAAATATGAACTGTTGATGAATATATTTGGCATGTAGTGCAAATATGAACTGTTGAGGAATATCTTTGGCCTGTAGTGCAAAGATGAATTGTTGATGAATATATTTGGCCTGTAGTGCAAAGATGATATGCGGCTGAATATCTTTGGCCTGTAGTGCAAAGATGAACTGTTGATGAATATCTTTGGCCTGTAGTGCAAAGATGAATTGTTGATGAATATATTTGGCCTGTAGTGCAAAGATGATATGTGGCTGAATATCTTTGGCCTGTAATGCAAAGATGAACTGTTGATGGATATCTTTGACCTGTAGTGCAAAGATGAATTATTGATGAATATCTTTGGCCTGTAGTGCGAAGATGAACTGTTGTTGAATATCTTTGGCCCGTAATGCAAAGATGGTTTGTTGATGAATATCTTTGGCCGTAGTGCGAAGATGGAATTATTAGCATGATTATGAACAGGAACTGTGATTTGGTATAACCATTTTCTTTGATGTTTCAAGTACAGACAGGTGATGAAAATATTCTTCGTCCTAGGTGCGAAGAAAAATTTAGAATCACAATTATGATTATGAGTTATTCATATGATTGTGGAAAGGAACTGTTGATTGATGTTACAGGGATAAAACATTGTTGGTGAATTTTTAACATGGAAAAGATAATATACTTTATAGTCTATTTGACTCTTCTAATGGATTGCTCGTTCCGCTGCAACTATGGTTGAAATTTTTATCATATACCATATGTTCTAAATCTCTGATTTATTATTGATGAAGGATGTTGATAATTTAATTATCTTTAGTCATGATATTCTTTACTGAGCTAGTTGTGCTCACTCTTTTGCTTCACAATTCCTTTCAGGTAATAAGAGTGTAGCTGGGTCGAGCGGGGGTAACAGGGGAATAGAACGGTAGTCATCATTTAGTAATTATATTTGGTGAATCATCTAAGGTGAGGCGAACCCAACATTGGAAGGGTGTTTTGCCACTATCATACAAGATGTCTAACGACATACAACCTCGTGTCATCATAAGACAGGATTGTGCACATCCACTTGCTGAGTATATTTACGAGCACTACCTATATAATCTTGGTGTTTGTTTGAAGTATAATTTTCAATTAGAGACAGTGGAGATAATGATATGTCAAGAGAAGACTCACCATTGGGAAGAATATGATAGTAAACTTTTCATTTTTCTTTGGGGTCTATTGGGTCAACCAAGGATAATTCTGTGGCCATATGATATCTATCATAACCTAGAAGCATGACCTCCCATGTACGAAGGTTTCCTTGAGCACTTCCCAAAGATTCTAATTTCTAAAACAGTTTTTGACTATACCTTTATGTAAGGTGTTACTGTGAGGTGCTGTCCACGGTTGGGACATGTGTCACATTTGGTATATATTTGTATTCAAACTCACATCATATGTGTTGTTGTATTTTGTACGACAATTGTTGTAATAGAGTTGTAGTTATTTTCTGTGCCATGTATTTGACGACTCAGAATGGGTTGGATGGAATGGACCTATTTTGGGGTCGTTACATTTGGTATCAGAGCTATAAGTAAAAAACCCCGAGCCTCTCGCTGGTGACTTCCTGTTGATGGGGGATGCACCGAAGTCAGACTCTCCGTAGGGGACGCCGTTCT
This sequence comes from Panax notoginseng, assembly GCA_016801055.1. Lineage (NCBI taxonomy): Eukaryota > Viridiplantae > Streptophyta > Magnoliopsida > Apiales > Araliaceae > Panax > Panax notoginseng. The sequence continues at coordinate 14,824,703 of CM029017.1, read as the reverse complement.
GCGGTGGCAAACTGATAGGTATCAATGTAAGGTGCTGACACAAGTTGGTGTCCAGAGTTACATTTGGTATCAGAGCTTAGGGATATGATCTCTGGCGGAGATCGGGGAATACAACTAGGAGGGGAGATACGAGTAAATCTTTCGCTAGTGTGTCCTACCTAAGCTTATTTGTTGGTCAGTCATACTATCGGGATATGATGTGATATGTTAATTTGTTAAATTAACCTTTATTTTTGAAGCTGTATTCTAGAATGATATCTGAAATACAGGAGATGAGCAATAGAGAAATCATGATGACAGGAAAGATGGAATTTGAAATGAAAGCAAGGTATTCTCAACTCTTCGAAATACCAGGTACGCAAATTTCGAGGACGAAATTTCATAAGGAGGAGAGATTGTAAGACCCCGAATTTTATGAAATAAAAGTATTCAATTTTTCTTATAATTACGATTCAGTAAATGGTTAAATTGATAAAAAGTTAAAGGTGATATATGAATTTTTTTCAAAATAAGCAAGTGGTTATAAAATATTCATTGTTGTCGGGGAATATTCGTTTGGTCGTGGAATATTCTTTCTGTCGGGGAATATTCGTACGACGGCGCAGACATTTGTGGGCCCCATAACAGAATAACGGTCGGATAAAAAAAGCGACAAATTTGAGTTTTATAAATAACGGCGTAATTATTACCGTTAACACTGTTGGAATATCCGGTGGTTAAAATACAGTAATACGCGTTATTGCACAGTAGCACACGGCATTGCACAGTATTTTTGAATTATTGATTCTTACGAAGGAATGCACTACTCAATAATTGTTACAGTAATTACTGTTCAATATTTTATTTTATTGATTCAATAATTGTTGTGTTGATATTTTATATTATTGTTGTTTCAATAATTGTTAATGCACAGTATTTCCCATTATCAGATCAATAATTTATATTATTTGAATAATATTATTAGATAGCATTATTGTCAATGTCTAGAAAATTCTGTCTAAAGAGAGGTTTGGTCATTTAATTGCGCGCCAATAAGGATAAATCTTTATTGGAAAGCCCCCTCTTTCCTGGGAACGGCCTGGTTGTCATAAATGTGATTCTATAATATTATTTGTGAATAATTAATTATTGATTCATATGATAAGGAAATATTTATTTTATGTGGATATAAATGAGGGATATATTTTTGTGGTTAAAAATGAAGGAGTTAATGTTGAGGTGTTTTATCTGTATTTTTGTCGGAACGGAGGTATTGAAAATTAAATTAGGGTTTTTAAGATATTTTGCGAGGGTTATAATTTTTAATCCGACCGTTGGATCGTGGTAATATTTGGATATGTTATACATATATAAGTTGAGTATATGTCCACAAATTTTGAACCGTTAAAAATGAACGTATGATTTGTTATGAATTTTACGAGATGACTGGTTCAGAAATTATTGAATTTTCGGAGTTAAATATTTTGTTAGAAAATTCTAGAATTGGTGGGCCCCACTCTTGGTTGGTGAAAAAATGTGCTGAGATTTTTATTCAAATGTGGTGGGTGGAATTTCTACCTTTTTGTGTCGGGGTTACTATTCATGAGTTACTATTCACGAGTTACTATTCATGAGTTACTATTCACGGATACTATTCACTACAAAAATTGATTTCTTTTTCCGAATCATTAGTAGTGCTTTCTAAACCAACCTATTAATCCGAAAAAGTCTGTGTGACCCAATCACTAACCCAATGAACTGATCAAACTTGAATATTTAGAATTATTAAATAAAATTTTATCCTTTAAAATGATAAAATAGTGTCATTAAGAGACAACTTACTTTATAGTTATCAAACAATTTTATAGATTCAGACCTCATAACTATTCAGATGATTTAATTTATTAAGACATCATAATGATTCGGATCATAATTCTCATGTTTATCAAACACAACCTAAGGATGGGTATAGTTGTGGTCAAACTAGAGATGAATAGGGGATTTGGGTCTTGTGGAAAGTTTGACAGTTTAACAGGAAATTCCTATGGGTGGGGAAAATGGCAGAGGCCTTGAGGCCACACTTGGGCAGTGTTATAAAAGAAAACTATGAGCTGATCCTGAAGATCAAACTTAGAGGATGTTCAAGTAGTACATAACCTCAAGGATTCAATTTTTCCCTACATTTTCTCCTCTCCTTAATCTTCCAAATATGCAAGTAACAGAGTTCTATGTTGCTTAGATCTCCATTCCTTTTTACTTCCCCTCAATCTATATTGAGTTTCAATCATCTCAAAGCCACAAAGATTCAAACTTCATCGACATTTTCAGACCTTCGTCTTCAAAGGAGCCAAATACACATTAAAAGGCACAAATAAACACACACGCATAATCATATTATATATACAATTTACGCCCAAACCTACCTATAAAACATATAATTTGAAAGGCTAGCTAGTTTATTGTATGAGTGGGGCAGCTAGTCTACATTGATTCCTTTAGTGGCTTAAGAGTTTAGTTTAAATGTATCTAGCTTGTCTTCCAAGTAGTACGAGTAAAGTGGTAAAAATAAAATAGATACTTGAATTGAGAATTTGGTTCACTTTGAATACTAATCACACGGCACAAAATATACGGGTTGCTGTTTTTGTCCATCTGAATATAGCTTTACTCGTGTTTTTGTTTTTACTTTAACTAGTCAATTTTATTTTTGTTGCAGAGCTTGCGGGCATCCCTCCTGATATTCTCAGGAGGCTTATTCCAGAGCATGCTCGAAAGCAGAACTCCTTTATGGCTCTTCATGCCTAGTGACTGTTGTATTCTCTTTGCGCTCTGCTGCTCACCATTCCTGTGCTGTTTTGGCATTTCTCTCTCGTACAATTGCCTTCCTTCCAACACTGGCTTGGTTTACCACTACAATACGGCATCACTTGTCACCAATATTGATCCGTCGCAGTTAAATAGACTTTACACGACAAGTTGGGAGATGGGATGGATATAGCTTGAGTTAAAACATTACTGGGTTTGTTTGAGGAACTATATACTACTACTATGGTGATACTTATGGTGACCTGTATCAAACCTACCTTTGTAATATGGAAACAAAGTGAGGCTTTAGGAGGATGAATGTATTTTTCGTCAGTTTTTTTATATATATATATATTTTTTTATTTACCCAGAGGTGATTATAATTTGCCAATTCTGACATTTCTGTATTTCCATAATTTGGTGCATCATGGTTATGCAAAAGACTGAAATGGAAACTGAAAGATAGGAATTATATTTTTCAAGGTTCTTACTCAACATGTCCCAGTACGTATAATTTATCCACTACAAATTCCATTCGCCCCCTCCTTTTTTTTCCTTCTATTTCTGTCATTCATCAATCCACAACAATCAGCCATGAAAAAAAAGTAGAAAAACAAAATTGATCATCATCCACAACAAGTATAAAAACAAAATTTCATATAATTTTAGACGGTAGAGGGAATTCTATGAAAAAAAGGTAGAAGCTTTGTCCCAAATCCTTAATTCATATAAGAGAAAACTGGTGTTTGTAATACCTGAATAATACTTTCTACAGCTGTTAGTGTAAATTCATTCATGCAACCTGTTGATCTATGATAAGATATAATATGTCTTAAGGCAAAGGCTGCAAAAAGACATTTGCTTACGGCAGAGCCCGACCGACTCCTCCTCTAATTCATTACTCCTCGATCACACGTGAAAAACAAATTAATCCTTTTCTTTCCCTTGGAAAGATTCTACCTCTAAAAATTCTAACAGGGATTCAAAGATTGCCTTGTAGAGTTGCAGCGCCATTTCTCGACATATAAGGTTGGCTGCCAACTATCACATATGCAGTATACAATACCTGTTGTCATTCCAAAGGCAAAATAACATGGTTGCAATGACCAATATATTCATTACCAAAGCAAATTCAACATTTTTATGGAATGTCTGTATATGGGCTAGACATTTCGATTGGGCATCTAATAATATTAGAAAGGGAGGCATTCATATTGTGGTTCATCAACTTACTTTAAACATTCCAAATCAACCGACCTTACCCGTATATTCCTTTAGAATTTAGTGCTATCAATGTAATGATGGGTGTATGATCTAGCTTTTAAGCAACACAAAGTATGTGCCAAACTAATGCCCCAACTTCTTAGAATGGACAAGGTTCTCGAGAAGGGGTGAAGAAATGAGATAGAAATAAGATATTGCCACTAGTTTGGTTGGTAACTGAAGACAAAGGAAGAAACCAGAATTCATCATTTCCCATATGTGAGAAACATGAATAAAACCAATAAAAATGGAAACCAATGAAAGATTTCATCTAAGCTTGTTTGCAGAGGAGAGAAATATAAAATGATGTAGGGAACCAAATATTATTAAAGATTACAACCTCTATTTAGATAAAATAAGAATTAGCAGAAATCAAAAAGCAACACAATCCAACATCCTGTCATCTCAAAAAGAGGAAAAATGCTTATGCAGCAGCGTTATAAAATAAAGCAATGAGTAGATTCTAAAACCTTGTCCATAAATGCAGAAGAATGTTAAACTAGTACATAACCTAAAAGATTCAGTTTTTCTCTTCATTTATCATCCTCAAATCTTCCGAATAAGCAAATATACATGCTTAGACTTCCTTTCCCTCAATCTATCTGAGTTCCAATCAGCTCAAAGATTCAAACTTTCTTAACATTTTCAGACCAAAACACGCATTAAAAGGCACAAATAAACTTCATTATACACGCAATTAGCTGCAATGGAAGCAACTCCATCAGACTAGTATATTAACAATGTAATAAGACTATGAAGAGCTAAATCAACCAAAACACAACCTTATCTTTAATGCATATGGCCTAATGATCACATGGAAGAACAATGCAGCCAATCAGACAAAGATTAACAACCAAACATCACATCCAAGCTAAAATTAATAGAAACACCCCCACCCGGTGTTTGGGGGGAGAAAAAAAAGAGAAACAGATTAAGTTAAACAAAAGAAAATAGGAACACATCCATCTAGAAATTAAAGTGAAACTCAAAAAGAATAATGAAATCAACGAAACAGTGAGTGAAATAGAAACTAAAACTAAAGCATAACTCTATATATACACACGCAATCCAATTATACTGTTTAGTTAATCCAAATTACTATACTAAAAAATAAAGTGGGAAAACTAAAATACCAATTGACCTGCACAACATGCACGAGCCTAGCATATTTCTAGCACGTCATTAGTACTCGGTATTTATGTTATTTAGTCTTCTGCTTACTTAGAACAACAAGAAAAACAATATAGCAGTTCATCTTGCTACCATTATTAAGATGAGCTTTCACGTGGAAATCTTGCTGGTTCCCAAACCCGCTAGCCATCTCAAAACTGGTAAAATACTCTCAATTTCGGGTAAATATCATATAACCCTTGATTAACAATTGACCAAAAAATAATATAAGAAACTACAAATGAAGTACAAATACAAGAACACAAAGAGGCCAGAACATCAAATATATTCCAATTTCCAAAATGTAAGAATACCAACATACTGAGAACCCTTTTCAACAAGGAGAGAAAATAGAGTTTATTTCTCTGTTTTTACAAAAAAGGATAAAAAGAAAAAATAGGAGTAAGCTATGAGAAAAAAATTCAAATTACCATTAAAGTAAAAATCAAACCATAAACTTTCATTCTTAAAGGCATTAAAGTCTGTTTCTGAAAGCATTCGAATAACTAGATTTACCAGAAATAGAGTGAACCCAAATCAAATTTAACTACCAAAAAAGATGACAATCCAATGCTATCACAAACATATGTGAACGATAAAGCAACCAATAATAGAACATGCTCAGGACAACTACTTAACCAAAAGCAACCCTCCTCCTTTATCCGGGCTTGGGACCGGCTATGCTGTGTACTAACATAGGCGGAGTTACCCCCCCCCCCCGGTGCGCCCCTGCCCAACCTACTGCTAGTTCCTTCCTTAAACAAAGCTCTCCGAGTTCTGCAAACTTTCCTATGTAATTTCCTCGACTCAAGCTTCTTTAGGTTTAGACAAATCAGCTGACCTTTAGCTACACTAGTTTGGTGGAAAGGGTTGATCAAGTAGAGTTTTGTAACAGTGATTGAATATAGTTCATAAAACAAAAAGAAAGTAGATTTGGATATTTTGAGAACATATTGACAAATAATTGGGCAAAGGAGGAAAGCATGTAAATGTTATGTTTTTATGCTGAAAACTGAAAAGTCATTTGTCATGCAACTCAATGTTTAATGAATATTTGACTTCAAGATTGTTAATTTTTCATAAAATTTGTGCTTGCTGAAAGTTAGCTTGCTTCAATGTTCATAATTCTACAAGTGTGTCAGTATATAGAAAGTGCATTGTACAAATCAGGCTTTATAAAATACTAAAGTGCAAATAGTCCCCTGTCTTAAGCATATGTGTGTGACGTGCAAGTGATTTCAGTCCGATGAAGGGGGTCTGCTTGAAGCATATATACTTATGGAAACTTGTTATCTCTTGCACTCTCATGGTTAACGATTTGAAATTTTGGACTTTCAGAAGCTTTAGTCTTCAACTTCCAGTCTTGTGACCTAGCTTTCAGGTTTAACAGTTGCGCTATAAACAAGCAATGGAGGGGTTTCACAATTATAGAACATGGTACGTCCTGCTCTGTCGTTTGTACTTTGAGATATTGGTGTGAATGGGTTTACTAGCTATAGACAAGCAGCATTAGCCCCTTATTGCGGTTGGATTTCTCCCTATGTCCCCCCTCCTTTTCTTTTTCTTTTTTATTTTTTTGTACTTTTTTCTTTGTGATCCAGTGAGACTCCAAAAGGCTAACTCACGTAAGACCACTAGAGGTTAGGTGAACCGCAACAATTAGCCCCTTATTGGGGTAAATGGGTTTACTAGCTATAGACAAGCAGCATTAGCCCCTTATTGCGGTTGGATTTCTCCCTATGTCCCCCCTCCTTTTCTTTTTCTTTTTTATTTTTTTGTACATTTTTGATCCCGTTTTGTATTATAAGCCCCGATGTTCTTTTGTATGGGAGTCGTGTACTTTTTTCTTTGTGATCCAGTGAGACTCCAAAAGGCTAACTCACGTAAGACCACTAGAGGTTAGGTGAACCGCAACAATTCACCCATTTGGTCAAGTACTCACTATGGAAACATGGCACACCTGTCCATAATAGCAAAATTCCCATGCCACATTTTAAATTTATAGCGACAACTCTATATCCCGATTACAAAGTACCCAACTTTTGGTCTAAACTGAAGTCTCATAGATCCTCAATTTCTAAAAATTAAACATGATAGTGCCAAAAATAATTTGCTTCTCGCTAAGCATATATTACTTGCCACAGCACTAAACAATCAAACGGACGTGTAATAAGGTGCGTTGTAGAGTGACATTAGCTTAAGCAGACAATTATAGACTATTAAACAGCTAAAATGTATATAATAAAGCCTGAAAATTGTGAACTTTGCACTAGGATAGAAAGCTGACTCGAATGTAGAAGTTGTAAGAGGTAAAGCATGTGTTCCGGTATACAATTGAATCTATTTTGTCCAAATTCATAAGTGGTGTATATTCGTGTTTATTCCTCCAAATGTATAGTTTAATGCATCATAAAACTCATATTAATTCCTTTTCAGAAAACATAACAGAAAAAATGAATTTTTTAAACTTTTAGTTTTTTGAAAACGAATGGTAAAAATCTACTCATCCAGACTTAGACGGTCTGTACATTCCATCCAAAACCTGAAGTCCAAACCCGAAACCCCAAAATCCCAAATTCTAAACCCAAAAACCTCAAATTGCAAAACAAGCCCCAAACCTTAAATCGAAAACCTTAACTGTAAACCCTAGTCCAAACCAAAAAATTAAGATATGGAAGGTAAAGTAAAAACTAAAACATCAGATTTACCCAAAGTCCAAACCTGAAACCTCAAATCCCAAAAGCTCAAATCCCATATCAAAAATCTAAACAGACCACACCCCCAACCCTTTCACCCTTTCTAGCCCCCACCCCAACCCCTACTAAATATAATGACTATATGTACCAGACAAATTCAACCCCAAAAACCTCAAATCGCAAAACAAGCCCCAAATCATAAATCCAAAATCTCCAGTGTAAACCCCAAGTCTAAACCAAAAACTTTAAATATGGAAGGCAAAATACAAACTAAAACATCATATGTCCAAACCTGGAACCTCAAATCCCAAAACTTCAAATCCCAAATCTAAACAGACCCACCCCCACCCCCACCCCCACACCCACACCCACACCCACACCCACACCCACACCCACACCCATTCCTTTCACCCTTCCCAACCCCATCTCAACCCCTACTACAGTAAAACCCTATTTAGGAATATTCTATATAAGAATAACCTCTACAATATTATAAAAAAATTTGGTCCCAATTTGGGCCAGTTATAAATAGGAATAACCTCTAAATTGTAATATGTTATATACTTTTTAAGTCCCGTATTAAGAAACTATACCTCTATATAGTAATAACTTCATATATATATATATATATATATATATGTATATATATATATATAAGAGACAATATTAATTTTAAAAGACTACATTTTCTATAAAAGACTACATTTCTTATAAAGAACTACATTTTCCGATAAAAGACTACAATTCATATAAAGGACTACATTTTCCTATAAAAGACTACATTTCCTATAAAAGACCACATTTTTCTATAAAAGACTACTTTGCATAAATATTTTTTGAATAATAATTATTAGGAAGTTCTTATTGATATTTTTGTTAAAGTGGATATTTTTGGGTGTTCAAAAAATATTTTGTACTAATACCTCTATTTAATAATAACCTCTCAATTAAAATACAAATAGTTTGGTCCCAAGTCTATTCATAAATAGAGGTTTTACTGTAACTATAATAACCATATACTATATTCTAGTCTCAACCCCTACTACTCCTACTAACTATAATGACTATATATTATATTCTAGTCTCAACCCCTAATGACTATATACTATATTCTAGTATTTTAGCAAGTAAAAGAAACTAAAAAATAATACCTGGAGTGAAGTAACCTCCATAAGCATTGGGAAATTCCTCTGGGGTAAACCACATCATGAAGACGTCACGACTGCTGTGCCGCCGCCTCCTCCTCTGTGGCTCCTCGACGGGCTGCCTCTCAGCTTTTGGGAACTCACGGCGGCACAATGGGCATGTATTGTTAACCCTCAGCCCTGCTACAATACAATTTCTATGGAAGAGGTGAGAGCAGGGCAGGAGGGTCACCTTACTCCCAACTATAAAGTCCTCTAAACAAATTGAGCAGCGACTCTCCCTGAGGGTTCCCAACATGGATGGCTTTATTTGTGCTTGTGGGAGCAACTTCACAAATTCTGGTGACGCCATCAGTGTATCTAACAAATCTGCACAACAAAAATACAAGGTTACATAGAACTTAATATGATATCACTTGTCATTGTAAAACACAAAGACAAACACAATATACATACATATACATAACAACTAAACTAAAATGGGACACAGGGAGTCAATTGTAGAACCAACTAATCAAAGCAACACTGTACACCTGAGAGGCTGTCTCATATAACATAAAAAATCAACTAGTTTGGTAACTAAAGACAAAGGAAGCAAAAACCATCATTTCCTTGTAGAAGTTGAGTTATGTTCATCCTCAAAGGTAAGATACATAAATTTGAAAATACAAACAACAAAAATTAAAAAAAAAATGAAAGATCTCATTTAAGTTTGCAGGGGAAATACAAAAAAGATGTAACGGACCAAATATTGTAAAGCATACCACCTCTAGTTAAGATTAAATAAAAACTAGCAGAAATTATAAAGAGACAATGATATATCATGTCATCTCAAAAAAGTGAAAAAATGCTTATGCAGCGCTACAAAATAAAAACGATGAGTTGATCCTAAATATCAAACTTAGATCATAAATGCTGAAGGATGTTCAACTAGTACAAACCTCAAAGATTCAATTTTTCTCTACATTTTCTCACATCCTTAATATTCCAGATAAGCAAATATGCATATAACAGAGTTCTATGTTGCTTAGATTTCCATTCCTTCTTACTTTCCCTCAATCTTTCTTTTTACTAAAAGTAGTAGACACCGCTTTAGTACTTTTGAGGACAAAATAGTCTTTTACAGAACTTTTAACATTTGATTGTGTACTTCAGACATCTTTTTGTAGGACAAAATCTTATTGTACTTTACACATCTTTTGTGGGACGGAGGGAGTACTAGTTTTAGATAGAACTCAAACTACAGTCCCTAAAGTAAGGAAGCTTACAATCTGCCTTTTGGTAACTGGTCTTAGTAGAGTTGATTACACAGCCCTAAAACCAAAACAAATGTTTGGTTCTCACATCTGTCTTGCAGTAGACATTAATGTTTTAGGGATAATGGGGGTTGAAGCCTCAAATAGGCAAATAGAGTGGAGAGTGTACAGTGTTGCTTAGAAAAATTAGGATCACTTCACTCCTAGCTATAGGTGGAGGGAGCTGGGCTCCATATGTCTATCTTATATTTCCAAGAACATTATATCTTTATGTGGTTTGTTCCTTCAAAATCTGTACTTAAATCCTGTTTGGGTTTCCAGGCGATGCTCATGACTAAGCCAAATTAGATGCTGTCTATTTGCTAACGCAATGCATTTTCCTTCTTATGATACGGACTGCGAGATAAAAAATTCCTGGCATACTTGCCGCGGAACGTTCGATAATTTGTTGCTTCAAGTAAATACTAACCTTTGACTCCAGGATGCTGTGGATTTAGTAGTGCTTTCTAAACCACCCTATTCATCCGAAAAAGTCTGTGTGACCCAATTAACTGATCAAACTTGAGCAGAATGAATTTCCTTCAAAAAAATATAGGAGATTGATTCTTTTTTTCCCCTCCTCAATAGACTAAGGATGGGTATAGTTGTGGTCAAACTAGAGATGAATAGGGGCATTTGGGTCTTGTGAAAAGTTTAACAGTTTAACAGGAAATTCCTATGGGTGGGAAAAATGGCAGAGGCCTTGAGGCCACACTTGGGCAGTGGTATAAAAGAAAACTATGAGCTGATCCTGAAGATCAAACTTAGAGGATGTTCAAGTAGTACATAACCTCAAAGATTCAATTTTTCCCTACATTTTCTCCTCTCCTTAATCTTCCAAATATGCAAGTAACAGAGTTCTATGTTGCTTAGATCTCCATTCCTTTTTACTTCCCCTCAATCTATATTGAGCTTCAATCATCTCAAAGCCTCAAAGATTCAAACTTCATTGACATTTTCAGACCTTCGTCTTCAAAGGAGCCAAATACACATTAAAAGGCACAAATAAACACACAAGCATAATCATATTATATATGCAATTTGCCGCAATGGAAGCAAGACCATTAGAGTAGTATTACCAACAATGTAATAAGAATATGACAAGCTAAATCCACCAAAACACAATCTTCTTATCTTCAATGTATATGGACTACTGAACACATGGAAGACTAATGTTGTAATGAGAGGTTACACAAAAAACACAACATAGCTGACGAAATTATAACAAGGCCATATTATTTAATCAAATAAACTTATACATATTATTTAATATTTATTTACTAAATTCCGCCATCCTGTCATTATAATATATTAGGACTTTAATTCCTTAATAAAACTTTTATCATTTATTTTTACTGTTTATATAATAACGGTATAGCAACCGATCAATACATAACCCATTATATAATTCAATAAATCAACTTAATAAAATATCATTGCTTTCTTTTATCAGTTCCGTAAACATACAAATTTATTATCATCCATTAATATAGGAACCATAACAATTAAAATAATAATTTAATCAACGCTCCTAACAGATTCCAAGGCTAGGAAATATCGATTTCCATTATTAATGGTACCACTTTTGTTGCCCAATCCCACGTTTTGAATCTAGCAAATCATTCATATATATACTACTAGATTGATCATGTGATACCACCAATTAATTAAATATCTATTAGCATGGGTAATATTCTCCATCAATAATTTAATAAACAGACTTGCATGCATGGCAAAAAGAAACCAAACAAAGAATTTATTTACCTCTTATCTCCTCACAGTAATACTAGTACGAACTTGTCAATTCCCTTCTCTCTATATATGATAATATGAATTAATTATCTACTTAGTGCCGCCTTTCTTTTCTCTTTAATGCTCGAGTAAGTTGGGTTTTATTTATTAATTCTCTTAATTATAGTATAACTTAATATATTTTACCTGGTATTACCTGGTATTAACTTAATAGGGAGATAATATATACATAAATATATTGACAACAACCCCATTAAAATCTGTTGAAAAGAAAGAATCATACCTCTGCCTCTTTCTTTCTTTGCTTTTCTCTTTCTTTTTCTCGCCTTTTCTTCTCTCTCTTTCTTGCTCGCCGGTTTCCTCACTCTGTCCCCTCTGTCGCTTTATCAATTAGATATTGGGGTAAAGTATTACCTAACTTATACGAGGGGCAAAGGTCCAAGACGCCCTTGACGTAGACCTGGGAAACGGATCCAAAGCCCGGGCCGGGCCGGACCGCCCGTCAAAAAACGATTTTTGGACCACATTTTTTTGGCCCATAAAAATCCGGGTTTTTTTTGTCACGCCCGTATTTTATTTTTTCTAATGAATTAGGGTTTTAAATTTGCGTTTTTCACTGTTATTATTCAATATATGTAAATAATCCCCAAAAAAACTTAACTTTTACCCAAATCCTTTAAAAACTCTCAAACAAAAAATCATATCATACTTCTAATATCTTATAATATATAAACGTATATATTGAAGAAGAAAAAAATTGTACTCGACAATTGTTTTGTTTCCCTTTTATATTGACCCATAATTTCTCCACTACAAATTTCATTCGCCCCCTCCTCTTTCTGTCATTCTTCAATCCACAACAATCAGCCATGAAAAAAAGTAGAAAAACAAAATTGATCATCATCCACAACAAGTATAAAAACAAAATTTCATATAATTTTAGACGGTAGAGGGAATTCTATGAAAAAAAAGGTAGAAGCTTTGTCCCAAATCCCTAATTCATATAATAGAAAACTGGTTTTTGTAATACCTGAATAATATTTTCCACATCGTTTAGTGTAAATTCATTCATGCAACCTGTTGATCTATGATAAAATATAATATGTCTGGAGGCAAAGTGTGACGCCCCCAAAATTAGGTATACATTACCCATTCTGAGTCGCCAGATATCACATTATAAAAATTAAATACAAACTTCATTTATACAACTGTTGAACTGTCGTATAGAATACAACTACAGTTAACTGTGAGTTTTAATACAATATTGTCTTATAAACAGTATCCAAACTCATATTATTACAATACCATATAAAATACAGCAGTAAATATTTCAAGATCCCAAAGACGAACGAAAAGATTACTATTTTGTTCATTCTAATGATGTAAGACCCCGAATTTTATAAAATAAAAGTATTCAATTTTTCTTATAATTACGATTCAGTAAATAGTTAAATTGATAAAAAGTTAAAGTTAAAGTTAAAGGTGATATATGAATTTTTTTCAAAATAAGCAAGTGGTTATAAAATATTCATTGTTGTCGGGGAATATTCGTTTGGTCGTGGAATATTCTTTCTGTCGGGGAATATTCGTACGACGGCGTAGACATTTGTGGGCCCTATAACAGAATAACGGTCGGATGAAGAAAACGACAAATTTGAGTTTTATAAATAATGGCGTAATTGTTACCGTTAACACTGTTGGAATACCCGGTGGTTAAAATACAGTAATACGCGTTATTGCACAGTAGCACACGGCATTGCACAGTATTTTTAAATTATTAATTCTTACGAAGGAAGGCACTACTCAATAATTGTTACAGTAGTTACTGTTCAATATTTTATTTTATTGATTCAATAATTGCTGCGTTGATATTTTAAATTATTGTTGTTTTCAATAATTATTATTGCACAGTATTTTCCATTATCAGATCAATAATTTATATTATTTGAATAATATTATTAGATAACATTATTGGCAATGTCTAGAAAGTTCTGTCTAAGGAGAGGTTTGGTCACCTAATTGCGCGCTAATAAGGATAAATCTTTATTGGAAAGCCCCCTCTTTCCTGGGAACGGCCTGGTTGTCATAAATGTGATTCTGTAATATTATTTGTGAATAATTAATTATTGATTCATATGATAAGAAAATATTTATTTTATGTGGATATAAATGAGGGATATATTTTTGTGGTTAAAAATGAAGGAGTTAATGTTGAAGTGTTTTATCTGTATTTTTATCGGAACGGAGGTATTGAAAATTAAATTAGGGTTTTAAAGATATTTTACGAGGGTTATAATTTTTAATCCGACCGTTGGATCGTGGTAATATTTGAATATGTTATACATATATAAGTTGAGTATATGTCCACAAATTTTGAACCGTTAAAAATGAACGTATGATTTGTTATGAATTTTACGAGATGACTGGTTCAGAAATTGTTGAATTTTCGGAGTTAATCATTTTGGTAGAAAATTATAGAATTGATGGGCCCACTCTTGGTTGGTGAAGAAATGTGCTGAGATTTTTATTCAAATGTGGTGGGTGGGAATAGTAGCAGGTAAAGCCATCAGGTTGCAGGTTAAGTCTGCTTCGGCGTGCTAACATTTTCCTATAAATAGAGGGCTAAGTTAGAATTGAAAAACACATCAGAATTCATAAGTTTTTTCTCTTTTTCTCTCTAGATTATTGAGTGTATTTTATGAGTATTTAGATACTTGGTGAGTTGCTATTCATCAGTGCAAGTTTCCTTCAGCGTCATATCCGATATCCAGTCAGAAGTGCTGCTCTTTTGAGTTAAGGGATAGTAAGGGATTTTAAGGGTTGTTATATTTTTCAGTTTTGTAATTTTTCTGACCTTAAAAAATTTTGGAAAAATTTGAAATGATATTTTGATGAGTTTTCTTGATTGTGTCCAAAAATGGTGATTTTTTGATGTATAGATTAAGAGTTATGAATTTTACGGGAAAAAACTATTTTAAAAGTAACCGCTTATAACTCCTTGTGGTTAACTCCAAAATTGACGAAAATTTTATTGAGGGTACATGTATATGATAGAAGTATACTCTGTAAATTTCAAAATTTTTGGACAAAAGTACAATTTTTTATAAATGTCTAAATATTTGACTGTTTTGGCCATATGAAAAATAGTAAATGACTTTTAAAAATTCTGAGAAAAATATATGTTCACTATGAGACTATATTATGCTAAATCCCATAAAAAAAATATTTTTGGAACTGATTTGGTATTTTTTATAAAAATAGTCTAATTATGAGTAAATGAATTAAATATGTTATGTGAAGTAAGAAAATTGAAAAATAGGATTTTATGGCTTGAGAATCCTATATGATGTATATGCTGATTTTTTATGAGGGTTTTGGTTATTGGTGATGAAATCTTATGAGTTTGGCATTTTAGAATGATTAAATGCATTATTTAGTAAAGTGTAAACAATTAAAATAAATTGTTTATAAGTTTAAGAAATGTTATTCTTTCAATATCATTATACCGAAATATTGGTATAGATTTTATTGTAGAATTTTTACCTTTTTGTGTCGGGATTACTATTCATGAGTTACTATTTACGGATACTATTTACGATAAAAATTGGTTTCTTTTTTTGACCACATTATCGTTGATTTATGATTGTTGCTCTTGAAAATAAATGCAGTTGTTGATAATATTATTTTTATTATCATATATAACATTTTTATAACCGTGATGTTGAATTTCTCTTTCACTTGAGTGTAAAGATGGGTAAATTATTGGTATGATCGTGACTGAGGAATATCTTTGGCCTGTAGTGCAAAGATGAATTGTTAACTGGTATGATCATGACCATCGAATTTATAATTGAATATCTTTAACTTAAGTGTAAAGATGAATTGATTAACATGGTTATAATTATTGTTTATATAAATTCTGAAATGATTATATATTTATTTGAGATATTAATATATTTGGCTTGTAGTGTAAATATGAACTGTTGATGAATATATTTGGCATGTAGTGCAAATATGAACTGTTGAGGAATATCTTTGGCCTGTAGTGCAAAGATGAATTGTTGATGAATATATTTGGCCTGTAGTGCAAAGATGATATGCGGCTGAATATCTTTGGCCTGTAGTGCAAAGATGAACTGTTGATGAATATCTTTGGCCTGTAGTGCAAAGATGAATTGTTGATGAATATATTTGGCCTGTAGTGCAAAGATGATATGTGGCTGAATATCTTTGGCCTGTAGTGCAAAGATGAACTGTTGATGGATATCTTTGACCTGTAGTGCAAAGATGAATTATTGATGAATATCTTTGGCCTGTAGTGCGAAGATGAACTGTTGTTGAATATCTTTGGCCCGTAATGCAAAGATGGTTTGTTGATGAATATCTTTGGCCGTAGTGCGAAGATGGAATTATTAGCATGATTATGAACAGGAACTGTGATTTGGTATAACCATTTTCTTTGATGTTTCAAGTACAGACAGGTGATGAAAATATTCTTCGTCCTAGGTGCGAAGAAAAATTTAGAATCACAATTATGATTATGAGTTATTCATATGATTGTGGAAAGGAACTGTTGATTGATGTTACAGGGATAAAACATTGTTGGTGAATTTTTAACATGGAAAAGATAATATACTTTATAGTCTATTTGACTCTTCTAATGGATTGCTCGTTCCGCTGCAACTATGGTTGAAATTTTTATCATATACCATATGTTCTAAATCTCTGATTTATTATTGATGAAGGATGTTGATAATTTAATTATCTTTAGTCATGATATTCTTTACTGAGCTAGTTGTGCTCACTCTTTTGCTTCACAATTCCTTTCAGGTAATAAGAGTGTAGCTGGGTCGAGCGGGGGTAACAGGGGAATAGAACGGTAGTCATCATTTAGTAATTATATTTGGTGAATCATCTAAGGTGAGGCGAACCCAACATTGGAAGGGTGTTTTGCCACTATCATACAAGATGTCTAACGACATACAACCTCGTGTCATCATAAGACAGGATTGTGCACATCCACTTGCTGAGTATATTTACGAGCACTACCTATATAATCTTGGTGTTTGTTTGAAGTATAATTTTCAATTAGAGACAGTGGAGATAATGATATGTCAAGAGAAGACTCACCATTGGGAAGAATATGATAGTAAACTTTTCATTTTTCTTTGGGGTCTATTGGGTCAACCAAGGATAATTCTGTGGCCATATGATATCTATCATAACCTAGAAGCATGACCTCCCATGTACGAAGGTTTCCTTGAGCACTTCCCAAAGATTCTAATTTCTAAAACAGTTTTTGACTATACCTTTATGTAAGGTGTTACTGTGAGGTGCTGTCCACGGTTGGGACATGTGTCACATTTGGTATATATTTGTATTCAAACTCACATCATATGTGTTGTTGTATTTTGTACGACAATTGTTGTAATAGAGTTGTAGTTATTTTCTGTGCCATGTATTTGACGACTCAGAATGGGTTGGATGGAATGGACCTATTTTGGGGTCGTTACATTTGGTATCAGAGCTATAAGTAAAAAACCCCGAGCCTCTCGCTGGTGACTTCCTGTTGATGGGGGATGCACCGAAGTCAGACTCTCCGTAGGGGACGCCGTTCTGCGGTGGCAAACTGATAGGTATCAATGTAAGGTGCTGACACAAGTTGGTGTCCAGAGTTACATTTGGTATCAGAGCTTAGGGATATGATCTCTGGCGGAGATCGGGGAATACAACTAGGAGGGGAGATACGAGTAAATCTTTCGCTAGTGTGTCCTACCTAAGCTTATTTGTTGGTCAGTCATACTATCGGGATATGATGTGATATGTTAATTTGTTAAATTAACCTTTATTTTTGAAGCTGTATTCTAGAATGATATCTGAAATACAGGAGATGAGCAATAGAGAAATCATGATGACAGGAAAGATGGAATTTGAAATGAAAGCAAGGTATTCTCAACTCTTCGAAATACCAGGTACGCAAATTTCGAGGACGAAATTTCATAAGGAGGAGAGATTGTAAGACCCCGAATTTTATGAAATAAAAGTATTCAATTTTTCTTATAATTACGATTCAGTAAATGGTTAAATTGATAAAAAGTTAAAGGTGATATATGAATTTTTTTCAAAATAAGCAAGTGGTTATAAAATATTCATTGTTGTCGGGGAATATTCGTTTGGTCGTGGAATATTCTTTCTGTCGGGGAATATTCGTACGACGGCGCAGACATTTGTGGGCCCCATAACAGAATAACGGTCGGATAAAAAAAGCGACAAATTTGAGTTTTATAAATAACGGCGTAATTATTACCGTTAACACTGTTGGAATATCCGGTGGTTAAAATACAGTAATACGCGTTATTGCACAGTAGCACACGGCATTGCACAGTATTTTTGAATTATTGATTCTTACGAAGGAATGCACTACTCAATAATTGTTACAGTAATTACTGTTCAATATTTTATTTTATTGATTCAATAATTGTTGTGTTGATATTTTATATTATTGTTGTTTCAATAATTGTTAATGCACAGTATTTCCCATTATCAGATCAATAATTTATATTATTTGAATAATATTATTAGATAGCATTATTGTCAATGTCTAGAAAATTCTGTCTAAAGAGAGGTTTGGTCATTTAATTGCGCGCCAATAAGGATAAATCTTTATTGGAAAGCCCCCTCTTTCCTGGGAACGGCCTGGTTGTCATAAATGTGATTCTATAATATTATTTGTGAATAATTAATTATTGATTCATATGATAAGGAAATATTTATTTTATGTGGATATAAATGAGGGATATATTTTTGTGGTTAAAAATGAAGGAGTTAATGTTGAGGTGTTTTATCTGTATTTTTGTCGGAACGGAGGTATTGAAAATTAAATTAGGGTTTTTAAGATATTTTGCGAGGGTTATAATTTTTAATCCGACCGTTGGATCGTGGTAATATTTGGATATGTTATACATATATAAGTTGAGTATATGTCCACAAATTTTGAACCGTTAAAAATGAACGTATGATTTGTTATGAATTTTACGAGATGACTGGTTCAGAAATTATTGAATTTTCGGAGTTAAATATTTTGTTAGAAAATTCTAGAATTGGTGGGCCCCACTCTTGGTTGGTGAAAAAATGTGCTGAGATTTTTATTCAAATGTGGTGGGTGGAATTTCTACCTTTTTGTGTCGGGGTTACTATTCATGAGTTACTATTCACGAGTTACTATTCATGAGTTACTATTCACGGATACTATTCACTACAAAAATTGATTTCTTTTTCCGAATCATTAGTAGTGCTTTCTAAACCAACCTATTAATCCGAAAAAGTCTGTGTGACCCAATCACTAACCCAATGAACTGATCAAACTTGAATATTTAGAATTATTAAATAAAATTTTATCCTTTAAAATGATAAAATAGTGTCATTAAGAGACAACTTACTTTATAGTTATCAAACAATTTTATAGATTCAGACCTCATAACTATTCAGATGATTTAATTTATTAAGACATCATAATGATTCAGATCATAATTCTCATGTTTATCAAACACAACCTAAGGATGGGTATAGTTGTGGTCAAACTAGAGATGAATAGGGGATTTGGGTCTTGTGGAAAGTTTGACAGTTTAACAGGAAATTCCTATGGGTGGGGAAAATGGCAGAGGCCTTGAGGCCACACTTGGGCAGTGTTATAAAAGAAAACTATGAGCTGATCCTGAAGATCAAACTTAGAGGATGTTCAAGTAGTACATAACCTCAAGGATTCAATTTTTCCCTACATTTTCTCCTCTCCTTAATCTTCCAAATATGCAAGTAACAGAGTTCTATGTTGCTTAGATCTCCATTCCTTTTTACTTCCCCTCAATCTATATTGAGTTTCAATCATCTCAAAGCCACAAAGATTCAAACTTCATCGACATTTTCAGACCTTCGTCTTCAAAGGAGCCAAATACACATTAAAAGGCACAAATAAACACACACGCATAATCATATTATATATGCAATTTACGCCCAAACCTACCTATAAAACATATAATTTGAAAGGCTAGCTAGTTTATTGTATGAGTGGGGCAGCTAGTCTACATTGATTCCTTTAGTGGCTTAGGAGTTTAGTTTAAATGTATCTAGCTTGTCTTCCAAGTAGTACGAGTAAAGTGGTAAAAATAAAATAGATACTTGAATTGAGAATTTGGTTCACTTTGAATACTAATCACACGGCACAAAATATACGGGTTGCTGTTTTTGTCCATCTGAATATAGCACACGTCTTTACTCGTGTTTTTGTTTTTACTTTAACTAGTCAATTTTATTTTTGTTGCAGAGCTTGCGGGCATCCCTCCTGATATTCTCAGGAGGCTTATTCCAGAGCATGCTCGAAAGCAGAACTCCTTTATGGCTCTTCATGCCTAGTGACTGTTGTATTCTCTTTGCGCTCTGCTGCTCACCATTCCTGCTGTTTTGGCATTTCTCTCTCGTACAATTGCCTTCCTTCCAACACTGGCTTGGTTTACCACTACAATACGGCATCACTTGTCACCAATATTGATCCGTCGCAGTTAAATAGACTTTACACGACAAGTTGGGAGATGGGATGGATATAGCTTGAGTTAAAACATTACTGGGTTTGTTTGAGGAACTATATACTACTACTATGGTGATACTTATGGTGACCTGTATCAAACCTACCTTTGTAATATGGAAACAAAGTGAGGCTTTAGGAGGATGAATGTATTTTTCGTCAGTTTTTTTATATATATATATATTTTTTTATTTACCCAGAGGTGATTATAATTTGCCAATTCTGACATTTCTGTATTTCCATAATTTGGTGCATCATGGTTATGCAAAAGACTGAAATGGAAACTGAAAGATAGGAATTATATTTTTCAAGGTTCTTACTCAACATGTCCCAGTACGTATAATTTATCCACTACAAATTCCATTCGCCCCCTCCTTTTTTTTCCTTCTATTTCTGTCATTCATCAATCCACAACAATCAGCCATGAAAAAAAAGTAGAAAAACAAAATTGATCATCATCCACAACAAGTATAAAAACAAAATTTCATATAATTTTAGACGGTAGAGGGAATTCTATGAAAAAAAGGTAGAAGCTTTGTCCCAAATCCTTAATTCATATAAGAGAAAACTGGTGTTTGTAATACCTGAATAATACTTTCTACAGCTGTTAGTGTAAATTCATTCATGCAACCTGTTGATCTATGATAAGATATAATATGTCTTAAGGCAAAGGCTGCAAAAAGACATTTGCTTACGGCAGAGCCCGACCGACTCCTCCTCTAATTCATTACTCCTCGATCACACGTGAAAAACAAATTAATCCTTTTCTTTCCCTTGGAAAGATTCTACCTCTAAAAATTCTAACAGGGATTCAAAGATTGCCTTGTAGAGTTGCAGCGCCATTTCTCGACATATAAGGTTGGCTGCCAACTATCACATATGCAGTATACAATACCTGTTGTCATTCCAAAGGCAAAATAACATGGTTGCAATGACCAATATATTCATTACCAAAGCAAATTCAACATTTTTATGGAATGTCTGTATATGGGCTAGACATTTCGATTGGGCATCTAATAATATTAGAAAGGGAGGCATTCATATTGTGGTTCATCAACTTACTTTAAACATTCCAAATCAACCGACCTTACCCGTATATTCCTTTAGAATTTAGTGCTATCAATGTAATGATGGGTGTATGATCTAGCTTTTAAGCAACACAAAGTATGTGCCAAACTAATGCCCCAACTTCTTAGAATGGACAAGGTTCTCGAGAAGGGGTGAAGAAATGAGATAGGAATAAGATATTGCCACTAGTTTCGTTGGTAACTGAAGACAAAGGAAGAAACCAGAATTCATCATTTCCAAGTAGAAGTTGAGTTGTGTTCATCCCCATATGTGAGAAACATAAATAAAACCAATAAAAATGGAAACCAATGAAAGATTTCATCCAAGTTTGTTTGCAGGGGAGAGAAATATAAAAAGATGTAGGGAACCAAATATTATTAAAGATTACAACCTCTATTTAGATAAAATAAGAATTAGCAGAAATCAAAAAGAAACACAATCCAACATCCTGTCATCTCAAAAAGAGGAAAAATGCTTATGCAACGTTATAAAATAAAGCAATGAGTAGATTCTAAAACTTTATCCATAAATGCTGAAGAATGTTAAACTAGTACATAACCTAAAAGATTAAGTTTTTCTCTTCATTTCTCATCCACAAATCTTCCAAATAAGTAAATATACATGCTTAGACTTCCTTTCCCTCAATCTATCTGAGTTCCAATCAGCTCAAAGATTCAAACTTTCTTAACATTTTCAGACCAAAACACACATTAAAAGGCACAAATAAACTTCATTATACACGCAATTAGCTGCAATGGAAGCAACTCCATCAGACTAGTATATTAACAATGTAATAAGACTATGAAGAGCTAAATCAACCAAAACACAACCTTATCTTTAATGCATATGGCCTAATGATCACATGGAAGAACAATGCAGCCAATCAGACAAAGATAAACAACCAAACATCACATCCAAGCTAAAATTAATAGAAACACCCCCACCCGGTGTTTGGGGGGGGGGGGAAGAAAAAAAGAGAGAAACAGATTAAGTTCAACAAAAGAAAATAGGAACACATCCATCAAGAAATTAAAGTGAAACTCAAAAAGAATAATGAAATCAAAGCAAATTCAACATTTTTATGGAATGTCTGTATATGGGCTAGACATTTCGATTGGGCATCTAATAATATTAGAAAGGGAGGCATTCGTATTGTGGTTCATCAACTTACTTTAAACATTCCAAATCAACCGACCTTACCCGTATATTCCTTTAGAATTTAGTGCTAATGATGGGTGTATGATCTAGCTTTTAAGCAACACAAAGTATGTGCCAAACTAATGCCCCAACTTTGTAATAATGGACAAGGTTCTCGAGAAGGGGTGAAATGAGATAGAAATAAGATATTGCCACTAGTTTGGTTGGTAACTGAAGACAAAGGAAGAAACCAGAATTCATCATTTCCCATATGTGAGAAACATGAATAAAACCAATAAAAATGGAAACCAATGAAAGATTTCATCTAAGTTTGTTTGCAGAGGAGAGAAATATAAAATGATGTAGGGAACCAAATATTATTAAAGATTACAACCTCTATTTAGATAAAATAAGAATTAGCAGAAATCAAAAAGAAACACAATCCAACATCCTGTCATCTCAAAAAGAGGAAAAATGCTTATGCAGCAGCGTTATAAAATAAAGCAATGAGTAGATTCTAAAACTTTGTCCATAAATGCTGAAGAATGTTAAACTAGTACATAACCTAAAAGATTCAGTTTTTCTCTTCATTTATCATCCTCAAATCTTCCGAATAAGCAAATATACATGCTTAGACTTCCTTTCCCTCAATCTATCCGAGTTCCAATCAGCTCAAAGATTCAAACTTTCTTAACATTTTCAGACCAAAACACGCATTAAAAGGCACAAATAAACTTCATTATACACGCAATTAGCTGCAATGGAAGCAACTCCATCAGACTAGTATATTAACAATGTAATAAGACTATGAAGAGCTAAATCAACCAAAACACAACCTTATCTTTAATGCATATGGCCTAATGATCACATGGAAGAACAATGCAGCCAATCAGACAAAGATTAACAACCAAACATCACATCCAAGCTAAAATTAATAGAAACACCCCCACCCGGTGTTTGGGGGGAGAAAAAAAAGAGAAACAGATTAAGTTAAACAAAAGAAAATAGGAACACATCCATCTAGAAATTAAAGTGAAACTCAAAAAGAATAATGAAATCAACGAAACAGTGAGTGAAATAGAAACTAAAACTAAAGCATAACTCTATATATACACACGCAATCCAATTATACTGTATAGTTAATCCAAATTACTATACTAAAAAATAAAGTGGGAAAACTAAAATACCAATTGACCTGCACAACATGCACGAGCCTAGCATATTTCTAGCACGTCATTAGTACTCGGTATTTATGTTATTTAGTCTTCTGCTTACTTAGAACAACAAGAAAAACAATATAGCAGTTCATCTTGCTACCATTATTAAGATGAGCTTTCACGTGGAAATCTTGTTGGTTCCCAAACCCGCTAGCCATCTCAAAACTGGTAAAATACTCTCAATTTCGGGTAAATATCATATAACCCTTGATTAACAGTTGGCCAAAAAATAATATAAGAAACTACAAATGAAGTACAAATACAAGAACACAAAGAGGCCAGAACATCAAATATATTCCAATTTCCAAAATGTAAGAATACCAACATACTGAGAACCCTTTTCAACAAGGAGAGAAAATAAAATTTATTTCTTTGTCTTTACAAAAAAGGATAAAAAGGAAAAATAGGAGTAAGCTGTGAGAAAAAAAATTCAAATTACCATTAAAGTAAAAACAGAAATTAAGCCATGAAGTGTCAAACCATAAACTTTCATTCTTAAAGGCATTAAAGTCTCTTAACTTTTACATACCAAACAATCTGAAAGCATTCGAATAACTAGATTTACCAGAAATAGAGTGAACCCAAATCAAATTTAACTACCAAAAAGATGACAATCCAATGCTATCACAAGCATATGTGAACGATAAAGAAACCAATAATAGAACATGCTCTGGACAACTACTTAACCAAAAGCAACCCTCCTCCTTTATCCGGGCTTGGGACCGGCTATGCTGTGTACTAACAACATAGGCGGAGTTACCCCCCCCGGTGCGCCCCCGCCCAACCTACAGCTAGTTCCTTCCTTAAACAAAGCTCTCCGAGTTCTCCAAATTTTCCTATGTTATTTCCTCGAGTCAAGCTTCTTTAGGTTTAGACAAATCAGCTGACCTTTAGCTACACTAGTTTGGTGGAAAGGGTTTTAAAGTAGAGTTTTGTAACAGTGATTGAATATAGTTCATAAAACAAAAAGAAAGTAGATTTGGATATTTTGAGAACATATTGACAAATAATTGGGCAAAGGGGGAAAGCATGTAAATGTTATGTTTTTATGCTGAAAACTGAAAAGTCATTTGTCATGCAACTCAATGTTTAATGAATATTTGACTTCAAGATTGTTAATTTTTCATAAAATTTGTGCTTGCTTCAATGTTCATAATTCTACAAGTGAGTCAGTATATAGAAAGTGCATTGTACAAATCAGGCTTTATAAAATACTAAAGTGCAAATAGTCCCCTGTCTTAAGCATATGTGTGTGTGACGTGCAAGCGATTTCAGTCCGATGAAGGGGGTCTGCTTGAAGCATATATACTTACGGGAACTTTTTATCTCTTGCACTCCTATGGTTAACGATTTGAGATTTTGGACTTTCAGAAGCTTCAGTCTTCAACTTCCAGTCTTGTGACCTAGCTTTCAGGTTCAACAGTTGCGCTATAAACAAGCAATGGAGGGGTTTCACAATCATAGGACATGGTACGTCCTGCTCTGTCGTTTGTCCCTTGAGATATTGGGGTGAATGGGTTTACTAGCTATAGACAAGCAGCATTAGCCCCTTATTGCGGTTGGATTTCTCCCTATGTCCCCCCTCCTTTTCTTTTTCTTTTTTATTTTTTTGTACTTTTTTCTTTGTGATCCAGTGAGACTCCAAAAGGCTAACTCACGTAAGACCACTAGAGGTTAGGTGAACCGCAACAATTAGCCCCTTATTGGGGTGAATGGGTTTACTAGCTATAGACAAGCAACATTAGCCCCTTATTGCGGTTGGATTTCTCCCTATGTCCCCCCTCCTTTTCTTTTTCTTTTTTATTGTTTTGTACATTTTTGATCCCATTTTGTATTATAAGCCCCGATGTTTTTTGTATGGGAGTCGTGTACTTTTTTCTTTGTGATCCAGTGAGACTCCAAAAGGCTAACTCACGTAAGACCACTAGAGGTTAGGTGAACCGCAACAATTCCCCCATTTGGTCAAGTACTCCATTTTCCTATAAAAGACTAAATTTCCTATAAAAGACCACATTTTTCTATAAAAGACTACTTTGCATAAATATTTTTTGAATAATAATTATTAGGGAGTTCTTATTGATATTTTTGTTAAAGTGGATATTTTTTTGTGTTCAAAAAATATTTTGTACTAATACCTCTATTTATTAATAACCTATCAATTAGAATACAAATAGTTTGGTCTCAAGTTTATTCCTAAATAGAGGTTTTATTGTAACTATAATAACCATATAATATATTCTAGTCTCAACTCCTACTACTCCTACTAACTATAATGACTATATATTATATTCTAGTCTCAACCCCTAATGACTACATACTATATTCTAGTATTTTAGCAAGTAAAAGAAACTAAAAAATAGTACCTGGAGTGAAGTAACCTCCGTAAGCATTGGGAAATACCTCTGGGGTAAACCACATCATGAAGACGTCACGACTGCTGTGCCGCCGCCTCCTCCTCTGTGGCTCCTCGACGGGCTGCCTCTCAGCTTTTGGGAACTCACGGCGGCACAATGGGCATGTATTGTTAACCCTAAGCCCTGCTACAATACAATTTCTATGGAAGAGGTGAGAGCAGGGCAGGAGGGTCACCTTACTCCCAACTATAAAGTCCT
Source organism: Panax notoginseng (assembly GCA_016801055.1). NCBI lineage: Eukaryota > Viridiplantae > Streptophyta > Magnoliopsida > Apiales > Araliaceae > Panax > Panax notoginseng. Next base: position 14,797,986 of record CM029017.1, on the reverse strand, counting down.
CTAAACAAATTGAGCAGCGACTCTCCCTGAGCGTTCCCAACATGGATGGCTTTATTTGTGCTTGTGGGAGCAACTTCACAAATTCTGGTGACGCCACCATAGTGTTCGGTTGCTATACTGTTATTATATAAACAGTAAACATAAATGATAAAAGTTTTATTAAGGAATTAAAGTCCTAATATATTATAATGACGGGATGGCGGAATTTAGTAAATAAATATTAAATAATATGTATAAGTTTATTTGATTAAATAATATGGCCTTGTTATAATTTCGTCAGCTATATTGTGTTTTTTGTGTAGCCTCTCATTCTATTTCAGAAAGGAGGTGTTACAGCATTAGTCTTCCATGTGTTCAGTAGTCCATATACATTGAAGATAAGAAGATTGTGTTTTGGTTGATTTAGCTTGTCATATTCTTATTACATTGTTGGTAATACTACTCTGATGGTCTTGCTTCCATTGCGGCAAATTGCATAAATTGCATATATAATATGATTATGCGTGTGTGTTTATTTGTGCCTTTTAATGTGTATTTGGCTCCTTTGAAGACGAAGGTCTGAAAATGTCGATGAAGTTTGAATCTTTGTGGCTTTGAGATGATTGAAACTCAATATAGATTGAGGGGAAGTAAAAAGGAATGGAGATCTAAGCAACATAGAACTCTGTTACTTGCATATTTGGAAGATTAAGGAGAGGAGAAAATGTAGGGAAAAATTGAATCCTTGAGGTTATGTACTACTTGAACATCCTCTAAGTTTGATCTTCAGAATCAGCTCATAGTTTTCTTTTATAACACTGCCCAAGTGTGGCCTCAAGGCCTCTGCCATTTTCCCCACCCATAGGAATTTCCTGTTAAACTGTCAAACTTTCCACAAGACCCAAATGCCCCTATTCATCTCTAGTTTGACCACAACTATACCCATCCTTAGTCTATTGAGGAGGGGGAAAAAAGAATCAATCTCCTATATTTTTTTGAAGGAAATTCATTCTGCTCAAGTTTGATCAGTTCATTGGGTTAGTGATTGGGTCACACAGACTTTTTCGGATGAATAGGTTGGTTTAGAAAGCACTACTAAATCCACAGCATCCTGGAGTCAAAGGTTAGTATTTACTTGAAGCAACAAATTATCGAACGTTCCGCGACAAATATGCCAAGAAATTTTTATCTCGCAGTCCGTATCATAAGAAGGAAAATGCACTGCGTTAGCAAATAGACAGCATCTAATTTGGCTTAGTCATGAACATCGCCTGGAAACCCAAACAGGATTTAAGTACAGATTTTGAAGGAACAAACCACATAAAGATATAATGTTCTTGGAAATATAAGATAGACATATGGAGCCCAGCTCCCTCCACCTATAGCTAGGAGTGAAGTGATCCTAATTTTTCTAAGCAACACTGTACACTCTCCACTCTATTTGCCTATTTGAGGCTTCAACCCCCATTATCCCTAAAACATTAATGTCTACTGCAAGACAGATGTGAGAACCAAACATTTGTTTTGGTTTTAGGGCTGTGTAATCAACTTTACCAAGACCAGTTACCAAAAGGCAGATTGTAAGCTTCCTTACTTTAGGGACTGTAGTTTGAGTTCTATCTATAACTAGTACTCCCTCCGTCCCACAAAAGATGTGTAAAGTACAATAAGATTTTGTCCTACAAAAAGATGTCTGAAGTACACAATCAAATGTTAAAAGTTATATAAAAGACTATTTTGTCCTCAAAAGTACTTAAGCGGTGTCTACTACTTTTAGCAAAAAGAAAGATTGAGGGAAAGTAAGAAGGAATGGAAATCTAAGCAACATAGAACTCTGTTATATGCATATTTGCTTATCTGGAATATTAAGGATATGAGAAAATGTAGAGAAAAATTGAATCTGTGAGGTTTGTACTAGTTGAACATCCTTCAGCATTTATGATCTAAGTTTGATATTCAGGATCAACTCATCGTTTTTATTTTGTAGCGCTGCATAAGCATTTTTCCACTTTTTTGAGATGACATGATATATCATTGTCTCTTTATAATTTATGCTAGTTTTTATTTAATCTTAACTAGAGGTGGTATGCTTAACAATATTTGGTCCGTTACATCTTTTTTGTATTTCCCCTGCAAACTTAAATGAATTCTTTCATTTTTTTTTTAATTTTTGTTGTTTGTATTTTCAAATTTTTGTATCTTACATTTGAGGATGAACATAACTCAACTTCTACAAGGAAATGATGGTTTTTGCTTCCTTTATCTTTAGTTACCAAACTAGTTGATTTTTTATGTTATATGAGACAGCCTCTCAGTTGTACAGTGTTGCTTTGATTAGTTGGTTCTACAATTGACTCCCTGTGTCCCATTTTAGTTTAGTTGTTATGTATATGTATGTATATTGTGTTTGTCTTTATAACAAAAAAAATCAACTAGTTTGGTAACTAAAGATAAAGGAAGCAAAAACCATCATTTCCTTGTAAAAGTTGAGTTATGTTCATCCTCAAATGTAAGATACATAAATTTGAAAATACAAACAACAAAAATTAAAAAAAAAATGAAAGAATTCATTTAAGTTTGCAGGGGAAATACAAAAAAGATGTAACGGACCAAATATTGTTAAGCATACCACCTCTAGTTAAGATTAAATAAAAACTAGCAGAAATTATAAAGAGACAATGATATATCATGTCATCTCAAAAAAGTGGAAAAATGCTTATGCAACGCTACAAAATAAAAACGATGAGTTGATCCTGAATATCAAACTTAGATCAAAAATGCTGAAGGATGTTCAACTAGTACAAACCTCAAAGATTCAATTTTTCTCTACATTTTCTCATATCCTTAATATTCCAGATAAGCAAATATGCATATAACAGAGTTCTATGTTGCTTAGATTTCCATTCCTTCTTACTTTCCCTCAATCTTTCTTTTTGCTAAAAGTAGTAGACACCGCTTAAGTACTTTTGAGGACAAAATAGTCTTTTATATAACTTTTAACATTTGATTGTGTACTTCAGACATCTTTTTGTAGGACAAAATCTTATTGTACTTTACACATCTTTTGTGGGACGGAGGGAGTACTAGTTATAGATAGAACTCAAACTACAGTCCCTAAAGTAAGGAAGCTTACAATCTGCCTTTTGGTAACTGGTCTTGGTAGAGTTGATTACACAGCCCTAAAACCAAAACAAATGTTTGGTTCTTACATCTGTCTTGCAGTAGACATTAATGTTTTAGGGATAATGGGGGTTGAAGCCTCAAATAGGCAAATAGAGTGGAGAGTGTACAGTGTTGCTTAGAAAAATTAGGATCACTTCACTCCTAGCTATAGGTGGAGGGAGCTGGGCTCCATATGTCTATCTTATATTTCCAAGAACATTATATCTTTATGTGGTTTGTTCCTTCAAAATCTGTACTTAAATCCTGTTTGGGTTTCCAGGCGATGTTCATGACTAAGCCAAATTAGATGCTATCTATTTGCTAACGCAGTGCATTTTCCTTCTTATGATACGGACTGCGAGATAAAAAATTCTTGGCCTACTTGTCGCGGAACGTTCGATAATTTGTTGCTTCAAGTAAATACTAACCTTTGACTCCAGGATGCTGTGGATTTAGTAGTGCTTTCTAAACCGACCTATTCATCCGAAAAAGTTTGTGTGACCCAATCACTAACCCAATGAACTGATCAAACTTGAGCAGAATGAATTTCCTTCAAAAAAATATAGGAGATTGATTCTTTTTTCCCCCTCCTCAATAGAATAAGGATGGGTATAGTTGTGGTCAAACTAGAGATGAATAGGGGCATTTGGGTCTTGTGGAAAGTTTGACAGTTTAACAGGAAATTCCTATGGGTGGGGAAAATGGCAGAGGCCTTGAGGCCACACTTGGGCAGTGTTATAAAAGAAAACTATGAGCTGATCCTGAAGATCAAACTTAGAGGATGTTCAAGTAGTACATAACCTCAAGGATTCAATTTTTCCCTACATTTTCTCCTCTCCTTAATCTTCCAAATATGCAAGTAACAGAGTTCTATGTTGCTTAGATCTCCATTCCTTTTTACTTCCCCTCAATCTATATTGAGTTTCAATCATCTCAAAGCCACAAAGATTCAAACTTCATCGACATTTTCAGACCTTCGTCTTCAAAGGAGCCAAATACACATTAAAAGGCACAAATAAACACACACGCATAATCATATTATATATGCAATTTATGCAATTTACGCCCAAACCTACCTATAAAACATATAATTTGAAAGGCTAGCTAGTTTATTGTATGAGTGGGGCACCTAGTCTACATTGATTCCTTTAGTGGCTTAAGAGTTTAGTTTAAATGTATCTAGCTTGTCTTCCAAGTACTACGAGTAAAGTGGTAAAAAAAAAATAGATACTTGAATTGAGAATTTGGTTCACTTTGAATACTAATCACACGACACAAAATATACGGGTTGCTGTATTTGTCCATCTGAATATAGCACACGTCTTTACTCGTGTTTTTGTTTTTTCTTTAACTAGTCAATTTTATTTTTGTTGCAGAGCTTGCGGGCATCCCTCCTGATATTCTCAGGAGGCTTATTCCAGAGCATGCTCGAAAGCAGAACTCCTTTATGGCTCTTCATGCCTAGTGACTGTTGTATTCTCTTTGCCCTCTGCTGCTCACCATTCCTGTGCTGTTTTGGCATTTCTCTCTCGTACAATTGCCTTCCTTCCAACACTGGCTTGGTTTACCACTACAATACGACATCACTTGTCACCAATATTGATCCGTCGCAGTTGAATAGACTTTACACGACAAGTTGGGAGATGGGATGGATATAGCTTGAGTTAAAACATTACTGGGTTTGTTTGAGGAACTATATACTACTACTATGGTGATACTTATGGTGACCTGTATCAAACCTACCTTTGTAATATGGAAACAAAGTGAGGCTTTAGGAGGATGAATGTATTTTTCGTCAGTTTTTTTATATATATATATATTTTTTTATTTACCCAGAGGTGATTATAATTTGCCAATTCCGACATTTCTGTATTTCCATAATTTGGTGCATCATGGTTATGCAAAAGTCTGAAATGGAAACTGAAAGATAGGAATTATATTTTTCAAGATTCTTACTCAACATGTCCCAGTATGTATAATTTATCCACTACAAATTCCATTCGCCCCCTCCTTTTTTTCTTCTTCTATTTCTGTCATTCATCAATCCACAACAATCAGCCATGAAAAAAAAGTAGAAAAACAAAATTGATCATCATCCACAACAAGTATAAAAACAAAATTTCATATAATTTTAGACGGTAGAGGGAATTCTATGAAAAAAAGGTAGAAGCTTTGTCCCAAGTCCCTAATTCATATAAGAGAAAACTGGTTTTTGTAATACCTGAATAATACTTTCTACAGCTTTTAGTGTAAATTAATTCATGCAGCCTGTTCATCTATGATAAGATATAATATGTCTGGAGGCAAAGGCTGCAAAAAGACATTTGCTTACGGCAGATCCCGACTCCTCCTCTAATTCATTACTCCTCGATCACACATGAAAAACAAATTAATCCTTTTCTTTCCCTTGGAAAGATTCTACCTGTAAAAATTCTAACAGGGATTCAAAAATTGCCTTGTAGAGTTGCAGCGCCATTTCTCGACATATAAGGTTGGCTGCCAATTATCACATATGCAGTATACAATACCTGTTGTCATTCCAAAGGCAAAATAACATGGTTGCAATGACCAATATATTCATTACCAAAGCAAATTCAACATTTTTATGGAATGTCTGTATATGGGCTAGACATTTCGATTGGGCATCTAATAATATTAGAAAGGGAGGCATTCGTATTGTGGTTCATCAACTTACTTTAAACATTCCAAATCAACCGACCTTACCCGTATATTCCTTTAGAATTTAGTGCTAATGATGGGTGTATGATCTAGCTTTTAAGCAACACAAAGTATGTGCCAAACTAATGCCCCAACTTTGTAATAATGGACAAGGTTCTCGAGAAGGGGTGAAATGAGATAGAAATAAGATATTGCCACTAGTTTGGTTGGTAACTGAAGACAAAGGAAGAAACCAGAATTCATCATTTCCCATATGTGATAAACATGAATAAAACCAATAAAAATGGAAACCAATGAAAGATTTCATCTAAGTTTGTTTGCAGAGGAGAGAAATATAAAATGATGTAGGGAACCAAATATTATTAAAGATTACAACCTCTATTTAGATAAAATAAGAATTAGCAGAAATCAAAAAGCAACACAATCCAACATCCTGTCATCTCAAAAAGAGGAAAAATGCTTATGCAGCAGCGTTATAAAATAAAGCAATGAGTAGATTCTAAAACTTTGTCCATAAATGCTGAAGAATGTTAAACTAGTACATAACCTAAAAGATTACGTTTTTCTCTTCATTTATCATCCTCAAATCTTCCGAATAAGCAAATATACATGCTTAGACTTCCTTTCCCTCAATCTATCTGAGTTCCAATCAGCTCAAAGATTCAAACTTTCTTAACATTTTCAGACCAAAACACGCATTAAAAGGCACAAATAAACTTCATTATACACGCAATTAGCTGCAATGGAAGCAACTCCATCAGACTAGTATATTAACAATGTAATAAGACTATGAAGAGCTAAATCAACCAAAACACAACCTTATCTTTAATGCATATGGCCTAATGATCACATGGAAGAACAATGCAGCCAATCAGACAAAGATTAACAACCAAACATCACATCCAAGCTAAAATTAATAGAAACACCCCCACCCGGTGTTTGGGGGGAGAAAAAAAAGAGAAACAGATTAAGTTAAACAAAAGAAAATAGGAACACATCCATCTAGAAATTAAAGTGAAACTCAAAAAGAATAATGAAATCAACGAAACAGTGAGTGAAATAGAAACTAAAACTAAAGCATAACTCTATATATACACACGCAATCCAATTATACTGTTTAGTTAATCCAAATTACTATACTAAAAAATAAAGTGGGAAAACTAAAATACCAATTGACCTGCACAACATGCACGAGCCTAGCATATTTCTAGCACGTCATTAGTACTCGGTATTTATGTTATTTAGTCTTCTGCTTACTTAGAACAACAAGAAAAACAATATAGCAGTTCATCTTGCTACCATTATTAAGATGAGCTTTCACGTGGAAATCTTGCTGGTTCCCAAACCCGCTAGCCATCTCAAAACTGGTAAAATACTCTCAATTTCGGGTAAATATCATATAACCCTTGATTAACAGTTGGCCAAAAAATAATATAAGAAACTACAAATGAAGTACAAATACAAGAACACAAAGAGGCCAGAACATCAAATATATTCCAATTTCCAAAATGTAAGAATACCAACATACTGAGAACCCTTTTCAACAAGGAGAGAAAATAAAATTTATTTCTTTGTCTTTACAAAAAAGGATAAAAAGGAAAAATAGGAGTAAGCTGTGAGAAAAAAAATTCAAATTACCATTAAAGTAAAAACAGAAATTAAGCCATGAAGTGTCAAACCATAAACTTTCATTCTTAAAGGCATTAAAGTCTCTTAACTTTTACATACCAAACAATCTGAAAGCATTCGAATAACTAGATTTACCAGAAATAGAGTGAACCCAAATCAAATTTAACTACCAAAAAGATGACAATCCAATGCTATCACAAACATATGTGAACGATAAAGAAACCAATAATAGAACATGCTCAGGACAACTACTTAACCAAAAGCAACCCTCCTCCTTTATCCGGGCTTGGGACCGGCTATGCTGTGTACTAACAACATAGGCGGAGTTACCCCCCCCCGGTGCGCCCCCGCCCAACCTACAGCTAGTTCCTTCCTTAAACAAAGCTCTCCGAGTTCTCCAAATTTTCCTATGTTATTTCCTCGAGTCAAGCTTCTTTAGGTTTAGACAAATCAGCTGACCTTTAGCTACACTAGTTTGGTGGAAAGGGTTTTAAAGTATAGTTTTGTAACAGTGATTGAATATAGTTCATAAAACAAAAAGAAAGTAGATTTGGATATTTTGAGAACATATTGACAAATAATTGGGCAAAGGGGGAAAGCATGTAAATGTTATGTTTTTATGCTGAAAACTGAAAAGTCATTTGTCATGCAACTCAATGTTTAATGAATATTTGACTTCAAGATTGTTAATTTTTCATAAAATTTGTGCTTGCTTCAATGTTCATAATTCTACAAGTGAGTCAGTATATAGAAAGTGCATTGTACAAATCAGGCTTTATAAAATACTAAAGTGCAAATAGTCCCCTGTCTTAAGCACATGTGTGTGTGACGTGCAAGTGATTTCAGTCCGATGAAGGGGGTCTGCTTGAAGCATATATACTTACGGGAACTTGTTATTTCTTGCACTCCCATGGTTAACGATTTGAGATTTTGGACTTTCAGAAGCTTCAGTCTTCAACTTCCAGTCTTGTGACCTAGCTTTCAGGTTTAACAGTTGCGCTATAAACAAGCAATGGAGGGGTTTCACAATCATAGGACATGGTACGTCCTGCTCTGTCGTTTGTCCCTTGAGATATTGGGGTGAATGGGTTTACTAGCTATAGACAAGCAGCATTAGCCCCTTATTGCGGTTGGATTTCTCCCTATGTCCCCCCTCCTTTTCTTTTTCTTTTTTATTTTTTTGTACTTTTTTCTTTGTGATCCAGTGAGACTCCAAAAGGCTAACTCACGTAAGACCACTAGAGGTTAGGTGAACCGCAACAATTAGCCCCTTATTGGGGTGAATGGGTTTACTAGCTATAGACAAGCAGCATTAGCCCCTTATTGCGGTTGGATTTCTCCCTATGTCCCCCCTCCTTTTCTTTTTCTTTTTTATTGTTTTGTACATTTTTGATCCCATTTTGTATTATAAGCCCCGATGTTCTTTTGTATGGGAGTCGTGTACTTTTTTCTTTGTGATCCAGTGAGACTCCAAAAGGCTAACTCACGTAAGACCACTAGAGGTTAGGTGAACCGCAACAATTCCCCCATTTGGTCAAGTACTCACTACGGAAACATGGCACACCTGTCCATAATAGCAAAATTCCCATGCCACATTTTAAATTTATAGCGACAACTCTATATCCCGATTACAAAGAACTCAACTTTTGGTCTAAACTGAAGTCTCATAGATCCTCAATTTCTAAAAATTAAACATGATGGTGCCAAAAATAATTTGCTCATCGCTAAGCATATATTACTTGCCACAGCACTAAACAATCAAACGGACGTGTAATAAGGTGCGTTGTAGAGTGACATTAGCTTAAGCAGACAATTATGGACTATTAAACAGCTAAAATGTAAATAATAAAGCCTGAAAATTGTGAACTTTGCACTAGGATAGAAAGCTGACTCGAATGTAGAAGTTGTAAGAGGTAAAGCATGTGTTCCGGTATACAATTGAATCTATTTTGTCCAAATTCATAAGTGGTGTATATTCATGTTTATTCCTCCAAATGTATAGTTTAATGCATCATAAAACTCATATTAATTCCTTTTCAGAAAACATAATAGAAAAAATGATTTTTTTAAACTTTTAGTTTTTTGAAAACGAATGGTAAAAATCTACTCACTTAGACGGCCTTTACATTCCATCCACATTCCATCCAAAACCTGAAGTCCAAACCCGAAACCCCAAATCCCAAATTCTAAACCCAAAAACCTCAAATTCTGAATCCAAATTCAAAACTAAAAAACCTCAAACCTAAGTAAAACGTTTCGAACTATTATATCCAGCTTTTTTGAACTTCTATTTTTTTTGAAAGCGAGTAAAACTCAACTCCATCGACACTTAGGCGTCTTCCATACCACCTGATCACATCCATAAGAGCGTCTACCTCAAAACTCAAATCCGAAACCAAAGTCCAAGCCTAGAACCTTAAATCCCACAGCAAAAATCTAAATAGACCAAGCCTAAAAAATCTCAAATCTTAAGTCGTCCACTATCAAAATCTTTAATTTCAAACCCACATCAGAATCAAAAACCTTAATTGAACTCCGGGCATTAAACATTGAACATGACAAAGTCAACCCAAAAATCTCAAATTGCAAAACAAGCCCCAAACCTTAAATCGAAAACCTTAACTATAAACCCTAGTCCAAACCAAAAAATTAAGATATGGAAGGTAAAGTACAAACTAAAACATCAGATTTACAAAAAGTTCAAACCTGAAACCTCAAATCCCATATCAAAAATCTAAACAGACCACACCCCCAACCCTTTCACCCTTTCTAACCCCCACCCCAACCCCTACTAAATATAATGACTATATGTACCAGACAAATTCAACCCCAAAAACCTAAATCGCAAAACAAGCCCCAAATCATAAATCCAAAATCTCCAGTGTAAACCCCAAGTCTAAACCAAAAATTTTAAATATGGAAGGCAAAATACAAACTAAAACATCATGTCCAAACCTAAAACTTCAAATCTCATGTCCAAAATCTAAACAGACCCACCCCCACCCCCACCCCCACCCCCATTCTCATTCCTTTCACCCTTCCCAACCCCACCTCAACCCCTACTACAGTAAAACCCCTATTTAGGAATACTCTATATAAGAATAACCTCTACAATATTATAAAAAAAATTGATCCGAATTTGGGCCAGTTATAAATAGGAATAACCTCTAAATTGTAATATGTTATATACTTTTTAAGTCCCGTATTAAGAAACTATACCTCTATATAGTAATAACTTCATATATATATATATATATATATATATATATATATATATATATAAGAGACAATATTAATTTTAAAAGACTACATTTTCTATAAAAGACTACATTTTCCTATAAAAGACTACACTTCCTACAAAGGACTACATTTTCCTATAAAAGACTACATTTCCTATAAAAGACCACATTTTTCTATAAAAGATTACTTTGCATAAATATTTTTTGAATAATAATTATTAGGGAGTTCTTATTGATATTTTTGTTAAAGTTGATATTTTTTTGTGTTCGAAAAATATTTTGTACTAATACCTCTATTTATTAATAACCTCTCAATTAGAATACAAATAGTTTAGTCTCAAGTCTATTCCTAAATAGAGGTTTTATTGTAACTATAATAACCATATACTATATTCTAGTCTCAACCCCTACTACTCCTACTAACTATAATGACTATATATTATATTCTAGTCTCAACGCCTAATGACTACATACTATATTCTAGTATTTTAGCAAGTAAAAGAAACTAAAAAATAGTACCTGGAGTGAAGTAACCTCCGTAAGCATTGGGAAATACCTCTGGGGTAAACCACATCATGAAGACGTCACGACTGCTGTGCCGCCGCCGCCTCCTCCTCTGTGGCTCCTCGACGGGCTGCCTCTCAGCTTTTGGGAACTCACGGCGGCACAATGGGCATGTATTGTTAACCCTCAGCCCTGCTACAATACAATTTCTATGGAAGAGGTGAGAGCAAGGCAGGAGGGTCACCTTACTCCCAACTATAAAGTCCTCTAAACAAATTGAGCAGCGACTATCCCTGAGCGTTCCCAACATGGATGGCTTTATTTGTGCTTGTGGGAGCAACTTCACAAATTCTGGTGACGCCATCATAGTGTATCTAACAAATCTGCACAACAAAAATACAAGGTTACATAGAGCTTAATATGATATCACTTGTCATTGTAAAACACAAAGACAAACACAATATACACACATATACATAACAACCAAACTAAAATGGGACACAGGGAGTCAATTGCAGAACCAACTAATCAAAGCAACACTGTACAACTGAGAGGCTGTCTCATATAACATAAAAAATCAACTAGTTTGGTAACTAAAGATAAAGGAAGCAAAAACCATCATTTCCTTGTAGAAGTTGAGTTATGTTCATCCTCAAATGTAAGATACATAAATTTGAAAATACAAACAACAAAAATTAAAAAAAATGAAAGAATTCATTTAAGTTTGCAGGGGAAATACAAAAAAGATGTAACGGACCAAATATTGTTAAGCATACCACCTCTAGTTAAGATTAAATAAAAACTAGCAGAAATTATAAAGAGACAATGATATATCATGTCATCTCAAAAAAGTGGAAAAATGCTTATGCAGCGTTACAAAATAAAAACGATGAGTTGATCCTGAATATCAAACTTAGATCAAAAATGCTGAAGGATGTTCAACTAGTACAAACCTCAAAGATTCAATTTTTCTCTACATTTTCTCATATCCTTAATATTCCAGATAAACAAATATGCATATAACAGAGTTCTATGTTGCTTAGATTTCCATTCCTTCTTACTTTCCCTCAATCTTTCTTTTTGCTAAAAGTAGTAGACACCGCTTAAGTACTTTTGAGGACAAAATAGTCTTTTATATAACTTTTAACATTTGATTGTGTACTTCAGACATCTTTTTGTAGGACAAAATCTTATTGTGCTTTACACATCTTTTGTGGGACGGAGGGAGTACTAGTTATAGATAGAACTCAAACTACAGTCCCTAAAGTAAGGAAGCTTACAATCTGCCTTTTGGTAACTGGTCTTGGTAGAGTTGATTACACAGCCCTAAAACCAAAACAAATGTTTGGTTCTCACATCTGTCTTGCAGTAGACATTAATGTTTTAGGGATAATGGGGGTTGAAGCCTCAAATAGGCAAATAGAGTGGAGAGTGTACAGTGTTGCTTAGAAAAATTAGGATCACTTCACTCCTAGCTATAGGTGGAGGGAGCTGGGCTCCATATGTCTATCTTATATTTCCAAGAACATTATATCTTTATGCGGTTTGTTCCTTCAAAATCTGTACTTAAATCCTGTTTGGGTTTCCGGGCGATGTTCATGAATAAGCCAAATTAGATGCTATCTATTTGCTAACGCAGTGCATTTTCCTTCTTATGATACGGACTGCGAGATAAAAAATTCATGACATACTTGTCGCGGAACGTTCGATAATTTGTTGCTTCAAGTAAATACTAACCTTTGACTCCAGGATGCTGTGGATTTAGTAGTGCTTTCTACACCAACCTATTCATCCGAAAAAGTCTGTGTGACCCAATCATTAACCCAATGAACAGATCAAACTTGAGCAGAATGAATTTCATTCAAAAAAATATAGGAGATTGATTCTTTTTTCCCCCTCCTCAATAGACTAAGGATGGGTATAGTTGTGGTCAAACTAGAGATGAATAGGGGCATTTGGGTCTTGTGGAAAGTTTGACAGTTTAACAGGAAATTCCTATGGGTGGGAAAAATGGCAAAGGCCTTGAGGCCACACTTGGGCAGTGTTATAAAAGAAAACTATGAGTTGATCCTGAAGATCAAACTTAGAGGATATTCAAGTAGTACATAACCTCAAGGATTCAATTTTTCCCTACATTTTCTCCTCTCCTTAATCTTCCAAATATGCAAGTAACAGAGTTCTCTGTTGCTTAGATCTCCATTCCTTTTTACTTCTCCTCAATCTATATTGAGTTTCAATCATCTCAAAGCCACAAAGATTCAAACTTCATCGACATTTTCAGACCTTCGTCTTCAAAGGAGCCAAATACACATTAAAAGGCACAAATAAACACACGCATAATCATATTATATATGCAATTTATGCAATTTGCCGCAATGGAAGCAAGACCATCAGAGTAGTATTACCAACAATGTAATAAGAATATGACAAGCTAAATCAACCAAAACACAATCTTCTTATCTTCAATGTATATGGACTACTGAACACATGGAAGACTAATGCTGTAACACCTCCTTTCTGAAATAGAATGAGAGGTTACACAAAAAACACAATATAGCTGACGAAATTATAACAAGGCCATATTATTTAATCAAATAAACTTATACAAATTATTTAATATTTATTTACTAAATTCCGCCATCCCGTCATTATAATATATTAGGACTTTAATTCCTTAATAAAACTTTTATCATTTATTTTTACTGTTTATATAATAACAGTATAGCAACCGATCAATACATAACCCATTATATAATTCAATAAATCAACTTAATAAAATATCATTGCTTTCTTTTATCAGTTCCGTAAACATACAAATTTATTATCATCCATTAATATAGGAACCAGAACAATTAAAATAATAATTTAATCAACGCTCCTAACAGAGTCCAAGGCTAGGAAATATCGATTTCCATTATTAATGGTACCACTTTTGTTGCCCAATCCCACGTTTTGAATCTAGCAAATCATTCATATATATACTACTAGATTGATCATGTGATACCACCAATTAATTAAATATCTATTAACATGGGTAATATTCTCCATCAAGAATTTAATAAACAAACTTGCATGCATGGCAAAAAGAAACAAAACAAAGAATTTATTTTCCTCTTATGTCCTCACAGTAATACTAGTACGAACTTGTCAATTCCCTTCTCTCTATATGATAATATGAATTAATTATCTACTTAGTGCCGCCTCTGTTTCCCCTTTCTTTTCTCTTTAATGCTCGAGTAAGTTGAGTTTTATTTATTAATTCTCTTAATTATAGTATAACTTAATATATTTTACCTGGTATTACAAATGCAGCGGATTAATCAGACAAATAGGAAGAGAATATATACATAAATATATTGACAACAACCCCATTAAAATCTGTTGAAAATAAAGAATCATACCTCTGCCTCTTTCTTTCTTTGCTTTTCTCTTTCTTTTTCTCGCCTTTTCTCTCTCTCTTTCTTGCTCGCCGGTTCCTCACTCTGTCCCCTCTGTGGCTTTATCAATTAGATATTGGGTTAAAGTTTACCTAACTTATACAAGGGGCAAAGGTCCAAAACGCCCTTGATGTTACCCGATGTCCAACGTGCTTCTTTAACCTTTCTTTCTTTTTTTTTTAAGTACCTACGACGTTATATTTTTTGGGTTAATTGTGTCTCTCCCCTCTCGTTAATAAACTCGTCGCTTGGACTAATGTGATTGATACCTCATTTAATTTTGCTGTCGAAGAGAACAATTTTTACTGACACTTCAAAAATAATATTTTAATAAAAAAATTATCTTTCTAATAAAATCTTCCACCTCTCTTTCTCTCCCCTCTTTCATTCTAATCAAATGAATTTCCCAAACTCTAACTCAAATAGCTCTAGCTCTGCCGATTCCTTCGACAATGGGATTATCCTACGCTGCATAGTTTTTGTTGTTAAGACTTTAGTTATATTTATGTTGCCTTACAGGATCCTAGTTCCCCACCCTCTAGTGATTTTTATAGCCATGGTGGGTATCTTTTTAAGGGCACCAACTTGTGTATTCTTAGTACATCGATGCGTTGAGTATATATTATGGCATCGCAGGCATCAAGAGTTTAATGAGAATGGTCGAGTGATGCTGCGACACCGTGTGTTATGAGTATTAAAGATTTTTGTATCCATGACGGGTATCTTCAATGTGAAAGACCTTACTCCTTATCGTGTGGGTTGTATAGACCAGTCAAGGTGGTTACCATCAATTTTTGGTTAAGTGGCGCAACTGGCCTCCGGATGATTGTACATGAATTGGTGTTAAGGAGTTATGTCGGCTTGATCTAGACCTTTTGGAGAGAGATGTGGCTTTCACTTTATCAGAGACTTCGTTTTCACTTCATTAGAGACTTCATTCTGTCGGCAAAGGGATGAAAACTATAGTTGTCGATGTGTTGAGTAGGATTTCTTTCCTTGTTAACTCTTTGAGAGTGAATGTTGTGGGATTTGAGTGCATTATCCATGAGCACCCTACCTGTTAAGACTTTAGTTATATTTATGTTGCCCTACAGGATTCTAGCTCCCCACCCTCTAGTGATTTTCATATCCATGATAGGTATCTTTTTAAGGGCACTAACTTGTGTATTCCTAGTACATCGATGCGTTGAGTATATATTATGGCATCGCAGGTATCAAGAGTTTAATGAGAATGATCGAGTGATGCTGCACCACCGTGTGTTATGAGTATTGGTCCTATATTCAATGTGGAAGACCTTACTCCTTATCATGGGCATTCTGATGATGTTGCGACACCGTGTATTATGAGTATTGAAGATTTCGTATCTATGATGGGTATCTTCAATGTGGAAGACCTTACTCTTTATCGTGTGGGTTGTATAGACCAGTTAAGGTGGTTACCATCAATTTTTGGTAAAGTGGCGCAACTGGCCTCCGGATGATTGTACATGGATTGGTGTTAAGGAGTTCCGTCGGCTTGATCTAGACCTTTTGGAGAGAGATGTGGCTTTCACTTCGTCAGAGACTTCGTTTTCGCAGTGTGGGAGAGTTTTATTTATCAATTGTCTATCTATTTAGTTTGTTGGACTTCTTATTTATTGGTTCATTTCAGTATTGAGTTATTTATTTAGAGGCCCAATTGTTACTGTGCTTAGGGTTTATTTTCTTATAAATATGTGTGCAAGTCATGTCAGACTCTTTACACTTTAATATTGAAATTGTTCTAATTATTGGTTGCAATCAATATACTTCCTCCCTTCTGCGGTTGGGAAAATCCTAGGGATAGTGGTTCTCCTACGATTGAATCACCCTAATTCTCTTAATTTTCTAGTGTTATTTTATCACTTCCAATTAATTACTCGTTAACAATTTCCGTCCTACATCACTTGGGCCAAACGCCCAAACCTACCTATAAAACATATAATTTGAAAGGCTAGCTAGTTTATTGTATGAGTGGGGCAGCTAGTCTACATTGATTCCTTTAGTGGCTTAAGAGTTTAGTTTAAATGTATCTAGCTTGTCTTCCAAGTACTACGAGTAAAATGGTAAAAATAAAATAGATACTTGAATTGAGAATTTGGTTCACTTTGAATACTAATCACACGACACAAAATATACGGGTTGCTGTTTTTGTCCATCTGAATATAGCACACGTCTTTACTCGTGTTTTTGTTTTTACTTTAACTAGTCAATTTTATTTTTGTTGCAGAGCTTGCGGGCATCCCTCCTGATATTCTCAGGAGGCTTATTCCAGAGCATGCTCGAAAGCAGAACTCCTTTATGGCTCTTCATGCCTAGTGACTGTTGTATTCTCTTTGCGCTCTGCTGCTCACCATTCCTGTGCTGCGTTGGCATTTCTCTCTCGTACAATTGCCTTCCTTCCAACACTGGCTTGGTTTACTACTACAATACGGCGCAGACATTTGTGAGCCCCATAACAGAATAACGGTCGGATGAAGAAAACGACAAATTTAAGTTTTATAAATAACGGCGTAATTGTTACCGTTAGCACTGTTGGAATACCTGGTGGTTAAAATACAGTAATACGCGTTATTGTACAGTAGCACACGGCATTGCACAGTATTTTTGAATTATTGATTCTTACGAAGGAAGGCACTACTCAATAATTGTTACAGTAGTTACTGTTCAATATTTTATTTTATTGATTCAATAATTGCTGCGTTGATATTTTATATTATTGTTGTTTCAATAATTGTTACTGCACAGTATTTTTTATTATCAGATCAATAATTTATATTATTTGAATAATATTATTAGATAACATTATTGGCAATATCTAGAAAGTTCTGTCTAAGGAGAGGTTTGGTCATCTAATTGCGCGCCAATAAGGATAAATCTTTATTGGAAAGCCCCCTCTTTCCTGGGAACGGCCTGGTTGTCATAAATGTGATTCTGTAATATTATTTGTGAATAATTAATTATTGATTCATATGATAAGGAAATATTTATTTTATGTGGATATAAATGAGGGATATATTTTTGTGATTAAAAATGAAGGAGTTAATGTTGAGGTGTTTTATCTGTATTTTTGTCGAAACGGAGGTATTGAAAATCAAATTGGGGTTTTTAAGATATTTTGTGAGGGTTATAATTTTTAATCCGACCGTTGGATCGTGATAATATTTGGATATGTTATACATATATAGTTGAGTATATGTCCACAAATTTTGAACCGTTAAAAATGAACGTATGATTTGTTTTGAATTTTACGAGATGACTGGTTCAGAAATTGTTGAATTTTCGGAGTTAATCATTTTGGTAGAAAATTATAAAATTGGTGGGCCCCACTCTTGGTTGGTGAAGAAATGTGCTGAGATTTTTATTCAAATGTGGTGGGTGGGAATAGTAGTAGGTAAAGCCATCAGGTTACAGGTTAAGTCTGCTTCGACGTGCTAACATTTTCCTATAAATAGAGGGCTAAGTTAGAATTGAAAACTCACCAGAATTCATAAGCTTTCTCTCTTTTTCTCTCTAGATTATTGAGTGTATTTTGTGAGTATTTAGATACTTGGTGAGTTGCTATTCATCAATGCAAGTTTCCTTCAGCGTCATATCTGATATCCAGTCAGAAGTGCTGCTCTTTTGAGGTAAGGGATAGTAAGGGATTTTAAGGGTTGTTATATTTTCCAGTTTCGTAATTTTTATGACCTTCAAAAATTTTGAAAAAATTTGAAATGATATTTTGATGAGTTTTCTTGATTGTGTCCAAAAATGGTGATTTTTTGATGTATAGATTAAGAGTTATAAATTTTACGGGAAAAAACTATTTTAAAACCATTTTCTTTGATGTTTCAAGTACAGACAGGTGATGAAAATATTCTTCGTCCTAGGTGCGAAGAAAAATTTAGAATCACAATTATGATTATGTGTTATTCATATGATTGTGGAAAGGAACTGTTGATTGATGTTACAGGGATAAAACATTGTTGGTGGATTTTTAACATGGAAAAGATAATATACTTTATAGTCTATTTGACTCTTCTAATGGATTGCTCGTTTCGCTGCAACTATGGTTGAAATTTTTATCATATACCATATGTTCTAAATCTCTGAATTATTATTGCTGAAGGCTGTTGATAATTTAATTATCTTTAGTCATGATATTCTTTACTGAGCTAGTTGTGCTCACTCTTTTGCTTCACAATTCCTTTCAGGTAATAAGAGTGTAGCTGGGTCGAGCGGGGGTAACAGGGGAATAGAACGGTAGTCATCATTTAGTAGTTATATTTGGTGAATCATTTAAGGTGAGGCGAACCCAATGTTGGAAGGGTGTTTTGCCACTATCATACAAGATGTCTAACGACATACAACCTCGTGTCATCATAAGACAGGGTTGTGCACATCCACTTGCTGAGTATATTTACGAGCACTACCTATATAATCTTGATGTTTGTTTGAAGTATAATTTTCAATTAGAGACAGTGGAGATAATGATATGTCAAGAGAAGACTCACCATTGGGAAGAATATGATAGTAAACTTCTCGTTTTTCTTTGGGGTCTATTATGTCAACCAAGGATAATTCTGTGGCCATATGATATCTATCATAACCTAGAAGCATGGCCTCCCATGTACGAAGGTTTCCTTGAGCACTTCCCAAATATTCTAATTTCTAAAACAGCATATGTGTTGTTGTATTTTGT
This sequence comes from Panax notoginseng, assembly GCA_016801055.1. Taxonomy (NCBI): domain Eukaryota; kingdom Viridiplantae; phylum Streptophyta; class Magnoliopsida; order Apiales; family Araliaceae; genus Panax; species Panax notoginseng. The sequence goes on along the minus strand of CM029017.1, from coordinate 14,778,655 downwards.
ACGACAATTGTTGTAATAGAGTTGTAGTTGTTTTCTGTACCATGTATTTGACGACTCAGAATGGGTTGGATGGAATGGACCTATTTTGGGATCGTTACAAATGAGGTGCACTTTTGACGCTTTCAAAGTCGGGTTCTCATCACCCTATTTTATTCACCAAATATAACTACTAAATGAACTTTTTTATACTGCTTAGGGAGAACCTCCACAGCTAGAGACCACCGTTCTAATCCTCTTAATACCCCGCTCGACCCAGCTACACTTTTATTACCTGAAAGGAGTTGTGAAGCAAAAAGGGTGAGCACAAATAGCCCAATAAAGAATATCATGGCTAAGATAATTAATTTATCAACAGCCTTTATCAGAATAAATCAGAGATTTAGAACATATGGTAGATAATAAAAGTTTTCAACCATAATTACAGCGGAATCAACAATCCATTAGAAGAGTCAAGTAGAACATAATGTCTACTATCTCCTCTAGATTAAAAGTCCATCGTTGATATTTTATTCCTGTAATACTCATCAACAGTTCTTTGTTATACTTAAGACAAATAGAACTTTCAACACTTATCATCACCTGAACCACCAAAGATGTTAGTTAAATTCACAATTTATATTTATAATAATGTGAATTAACAGTTCCTTCTTGCCACAAAGGCTTAATAAAACGTTTACTCAATATCCTTACCCCAAAGGTTGAAGATATTCAAATGTAATAACAATGATCATACAAATCAGTTGTCTATATTTGCACTACGGGCCAAAGATATTCAACTATAAAACCAATGGTCATGATCATACCAATCAATTGGCTGTCAGTGAACTACGGCCAAAGACATTCAACTGTTAACTAATGGTCATGATCTTGCCAATTCCATCATTGAATTATCCATGCACTACGGCCAAGGATATTCGTTAGTATCACTAGTGGTCATGATCATGTCATACACCTGTCCATCTTCGCACTACGGGTCAAAGCTATCAAACAAAATATCATCTTTGCACTACAGGCTAAAGATATTCAATAACATATCATCTTTGCACTACAGGCCAAAGACATACAACTGTAAAACCAATAACCAACAGTATAATAAAGAATGGAATAATAAAAGAATTTCACCATGTATGCAGTACTTCGCATAGACAGGTTATTCCAACATAATAATAAAGAATGGAATAACAACAGAAATCACCATGCATGTGATAGATCGCACCGACAGGTTATTCTCAACAGAATAATAAAGAATAGAATAACAACAGACATCACTAGGTATACGGTAATCCGCGTATACATGTTATTCCAACAGAATAATAAATGGAACCAGGTCAGGCGAAATTCGCACCGACAGGATATTCCGACAGAATAGTAAAGACGGAACCAAGTCCGGCGTAAAACGCACATATAGGATATTCCAACAGAATAATAAAGACGGAACCAGGTCCGGCGTAAAACGCACAGACAAGATATTCTAACAGAATAATAAAGACGGAACCAGGTCCAGCGTAAAACGCACAGACAGGATGTTTCAACAGAATAATAAAAATGGAATAACAGAAGAATTTCACCAAGTATAGGGTAGTCCGCATATACAGGTTATTCCAACAGAATACTAAGGAATGAAATAACAGAAGTTCTCTTCATGAACACAAAAGAATAATATTCATTACCGTTTTAAAGAATAACTGAAATAAAAAAGTAGTTAAGTAGTAGAATATTTTTCTTCTTTCTCTCTATAGTTTCTCTCTAGAGTTCAGTGAATTCGTAAGAAAATAATGAAGGAATGAGCTTTTATTTATAGGAAAATGGAATGAATAGTAACTAACCTATGAACGGTCCAGATTGATTTACTTTAATCTGACGGTTCATATTTAAAGAAAAATCTTTTAAATAAAATATAATATATTCTATTTATAGAATAACTTTAATAAAGTATTCTATTTTATATAAAAAGATGTTTCTGTTTTATTACGTTAATAATACGAATAAAACAAAACTTCATTATCGCTAAATAATTCATATTATTAATTGACAATAATTGAATCAAACTAAGTGATTTCTCACATAAGCATTAATAATCAATATCGTGTGCTACTATGCAACCACACGTATTACTATACTTTTACTACCGAGTAGTTCAACAGTATCAACGGTAAAACTTTCGCCGTTATTTTTAATAAAATATTTTTGTCGTTTTCTCAATCCGACAATAATTCCGTTGTGGGGCCCACCAATGATTGTACCGTCGTACGAATATTTCCCGACTAATCGAATATTCCCCGTGAATAGTAACTCATGAATAGTACTCCGACATAAAAAGTGTCCCAAATACTCGAGTGAACAATACTAGAGTGAATAGTAACCGGGTATTTTATGACAACTTATCTACTTTGAAAAAATTTTCACATATCACCCTTAACTTTAACCTTTTATCAATTTAACCATTTATCAAAATAGAAAAATTGAATACTTTTATTTCATAAAATTTGGGATCTCACACAAAGGCTGCAAAAAGACATTTGCTTATGGCAGAGCCCGACTCCTCCTTCCTGATGTTCATTACTCCTCGATCACACATAAAAAAAACAAATTAATCCTTTTCTTTCACTTGGAAAGATTCTACCAGTAAAAAAATGAAAAAATTCCAACAGGGATTCAAAAATTTGTTTGTACACAAATACCAAATACAAATACAAATACTACAAACAAAACAAAATAGAAACTACAAATGAAGTACAAATACAAGAACACAATCCAAAATATCCAAAATGTAATTTATTTGTTTTGTCTTTACAAAAAAGGATAAAACGAAAAAATAAGAGTAAACTGTGAGACGTTCACGAGAAAAATTCAAATTACCATCGACAGAAATTAAGGTCAAACCATAAACTTTCATTCTTAAAGACATTAAATTCTCTTAGCTTTTACATACCAAACAATCTAAAAGCATTCGAATAACTAGATTTACCAGAAATATTTGACTTCAAAATTGTTAATTTTTCATAAAATTTGTGCTTGCTGAAAGTTAGCTTGTTTCAATGTTCATAATTTTACAAGTGAGTCAGTATATAGAAAGTGTACAAAAGTGCAAATAGTCCCCCGTCTTAAGCATATGTGTTGTATAAGTATATATACATATGCAAACTTTTTATCTCTTGCACTCTCATGCTTAACAATTTGAGATTTTGGACTTTCAGAAGATTCAGTATTCTTACGACCTAGCTTTCAGGTTTAACTATAAACAGGCAATGGAGGGGTTTCACAATCATAGGAGATGGTACATCCTGCTCTGCTCTATCGTATATGCCGATTACAAAGTACCCAACTTTTGGTCATAAAAAATCCAAACAGAACAAACCTAAAAAACCTTAAATCAAGAACCAAAATTTGATGGGATGGAGGTTGAACGGTGCACATCAGCGGTCTAAATAAACATCAACACTAAAAACTAAAATCAAAAATCAACTATTTTTTCGGGTAACCTTAAAAATACAATCAATTATGGAGACTATCTCGGTCTTGACCATAAGAATAGGGTGGGGGTACTGCAAACGAATATACTAGATAATATAGATATAAATTTGAACATTTGTTCTTCTTAATTCCCTCCAATATGTCAAAAAGGTAGTAAATAATATGAAATGAACATTAAACTTACCACTTGTAAGTAACGCATTTAATTTGATGATATATATAAACATATATACACACAAATTTCATTTTCAAAACTAGAATGTAGATAATATGATGTGTTCATATAATCTATATTTCACAATTGTAGAATGCCAATCATGTGAATAACTTTTTCCCTTGGAACTAATAAAAGATTGTAATTTATGCCATATAACATACGCATGCATGTGCATGTTCATATGATGTTACCAAACAGGACCAACTGAAGACAGTAAGAGTAAAACCCAATATATTTTCATATGTTAAAGGCTTAAACAATCAATATCAATAATTAAACTAAATTAAATAGAAATTAAGATTAGCTCAACACCCAAATTAAAAATTACATGAAAGCACATCTCAAATTAGTCAAATTCCTAAAACATATGGCCTGCCTTTACAGAAATCATACGGGCAAGTGTACATAATTACTGCTACACCTAGGAAATGTTTGTTTAATATAATCTATTAGATTATAATTTTAAAATTATTAATTCTGTAATTATAATTTTAAAATTATTAAATTATTTTATAATTTTTGGACTGATAGTCCAAAATCTAAATTTAAAAAACAAACATAGCTCTCCAGTCTCTACTGCCTTAGCCGTCGCTTCCCAATTTAATGGAACACATGAAATAGGTAAACTGACAAACAAAATAACCAAAAACTTTAAGCAATCGTCTACATGGAAATTAAATTTAGAATATGCCAAACAAATTTTGATATATACACACCTTAATAACAATATAAATGTAAATAAACATGCAGGTTGTATATAAGTTTTGTATGTTCTCTTAAAATCATCTAAAAAGTCGTCAAAAATAACAAAATAAAATTTTAATGGACCTCTTCTAGGAGAATAATATATTCATATGTTTACCAAAAATAACTCTTCTACGTGAACAAGTAAAATTTAAAAGCACAAACAAATACACTAACCATTTTTTTAAAATTATTTTCGTAAAATCCTGAAAATGAAGGAAACCTAATAAACAAAAATAAATAAATAAAGGAAAAGATAAAAAATAATTAATTTTATCAGAAGTTCAAAACCCACCGAATAAACCAAAACCCTGGCGCTCTTGTTAAAGTCGTCAATCGTCATTAAGTCATTAACCCCTCCTCACCTTTCAACCTTCTCTTTCCTAACCTCTCCGGCACCGCTGTAGTCGCCACCTACAAAATCTCCCTCCCTCTCCAGCTAACTTTCATTAGAACTTCTCTCTGCTAACAAACATAATGGCCTGCATCTCATTCAACATCGGAGCTCCAACAAATTACTTGAATCGCCATCACCGCCGCACGCCGCAATCTCTTGCAGCTCTGTTCAGTTTTGGCAAATTTTCATCACTCTTTCATGTGGATCCCCTCAATTTTGACTCTTCGATTGTTATTAAGTCTCCTCGAGATTCTCTCCGTTGCAAAAGTTCCCCATTCTTCACCACAGTATTCAACAGTGTTTCTTCGGATAATGGAGTTTCTGGTGAGAATTGGAAAAACCATATTCCTCTAAAACTCTTTAATATCTATTGGGTGTCTGAGAAAATGGAGGTATTATATATAGAGGAAAGTTTGTGACTTTAAATACAAGAGTATTCGCTTGTCTCCATTTTCTTTAATCGACTTCCCTTAGCAACTAAACAGAACTTAGGGGGCAAAGATATGATGATTTTTTATTTACTTTGTTTTGAAAAGCAGATTGATATGACTTTTCCTCGAGATAATAGCCAAGGAATGTGCAAATTTTTCGTTGGAGTATTTTATGTTGAATGTCAAGTTCAAATCTTTAGAGAAGCTTTCATTTGATCTGTTTAGGATAATATTCATGAAAAATCACTACTTTAAAATTATGACGAATCAAGAAGTTTTTGAAATAAGTTGATTTGATTTGTTAGGGCCAGGCTTGCTCTCTATTCATCTACTTTGAAACAAATTTGTATTGAAACTAAGCAAGGATTGTTTGCATTTGAAATTTGAATCGGAGGACTGGATTTACTATGCATGATTTAGGATTGAGAATTCTCTGGGTAGAGAATCTTGATAGCGAACTAGAGTACTGGACGTCTATCTAGGCGTTTAGTTAATCATCGAGTCAAATTGTCTTTTGTTACTTGCACATCAAAAAATCACGTATACATGTTTTAAATGTTTATTTCATTGGAATCCCTAGCTGATTCGCATGATTGTTAAACACTGGTCGCTTTTGTTACTCTAGCTCAATAATTATTGATTAGTCTTTCTAAACTATTACTGTAGAAGAGAGGATCGTAGTTTTGGTCATTGGTGGAGGTGGGAGGGAACATGCACTTTGTCATGCTTTACAGCGATCTCCCTCCTGTGACGCTGTGTTTTGTGCCCCTGGAAACGCTGGAATTTCCAATTCTGGAGATGCCACTTGTATTTCAGACCTTGATATTTTTAATAGTTCAGATGTGATCTCCTTTTGCCGCAAGTGGGGAGTGGGATTGGTTGTGGTGGGTCCAGAGGCTCCTCTTGTTTCAGGTCTTGCAAATGATCTTGTTGAGGCTGGGATCGCTACTTTTGGTCCGTCATCAGAGGCGGCTGCTTTGGAAGGTTCCAAGAACTTCATGAAGACTTTGTGTGACAAATATGAAATTCCCACTGCTAAGGTTTGTCCTCTTGTTTTAATCTCAATTATAAGAGATGAAAATTTTGTCATCATTTTTGCTTGTGCCTCTTTAAAGAAAACTCCTATACAGTAAGTGTAATATTAACATACCATCTCAGTCACCAAACTATGTTTCGCTGAAGTTAGAAACTTGTATAGTTTGTTCCTTTTTTTTCAATTAAAAAATAAGCAATAATATGTTTTTATTGTGCTATTGAAGTTTGCAATTTTATAGGTAGGTTTAGTCTAATTTAATTGTAGTGATTGACTAATGAGTTTTGGATTACCTTTGTTCTCTCCTTTGTTCTAACCACTACTAATAGAGGTGCATTTCCAATCATTAATTAATTTGATGCAGTATCAAACGTTCACAGATGCCTCAGCTGCAAAGGTGTATATTAAAGAGCAAGGGGCACCTATTGTAGTAAAAGCTGACGGATTAGCTGCTGGAAAGGGGGTAATTGTTGCAATGACGCTTGAAGAGGCATATGAAGCTGTTGATTCAATGCTTGTGAAGAGTGTTTTTGGCTCTGCTGGTTGTCGCATAATTGTTGAGGAATTTTTGGAAGGAGAAGAAGCATCATTCTTTGCTTTGGTGGATGGAGAGAACGCCATACCTCTGGAGTCTGCTCAGGACCATAAACGAGTTGGGGATGGTGATACAGGTCCAAATACTGGTGGGATGGGGGCGTACTCTCCTGCACCTGTCTTGACAAAAGAACTCCAATCATTGGTCATGCAATCTATAATTCTTCCTACAGTAAAAGGGATGTCAGAAGAAGGCTGCAAGTTTGTTGGAGTTCTGTATGCTGGACTTATGATTGAGAAGAAGTCAGGATTACCAAAGCTGATTGAGTACAATGTGCGGTTTGGAGATCCAGAGTGCCAGGTCAGTTTACAAAATTTCATTTGTTTAGACTTCTGTTCCTTAATTGAGTAGTTGATACTAATAACTATGTTGTTGGGGCAGCGGAATAATGGTTAGTTTAACCTAGTATCACAAAGGTAGAATAAACTCTTAAATTAACTAATAAGTGAAAGGATTCTCCAAGAGAACACACAATTATATTGATGAAAGTCAAGACTAATTATGCAGAAACCCTTAGAAAATATATGTATAGTGTTTAACCACTTTCCAACCCTACTCAGGAAAAAGCAGACAACAAAAGAACAAAAATTAAAAAACATTCTAACTTTTGACCGTTGATAAGCCTGCTTTAAATAGGTTTTCAAGCCCAAAACAACCTACCTCATGGCCAAAGGCAATGATTCTTGGAGAGCTCGTTGAGTGCTTTGATTTGATTTATTATGGGTCAGTAACTCATTCTTTATCAAAAGTTATGTCAATTTGAAGTTCTACAGGCCAAAACTAACAAAAACCTAATCCAACTTAACAACCTCTTGGGCTGCCTCTGCATAAGTTGTAATCTAACAATAACTTCTTTTTTTTGGTGGGAGAGGGGTTGACAAAGCAATTGACAATTGGTCTGCCACATACCAAATTTGCAACCAATTGACACTAGAAACCTTAATTTAAACTTTTTGTTTTGATAAAGTTACTAGACGTTTAGCTTATCTTCTAGAGATAGTGTTGTGTTCTTTTAGGACGTATGACAAATGGATTGTGGTCTTTTATCCGATTATCTTCATGTTTTTCTCCCAATTTTTTTATATTTAATTTTTGCAACAAGCACTCTTTTAACTGCTTTTTAAACTTGCTCTTTATGACATGCAGGTGTTGATGGTTCGGTTGGAGTCTGATCTGGCACATGTTCTGCTTGCAGCTTGTAGGGGAGAGCTAAGCGGAGTATCTCTGAATTGGTCCCCCGGATCAGCAATGGTGGTGGTCATGGCCAGTAATGGCTACCCTGGGAGCTATGAGAAGGGAACTGTGATTCAGAAACTTGATGAAGCAGAGCATGTTGCTCCTGTAAAGATATTTCATGCTGGAACAGCTCTCGACTCGGATGGAAATTTCATAGCTACCGGGGGGCGTGTTCTTGGCGTCACTGCCAAGGGTAAAGACCTCGAAGAAGCTCGGGATAGAGCTTACCAAGCTGTGGATGAAATCAATTGGCCAGGAGGGTTTTACCGGAGAGACATCGGATGGAGAGCACTAACCCTGAAACAATTATCTTTGAAGGAGTGAAATGGTTGTATTGCCTGAAAATTTTGGGACATGAGACGAACAGCTTCAGCAGAGTATACTAATGTCTTCTAAGGAATTGACTGGAAATGGCTTCCTTAACAAATTTTACTCCTTCAATGGCTTTATTTTCTAGTTTTGGCAAAGGAGTTGCGTACAATTTCCTGCATCATTCAAGTAAGAAGCCAACTCCTTAACTCTAAACTCCAGTGAATAAAAGAAGAGCGAAATGATTATCGCCTCAACGTGTACTTCTAATTTTATTGTGAAACCATACAAGTTCACAAGGTGCTTACTATATATGTATGGTTGTCAGATTATTATATAAAGGGCTAAAATGCTGCTATTGTTCAATATTTGTATTCTAATAGCCTGATCTTGTTTGATTTTTTGGACTAGTGAAGTAGCGATGCTGTCTGGACAAAATTTTATAAATTTTGGACTAGTACGTATTGTTTTGGTACTGTTTTGGCCGAAAGGGGTACTCTATATGTATAACCTAGATTCTGTACCAAAAATATACTTGATGATATCCATTTGATGTATATATATGTCCAAAGGCTGGGAGAGAACAGAGGGAATTGAGAATGGCAGAATCATTTCTCTGTTTTGGTGATCATTTTTCTCAGGAGGATTCTTTCCCATTTTCCAATTTATTACTTGTGAGAGAGTTGAGTTTTGCCTTAGCTTCATACTTTGTAGTGTCAGAAATTGTAGCACCAGGATCAAAAAGACTGCAATGAGAGGGAAAATAAATCTAAAGGATGATCCCAAATCCTCTTGAAAAGGCCAGTGACATAGATTATGACATAATTTCTTATTGTGTAGCCAAAGTCAGTTCTTGTAAGGATTGTTGTAAGGATTGTTGGAGTATGTTTGGGATTGCTTAACTTTTGTAGTTTGTATTTGATAAATAAAACACACTTAATTAATAAGAAGTGAACAATGTTTGGTAGGAAAAAAATATATTTGTTAATCATTTATTTCAACTGTAAATTATTGAAAATGAATGTTTTGAGAAGTAAAGATGAGTAATGGATTGAATTAATAAAATAAATAGGGATAGATTAGTAATATACTCACTCAAACCTAATTATTAAATTTGACAAATAATTAGAAGCTCCAATTTAGAGTTTTTGATTATTTTCATACAAAAAGTGGTTATAAGCATTTTTAAAAGGGCTAAATACAATTTGCAAGTACCACCATATCTATGATTCGGTTCGGCTTACAATTTACTACATTAAGTGTCTAATTTAATACAATTTAAACCCCAATTTCAGAATCCGACCAAAATTGGCCTGAATATCTGACCCGTTCAATAATCCGATCGGGTTTTGTGTATTTAATACTAGTTGACCGTATAAATATATGGTTTGACTTAATTTTAAAAATGGGTTATTTACAATTCCGTTATAAGGCTGTAAACGAGTCAACACAGTTCGGGCTCGACTTGAAAAAATACGAGTGAGACTCGGATTCGTTAATAATATGATCCAAATCTGAGCATTAAAAATAGTTCGAATAAAAATATGAGTAGAATCTGAGCAAGGTTATACTCGACTCGTTTAAGATTCAAACTACTCGAATTTTTGATTATGATTCGATACATACTCGGTTAATAACATATTCAATTAGATGTTCGATACATTATCTTATAATATATACAAATTTAAATCAAATTAGGATAATTAGTTATTATTTTGTTTTATTTTTAATTTTAATTGTGATTTTATATTTGTAAAGTGTAATAATAGATATATTTTCTCATTTTTAAGTAAAATAACAAATTCAATTTATAATTATATTTATTATAAAACTAGTTATTATGTGGAGACTCGAATTCAAGCTTGAATTTGAAACTCGCGAGTAGTTTGAATAAATATTCGAGTCGAGTCGGATCGAATTCGAGTAATAAATATTCGAGTCGAGTTGAATCTAAGTAGGAATTTTCAAATATAATTCAAATTCGAACCGAATTCGAGTACGAATTTATAATTTCGAGTCGAATTCGAGTAGCTCTCTGTTCGCTCCGGTTCGACTCATTTACACTCTTATTCTGTTACATCAATTACCACCATAGGCCCCGAGAGAAAAGAAATTAAAATTATAACAAATAATAAATATAATGATTTTTAGCCCTTTAAAAAAAGTAAATAATACCGTAGAAATACGTTATAAAATTATAAATACAATTTGAAATTATAAAAAATTATAAATAAAATTTAAGTTGTGATATAATTTGTAAAATTTAAGACATAAAATTTATAATTTATGATATAGTTTATAATTTGCAAGATTTAAGTTGTAAAATTTATATATACAGTTTGTTAAATTATAGATAAAATTTTAAAATTAATTTTTTTTTATAAATAGAATATATATATATATATATATATATATATATATATATATATATTAACTACTGTTTTTTTAAAGAATAAAACGAAAAATGGACGGAAAGAAAGTGTTGTTGGATAAAGTAATTGACTACTATTTATTTGAATAATCTTTTAACTAAATGAAAATAATTCACTTTCTAAATCCAAAATACATTACTTATGTCGTCTTATATACATTCTCTCTTTGCAACTCACTTTTTAGCACACCATCTCCTATATCCTCCTTCAATGGCGATAATCAGCCTTTTTCGTCAAAAAAATCTTTGAATTAACGTAGCTTATTCAGCTTAAGTTGATCAAAACTACTGGATAGAATCCAAAGCGCTGAAATTTTCAAATTTGAAAGAACAAAACAATTTGAAGGATTAGAGAAGAGAGAGTGAGAGCAAATGAGTCATTTTTTTCTTTTTTGATTTTTTCCTCCTCCTTTTATATGCTCTTTTAATATATAAAGGGCATGTCAATTGTTTTAAAGTTTAATGTTATTCGTGTTAAAAATATAATTTGTATGTTTAAAAGTTTAATTGATTTTTTTGGTGACTAAGTCTTTTTTAAAATAAAAAAAATATTTGGTAATCTTTGTATTAATATTTAGTTATAATAATTTAACATATAATAATTATTTATAATGATTTATACAGATTTAATACGTCAAAATAAGTATTTATACAAATTTTATATGAATTAGATACTTGATGTAATAAATTCTGAATTTGGTGGTACTTGATGTAAAATAAGTGTTATTAGTCCGTATTCTATACTGTCAAAACAATATACTAACTCTTATTTAGCCAAAAAATTAGATATTCGGACCAATTTTTGCTAGATTCTGAAATTGGAGGCTACATTGTATGCAATTAAGTATTTGATGTAGTAAATTATAAGTCTAAATTCTTTGGGGACCGAATTATGAATATGGTGGTACTTAATGTAACAGAACTTTTAAAAATAAGCTTACTGTAAGTAGTTTTAAAATTAATTTATCAAACTTTTTTTACTTATTATCATTAGAGTTGATTGTTTATAAGCGATCTTATACACCTTTTTAATATATTTAAGTTTATTGTCAAGGATGTTCTACCAAATGTTTTGAAAAATAGATTATTATGTGCTTACTCGTTTACTAGTTAATGGAGAGTTTAAAAATTCAAATGCACTATAAAAAAAATTTCGTTTATAAATAATTCATTCTATACACAATTATTTAACTAATAAACGCATCAAAACATTATTAAAATACTCCCTATGTCACAAAATATGCTTTATATTTTTCAAATCTTAAAATTTAAGGAAAATATAAATGTGGATATTATCAACAACCAATATTACACACATTTAAATATAAAATATAGTTTTGTATATCCACACTACTTTGCATTTGACCTCCAAATTTTGAAATTATAAAAATACGCACTACTCGGTATATATCAATATCTTAGATGATGTTTAATTGTATCTTAATGTATTTTAACAGCTCACCTCTTACATTCTGCTTCTGAGTTTTAAAATAGATAGAAAAGAAAAGAAATGAATGAAAAATTTAAGTTTTATTTCTAATTCTTATGTTTATGAGTTTTTTAATAAACGGAAAAGAAAAGAAATGGATAGAAAACTTGATCACTTTTCCCGCCAAAGTTTTTCGTCCAAAATTGGTCTAATTTGGACGGAAAAGAAATTGGAATAAATAATATTTTTATAATTTTCATATTATCCTCAACTTTTAATATAATAAATTTTAAATTACAATTCACGTTCTAAATTTTAAATTTGATATTATTTTCTATTAAAAACTCAGAAACAACACAAACGAAAACTTTAAGTTTTCTATTTTTTTTTGTTTTAATTTAAGTTTTATATTCTTTTCTTTTCTGTTCAAAACTCAGAAACAGAGTGTTAATGCATCTTTGTATAAAGAGACCCTCTAAATAATTTAGACTCATATTTGTATATTAACTATTCAAATAACCTCTTAATACAAAGATGTGAACCGTTAAAATATATTAAGAGGAAAACGATTAATATGCAATCAAACACGAATGGCTCAGAACTTAGAGGGACAATATATACCAATCTATATTTATGTTATTTTATACTATATCCATTTAGATAAATACTTGCATTCTTCCTTTACAATTTTTTCTACAATATTGAAATTTCTTTTATATTTATAAAATTATTATTTGTTTGGTAAATAACTCTCATTTGTATTTTATTATTTGACCTGTTTCATGACTTTGAAATTAGTTCTAGCATCATTATATAAAAAAATAATTAAGAAATACTCTAGAATAGCCCAAATAATAATCTCCTCGATATCTCCAATCCGGGTAGCACAATAATTTAAATCAAAATTATCAAACGGCCTATAACCCCTGCCCGTAAATTAACCAGAAGCTGCACGAGCCAATAGATCATTCTAGAAATCGACCACGTGTTCTTACCTAACCCTCATCTCTCTCCTAAACCCTTTCTCCCTCATTCTCTTATCTTCTCGTCTCTTCTCTTCTCTCCCAAACTTCACCCCTCAAATACTCACGCAGGAGCTGCCCCTTCTTCTTCATTCTAGGGTTTTTCTCCCTCCAAAAATCAACAATTTTCTCTCATATAGATTGATTTTCATATATACAGGGACCAATTAGGGTTTGGTTTATAGCTGATAACCAGAAATGGCTTCAGCAGCAGCTCAAGTTCACGCTCTAGGAGCAAATCCTATCTCTTCTCAGTCAAAAAATCCGACACAAAAGCCCTTAAAGACTGCGTTTTTGGGTCAGAGGATGAATAATACCGTTTCTTTCATAAATCCTAAGTCTTCTTTCCAGAAATTGAAGAAAAGTAGGAGGAATAGTGGGAAGAATGCTCCTTTTAGAGTTGTGGCGGAGAAAGTGGTGGGAATTGACCTTGGGACGACTAACTCCGCCGTGGGGGCAATGGAAGGTGGGAAGCCGGTGATTGTGACGAACGCGGAAGGGCAGAGGACGACGCCGTCGGTGGTGGCTTATACTAAGAATGGGGATAGGCTGGTGGGTCAAATTGCAAAGAGACAGGCGGTGGTGAATCCTGAAAATACCTTCTTTTCGGTGAAGAGGTTCATTGGGAGAAAGATGTCTGAGGTTGATGAGGAGGCGAAGCAGGTGTCTTATACTGTGGTTAGGGATGAGAATGGAAATGTTAAGCTTGAATGCCCTGCTATTGGGAAGCAATTTGCAGCTGAAGAAATTTCAGCTCAGGTATATTGAACTCTCTTTTTCTAATTGGGTTTTCCTTTTTCTGTGCATATATTATACTGTTGGAAATGTGATTACTGATAGTAGCTTATGGGAGTTGTAACTGACCTTTTTGAAATGGGTTCATTTCGATTGTTCTTGCATGGATAGGTGGATATTGTGATTTAATTCAGTATGTATTGTAGTATCTCCTGCTTATTTATGGTAATAGCTTTGGGGATTATACCTCTCTAGATACTTTAATGGTGTCTGACGTTGTGAATAGTCATAAATGATCATTCTTTTAAATTCTTATATTGGATTAGAATATTATTATGTGCGCAGTGTTTTTAAGAGTTATCACTGAACTGTTCAAATGAGTTTCTTCAGTTTCTGATTCTGTGTATATGTGCATTTGTGATTTGATATATTCGTATTTATTTATGTTCTTTACTTTATTTGTTTATATTGTATTTTATTGTTTTTTCAGTACTTATGAAAGGATATAGTTTTAAATGGATGTCTGAGAATGTGCTACTTATTGAATACTGTAATTGATGGTGAAGCCACTTAGTATTTGGGTGTTTGTATAAAATAAAAATTAAAATCATTTTTTGGAAGCTGATGTCAATAATATTAATTATTATGGTTGTTCTGATAAATATGTACATGTGAAGGTTTAAATCTGATCATGGAATGATTTGAAGCAGACACATATAGTTCGTATTGAGTGGCCGTAAGGATAGTTTAAGTATAGATTGCATAGCTCACTCAGGTTTCTCTTATAATTTTTACTTTTCCAACAGGCACTAAAATGTTCTTAACCTTATTGGTATAGGTTTTAAGAAAGCTTGTCGATGATGCATCAAAGTTTTTGAACGATAAAGTCACTAAAGCTGTAGTCACAGTGCCTGCATACTTCAATGATTCCCAGAGGACAGCAACAAAAGATGCCGGTCGCATTGCTGGCTTGGAAGTTCTCCGAATTATCAATGAGCCTACTGCTGCCTCACTGGCTTATGGTTTTGAAAGGAAGAACAATGAAACCATTCTTGTGTTCGACCTTGGAGGTGGCACCTTTGATGTTTCAGGTAATCTTTACATGCCTATCTCTTAGTTTCAAAATTTTCAACAATTTTAATGTGGGAAAACTGTGTTCTTGAGCATCTTGTTGTGAGAAACTAAGTTTATTTCTTTTATCCCCTTGTTGCAGTTCTTGAGGTTGGTGATGGAGTTTTTGAGGTTCTTTCTACATCTGGAGATACACATTTGGGTGGGGATGACTTTGATAAGGTATGCATAATATATTTCTGATTTTATTGTACTATATGGCTTATTTATTATTGCTCAAGTTATTTATGATTTGTATGCATCACACAGAGAGTTGTAGATTGGCTTGCGTCAAATTTTAAGAGAGACGAAGGCATAGATCTTTTG
The DNA here is from genome assembly GCA_016801055.1 of Panax notoginseng. Taxonomy (NCBI): domain Eukaryota; kingdom Viridiplantae; phylum Streptophyta; class Magnoliopsida; order Apiales; family Araliaceae; genus Panax; species Panax notoginseng. The sequence continues at coordinate 14,763,165 of CM029017.1, read as the reverse complement.
AAGGACAAACAAGCTCTTCAGCGTCTGACAGAGACAGCAGAGAAAGCCAAGATGGAGTTGTCGTCTTTGACCCAGACAAATATTAGGTAGTGTAAACTATTTGGAGCGTCAAATTTACAATATTCAAAACATTTTTCTCTTTTGGGCTGATTCTTAATTGTTAATTTATTTCTCTTCTTTCTCTATAGTTTGCCTTTCATTACAGCCACAGCAGATGGCCCTAAACATATAGAGACAACCCTTACTCGAGCGAAATTTGAGGAATTATGCTCAGATCTCCTTGATAGGTACCTACTATTATTTCATGTATATGTTTAACTAACAGCATGGGCATAATGCATATATCATATATTACTGTCGGCTCATCCAAACTATTTGTATTAGTCTTTACTCCTTTATTTAATTGTTTGTTTTCATGGAATTTTTGTCCATTGTTTTATGGAAATTTAACTAATTTCATTTTCCCTGTTATATTAGACTTAAAAAACCTGTTGAAAATTCCTTGAGGGATGCAAAGCTCTCTTTCAAGGATATAGATGAGGTGATCCTCGTTGGTGGTTCAACACGTATTCCAGCTGTTCAGGGCGTTGTAAAATCTTTGACTGGAAAGGAACCCAATGTTACTGTCAATCCTGACGAGGTTGTTGCCCTCGGAGCTGCAGTTCAGGTAAGATCTTCTTTCCTTTTCTTGTTGTAGTTGTCATGTTTTATTCTGGTGTTTTTTTTGTATCCTTCAAGAATGTGAAGCGCCTGTAGGGAGTCTATGAATGAAAGGGTGTCAGATAGGAGTTTGTTTGTACTTGTTTCGATTGAAGCTGCATAAACTAATTATCTGGATTTTGTACCATTTTAGGCTGGTGTTTTGGCTGGAGATGTCAGTGATATTGTACTTTTAGATGTAACACCGCTATCTATTGGGCTAGAAACACTTGGCGGTGTTATGACAAAAATTATCCCTCGGAACACAACACTGCCCACCTCAAAGTCAGAGGTATTCTCAACAGCTGCTGATGGACAAACAAGCGTGGAGATAAATGTCCTTCAAGGTGAGAGGGAGTTTGTTAGGGACAACAAGTCTCTTGGCAGCTTCCGTCTTGATGGAATCCCACCAGCTCCACGTGGAGTTCCTCAAATTGAAGTCAAATTTGACATTGATGCAAATGGTATTCTCTCTGTCACTGCTGTTGACAAGGGCACAGGAAAGAAACAAGATATTATCATTACTGGAGCTAGCACGTTACCCAATGATGAGGTATATTTTGTGTTAATTAGTTCGATTTTAATGACTTTTCTGTTACATTCATCTATCACCAAATTTGAAGCTTTTAATTCTAACCTACATAACTGGAAAGCCTTAATATGTATTAACTTTTTATGGATGTATGCTTTCAAACTCCCAAATTGCGAGGGACCTTGCAAATGAATAAACATCTTGCACCCTTTTGGTTACCCCAATTATTAGATGAATAACACTGGAGATTGTGTCAATGATAAACAGGTAGAGAGAATGGTTTCAGAAGCAGAGAGGTTTGCTAAGGAAGACAAGGAGAAGAGAGATGCCATAGACACAAAGAACCAGGCAGATTCTGTTGTCTACCAGACTGAGAAGCAATTGAAGGAGCTGGGAGACAAGGTGCCTGGACCTGTGAAAGAGAAGGTTGAGGCCAAACTTGGGGAGCTTAAGGATGCAATTGCTGCAGGCTCGACCCAGCCCATAAAGGATGCCATGGCTGCTCTTAACCAGGAAGTCATGCAGCTTGGCCAGTCTCTCTATAATCAGCCAGGTGCGGCACCTGGTGCAGGACCCACACCTGGCAATGCAGATGGACCTTCAGAATCATCAGGCAACAAGGGACCTGAAGGAGATGTTATTGATGCAGATTTCACAGACAGCAAGTGAGACAACAAAAAGTCAGTCTGCTGATTTCCCTCCTTTTTGGTCTCAAATTTTTTCTTTAATGTGTATAAGGAATAGTTTTATGGGAATCAAATTTCATGGTGGGGTTATTTATCCAGTCACTTGTGATCTTTTGAGTTTTGAGAAACAATTTTTATTAGGTTAGTAGAGTATTAAGTTTTACAGTAAATAAAACTTCTAGCAGTCTTACTTGTACTCGTTACACACTGAATATTGCAAGTGCTTTGGTTTATAAAAGATGCAAGGGGATCTTAAGAATGCTTGTAAATATTGGTCTTATGTTGCTGAGATTGCAAATACTTCTGGGAAAGATGGCTATTTTTTTGTTGCCAACTACTATGATAACTATTTGTGGCAGTTCTTTTAATCAAATATGTAATTTATATTTCTATTCAATTCCTCGTGTATTAACATCTTGGTTAGCATGAAGTTTATTTTTTAGGAAGTTGGTCAATTGACTAATATAATATTGACATACATATAATATTGTTTGCGTGTTAACACTTTATTGGCTAATTGATCAATTTATCCAAAAATAAATTTTATTCTAACCATTTTCATTTCTGAATCCGACTTTTGGGTTATATAGTCTTATTTTTATTTATAAACGGTCCAATAAAAGCTCCCTTTGTTACAAGGAAATCAAAGTATTGAATTCTGGCGAATCACTAGCAGAATTCGAAGATCAGGTCACTGGGAAAAAAGCTACATGTAAAATGTGAATGGACCCGCCAAACAGCGCCTTTCAAGTAATAGCCTATTATTTGGATTCGGCTAGCATGAAATTAATTTTGATTAATTGACCAATACAGTATTGACACATATACGAGAAGTGATCTCTGTGTATATCAGTATTGTACTGATTAATTGATCATGTCATCCATATTGGTTTTACTCTTTCTTTTACCACTGTAAACAGTAGAGGGTGTGTCTCTACTACTGAGTTATTCCAATGCCCCAAGCATTTTTCAATGATTGTTCCTTACCAGTAAATCATCCTCATACATTACAACTACTTTATTTTCTCTTTACCTGATTTGGGAAATATTACGTACACACCTTAGAATTCAGTATGGGATGGAAAATGATATATATTACGAATGTTATGTCAATTTTTTTAATTACAGTGATAAATATTAATGATAATTTTTTTAAAAAAGAGGCATAATATGTGAATTTTTTTCATATAATTTTTATCAATCAATAGTAATTTAGCGTAAATTTATCATTGCACACCCGATTCCACCGTCAGAAAAAAATATAATTAGAAAAATGGTTACTTTACCTCATTCAAAGTTACTGTTATTTCAATTTTTGAAATGTAATGGACACCCAATAACAGGGATATATTATATATAAAAGTGGAATAAAAAAAAGAGACCAACTATGATTGACTTGGGGCACAAAAAAGGCAAAAGTAGATTCAGTCATACATAGAACAATTAATTAATTAATTAACTTAATAATTAATTAAACTAAAGCCCAAAAAGGCGCTTACAGGCTTTTAAGATCCTTCCACTGCTGTACCTCTGTTTCTTCTTCTTCTTCATCATCATCATGTTCATAGATCTTGTCTGCATTGTATTGTTTTCATCATCATCAATTTCTTCATCATCATCTTCATCATCAAAGGGGGATGCTAATGTCACACACTGGTCATGGATTTTACAATACCTCTCAGAGACTGATGAAGATCTTCTCATTGAAAATGCCCTCTTCACTGCACTCTGCAGGGCAGTTGTGGTCTGTTTTTCAAGCTTGAATCTGCTGGTAGAATTGGTAGTGGTTGCAGAGACTGAACTGTTTCTTCTCAACTTCACTGTCCCATACTTCTCGTCATTGGTATTGGCTAGTTCATCATTTTCTTCAAAATTTGGAGGGGAATCATTGAATTTCTGGGTGTTGATTTGTTGTTTTGGTTCTTGGGTTTTGAAATTGATGTCCTGGGGTTTAATGGGTTTTGTGGTTTCATGAGGGAATGATTGGAGATCTGAAAAATCTATGGATCTTGATTTTTTGGTACTTTTCACCAGTTTGATCTTGGAGTACCTATTCATTCTTTTCTTCTTCTTTTTTCTAGTATGGAGAATTTGGGGTCTAAGGTGTATAAGTAGAGATATGTTTGTGAGTGTAGCCAAGGTATATAAGTAGAGAAATGTGTGTGTTTTTTTTTTGAGAGGATGGGACTATTAATGTGGGATTGGGTGACGAGGGACAAAAGAAAAATAATAAAAAGGTTATTGAAAGGGGAAGATTTTTATGGCTTGACAGTAGATGCTTCGTTAAATTTAGAAAATAATGTTACTATCACAAAAAAAAATCACATAATATTTATATACATATATATGCATATTACGAGTCTCACATATCGACAGAGGAGCCTACAAAAAATATGTTTATATAAATATTACTCTTTTTTTTCTAAAAGATTGTCGTTTTAGAAAAAAAAATTTGTTTCAAAAAGTTTGTCGTTTACAACCTTCTAGGAGAATAAATTATTTACTTTTCTATATTACCCATATCTTCTCTCATTGTCCAAAGAAATTCTCTCTCTTGTATTAATAGTTTTTAATTTTTCATAAAGGGGTAGTGATGGAATTTCAAATAAATTTTATTTACTAAATAATATTTTTTTAATCTATGTGTTAAAATTTTAAACGATAATTTTTTAGGAACGGAGGTAGTAAATAAACAGATTGTACTTTGTTAAACGACTGTAGCCCGAGGTTGACCAAGAAGGAGATAAAACAGAGAATCCAATGGAGAGAGAGAATTCTTTCACTGTTTCATATTTGGACACACGTGTGAAGAAAATTCCAATCAGCTTGTGACTTGTTTGGAAGGTGCCTAACATCTTTCGCTGTCAAGTCTTTGCACAACTTATAGCTCTAATTATTAAAATATACTTGGTTCTTAAACGATTGTCGTTTAAAATTTTTATATATGAATTAAAAAAATATTATTTATCAAGTAAAATTTATTTAAAATTTTATCACTACCCTTTTATAGGAAATTAAAAACTGTTAATACAAAGAAAGAATTTCTTGAGACAATGAGAGAAAGTAGGGGTAATATAGGAAAGTAAATAATTTATTCTCCTCAAAAGTTGTAAACGACAAATATTTTGAAACAAATTTTTTCTTCTAAAACTATAATCTTTTAAGAACAGAAGGAGTACTACTAAAATATAATTTAAAAACATTTATTTTCCTTCTCATCAAATACTCATTACTGAATAAAATCTATAAAAAATAAAGGATTTCACTTGGAAAACACTAGAATTTCATTTTTATGCATTTTTAAGGGGGTTGTCTTTACATATACTTAATCATTAATTATTCACAATTAAAAAAAAACTAATCTTTGAATCTCTATTATATTATTGGGGAGCGATTAATATGAAGTTAACTTTGGTCAATTGATCAATACAGTGTCGACACGCAGCGCGGGAGGTGATCTCTCTCTATGTGTCAGCACTGTATTGATTAATTGATTAATTTATTAAAAGTTAATTTCATAATAACTAGATCCGTATTATTGTATCAGTCCAAATGTAGTACAACAAGAAGAATAAATTTGTCATCATTTTTCACCATTTTTTTTTTGGTTTGGGAGGGAATAATCAAATAGTATCCGGTTATTTTGAAATTGGTACACAATTCTTACAACTTTTTATTATAGTATTTATGACAAATGTTATATTAATTAATACAATAAAAACTATAAAACTTATTAATGCAATATAATCAATGAAATAAAAGTTATAGAACAACTTCAGTGAATTTGATTACAATTTCAACATAAAATTTTGTTTTGTTTGGATCTACGAGTCACTTATTCACATAAACATTATCGGAAATAGTTAACATGAAATTATTTTTGGCCAATTGACTAATACAGTATCGACACGCATGTAAAAAATGATCTATTTCTCTGCGTATTGATTAATTGACCAACTTACCATGAAGTTAATGTCATCGTAATCGGATCCTCCAATATCACTCCAAAACTATCAAGTCTCGTGTGCTCCTCTCCCTCACAGTCAGTTATCCTATCTTTCTCTACCAATGAAGAAAACTACACTTTGTCCTTCTCCTCATTGTCTCTTTGTAAATAAAGACTTCAACGTTATGCTGAACCAACAGCCAGTGCAGTGCACACCTTGATATGCAAGTGGAAGTGGGGCTGACTCAATCTTTTCACCCCATGTATTGTAGCATTGTAATATAAATGACTTAAAAAATATTTATAAAATAAAATATTATGATGAAAAATCATAAATATATATAAAATTTCATAATAAACATAAATATTTATATCAATTATTGCCTTTTAAAATATAATAATCACTAACCTTTACACGATGAGATTTAAACATAAAATTTAAACCGTTATTTTATCTTCTAATTTTTTGACAGTCAGGAATAAAAGCACAAACACTGATATTTTTTTTAAAATTATATAAAAATGTCAAGGCGGAGATATCAATCATGTTTTGCATCTTCTCGGCATGCGTCATCTCGTCGAGCACTAATTCAATCCGTAATTCTGAATTGCTTGAATTTAAATCTTATTATATCTTGAAATCCGGACATACGAAGAATGTAGTAATAAAAGATTCCATTTAAATTTACAATAAAATCATTTATAAGCGTCTCTCTGAAAATGAATCTGAACGGGAAAGGAGAACTACTAGTCGATATCGTTAACCTAAACTATGACTTTTAATTTTTAATTAATAGTATTTTAATAATTAAAAATTGATACTAAAAACCCACCGCACCCGCGGTTTCTTACTTTCTTCATTCCACTACTACCCTCATCATCTCAACTCTCAGCTCTAACAATATTCATTTCCACCTTATACTTTGCTTTGCTTTCCTACTTTCTCTCTTCTCTTCCTTTCTCTATATTCCCCCTTCCCCCTAGATCTGAGCTCCCATTCAAACCTAGGGTTTTCAGCTCCTTACCCTCTCTACAAACTCCACATTTTCGTACCCCACAATCCTCTGGGATTCTGCTTCAATTTGTCGTATTAAGCCCAATTTCAATCAACTTCGGATTCTGAAAATATCGTTTGTTGAGCTAGCTAGCTGGGGTTTCGGGGATTCGGGGTGAAATATGTGCTGATTTTTTGGAAGAGTTGAGACATTTGGGGTTTGAATTCGTTTTAAGCTCGAATTTGTATATATTTCTGTAAACTCAGCTTGAATAATTTGATTGGATAGCTTAAGATTTGGAGAGAGAAAGAGAGGGAGAGCATCAGCTTGGGATTTTGCAAACAAACTTTTTTAATAAAAGGGAATATTCAAAATTAGAACTTTTGTAGCAGCTGCTATTTTGGGTAAATTTTACTATCATGATATTGATTGTCGCACCCGTTTTAGCTACAGTATCATTCACCTGATTGGGTTATAAGTGCATTATTTATGGAAATGAGCATGAGTTAACGCAATTTAAGGCCTTTTTGCTGCATGAAATTCAGTCTGGTTTCGGAAGTTTCATTGGGAAGGTGATGTTCTGAGTAATGGCGCTTAAGGTTTCAGCTCCTGAAGCTGCCAAGATTGCAATTCAGTCGATTGGATGTGGATACGATATTTCTTTGGATCTGAGGCTAAAGTATTGTAAAGGGGATTCGACAAATCAGCGGTTGATTGAAATTCACGAGGATCAGGGTAGAAAAATTGTTCTTCCTGGTGGTATTGTGATTCCCAATGTGTCTAAAGTAATAAAATGTGATAAAGGGGAGAGGACTAGGTTTAGGTCGGATGTTCTCTCTTTTCAGCAGGTACCGGCATTTGTGTTGATTAGTAACTTAATTGCTGAAATATTTATATATCTGAATTTATTGATTATAATACTCTAATATTTCAATTTATATGTTGGTTATAAGTTTTGATGTCTACATCATGCATGGTAATTTTAACATTTTGTAACATATGAGACCTGATGAACTAGTGAAGTGAATACTTGGCCTCTTTTTTCAGATCTTAGAATTGATGGATATTCTACTATATTATTATAGGTGGATAAAAATGTTAAGTGCTAGTTTCTGACTTGGGGTATGCTTGACTACCAATCTATATCTTTGGGTGTTTCAAGATTACCAGTTTTTATAATGCAGATGTCAGAGCAATTCAACCAAGAAATATCATTGACTGGAAAAATACCTTCAGGACTCTTCAATACCATGTTCGAGTTTCCTGGTAGTTGGCAGAAAGATGCGGCCAATACCAAAACCCTTGCTTTTGATGGTGTTTTCATCACATTGTACACGGTCGCACTGGAAAAGACTCAGATGATACTGTCTGATCATGTGAAGCAAGCCGTTCCATCATCATGGGATCCTGCTGCTTTGGCAAGGTGAAATAAACTGTTCACATATTTTGTGTGATGAAGCCACTATATTCATTTTGTGTTTCATGCTAAGTCTTCAAAGCTATATGTTGTCACCCATTTTGTGTATGAGTTTCTGACAATGATGGTGTTCTTGATTCGGTTTTTAAGTCATATTCTGGAGGCAAAACATCGTAGAGTTCGACATTGAATAATAGAAAATGCATTTGATGGTTTAAGTGGGTGGAGAAGGGATATGAGTAGTCTTTGTGTGAGTAAACAAAAAGATAGCATCAGTAGAAAATGAAATTATAATGATTTTGAATTGGTTATGTTTGCTATACTAATATGGCTTAGCTTTATAAGAGCAGTGCCATGTGCTGTCTTGTTAATAGTAGGCCATCGGGTTAAACTAAAAGAGTTGGACCCATATTCTTTCCTCCCCCTGCTTTTCTCATAGCTCTTGTTAGCCACTTTTTTTGGGGCCCATGCAAATAATCCAATAAACTGATTATTTTGAGTGGACAACAGGATTAATGCTAAACCTCATCAATTGTGAATTCCTCATGTTAGGTTGAATTCTTCTTTTTCGCATAAATTGTACCTTGTGCCATTTTTGTTTTGCATTTGATTCAATACTAGGTGAAGATTACAATAAATCTGTCCAAAATTGAAACTAATGAAAATTTGTACAAATATAATTCAATTTTTGGTTTGTATTTGATTTTATACTGGATGAAGATTACAATAAATGTGTCCAAAACCGAATTAGTGAAAGTTTATGCAAATACAATATCAATAATTTAACTCAACATAATCTTATTCCAACAACTTGGGATCCGTACATGAATCGTGTTTTGCATATCCAAGCCTTTAAGCATTTTCTGCAACTAAACCACATGCTACTGTTTAAACTATTTAGAACATGGGAAAGGGGCACCTCTTCCACAACCACTGTCGTCGTTGCTAATGTATAAACTATTTAGAATATTTTTTTCTGCTACAGATACTTGCACCTTCTTGTTACCCTCTTCTAAATCTTAAGCTTCATTGTTTTCCAGCATTATTAGATAAATCTTTCATTGTATGCTAAGAATTAACAAAAAGAACAGGAAAAATATGATATTCAGGTTTGGAATTATCCATTTCAGTCATCCTTGTCAGTACCAAAGAAAAGAGAGTATATACTTCATTTATTGTATTGGAAGGCCGTTTGCAACTTCAGGGTTTGTTCTGTTAATAAATAAATATCTTTTATTAAATTGTCAAGATGTGTTATAATAATATGTAAAGTTGTGGCATTTACATCGAGGGGATGCCATATTGTGGGACTAAATAAATACTCCCTCCGTCCCTGAATAAAAGTCTGTATTACTATTTTGGGTAGTTTTAAATGTCTACTTACCTTAAATAATCTATTTTTTTACAATAATTTACCTATAATACCCTTAATATTAATTGTCATATTTTTATTCTCTATTCATATTTATGTAGCATCACTAGTCATAAAATTATGCAATTAAATAAGGATTTAAATATGAACAAATTTGTCATTTTATCCTATTTCTTAATATGCGCAAAAAGTCAACCAGAACTTTTATCCGTCACGTATCTTTTTTTAATTGACTGCTTGAGGACTTAAATTACATTATGATGCTTCATAGCATGTCCGCATTATACTTCACCCCCAAATGTTTTTACGTCATAAATAATGAAGCTTAGTTTTGTTAAATTTGCCCATGTGGTTCATAACGTAATGCAAAATTTTGTTGGGTGCCAATTCACTGATGATTATTAACCTTAATATTTGTACTTGAATTTTGCTTAGCAAATTTTTAGAAGTTTATCTCCCACATAATAACATAGCTGTATTCTCGTATGGTAATCTATTAGAAGGTTCATATCTCCTTTTTAAATTACGGATTGAATAAGTTAAACACGCATATCCTGCATTGCTTTTCCCATTGATGCATTAGTAAGTGTACAATGTTTAGTTTTTACCATTCAATTGATTTGTGGTTCTATTTGTCATTCCAGGTTCATTGAAAAATTTGGAACTCACATTATTGTTGGTGTGAAGATGGGAGGGAAGGATGTAATATATATGAAGCAGCAGCATTCATCTTCACTTCAACCTTTTGATGTACAAAAACGGTTAAAGATGATTGCAGATAAGAGATTTGTGGATGCAAGTGGACAATATGGAATGGATTCTGAACAGACATATCTGAATGACAAGGTTTCTGATAGTTTGTTTCTGCTTTCTGTTTTTTCATTTTTTTAAGTAAATAATTATAAAACTTAAACTGGTGTTTATAAATTCGCTTGTAGAAAAAATGCTAATCTTTTTTGATACTGTTACTTATGTTACAATGGATTTTCTAATTTTCATGTTGGAAGTGGATGTCATTTGAAAATTGTGTTTCCTAATTTTAAACAGTCGATTATCAGTCAAAAGCAACTTGCATTTCAATGCTTTACTTGGGGAAAAGAATGTAATGTGGGTCAAATATAGCTAGTTGTGTTTTCTGGCCCTTGTGGTACATCTGGTTTAGGTTTCTTGGGGTTAGCAAAATGTCGGGAACCAAGCTTGATTCAATGATAGAGCATCTAAATTGAAATCACTTTGCATTGGACCTGCAAGATTTTTACTAAATTATTTTGGAGGCATCCGTTACTGAATGTGGAACAAACACTTCATGCTCTATCATGGTACGTATCTGGAGGTCTGGTATTTGAATCCTGCAGACTCCCTAACAATCATTATATACACTAATACAGATGCTTGAGTGGTGAATTATCTTCCTTCTTTACTTCATTTTTTTTCTTTCAAACTTTGTATCCAATTGGTATGCAGCACCTTCTCCTGAGAATAATATGGTTCTTGATTAAGCACAAGTTTGGCAGATTTTTGAGTTTCATGCTACGATTCTTTGCCCTTTGTGCCTTAGTCCTTATGGCTGGTGTTACCTTTATGGGTGACTTGTAAACAACAACGAAGCTATAATTCTGTAATGTTTATAAATGTTAAAGGCTTCAGGCAGTTTTATTTTATTCATAAAATAGGGTTTAAAGTACCTTTAACACCCACCTGAGTTTTTCCTTAAATCTGATTTTTGTGAAGATTAGTTTTTGCAAACTATTTCAGTAGCTGTAAAGGAAAATATATTGCATACTCAGTCTGCTTACTTTCTATGTGTTTTATATATCATTCCAGTTTCAAATCAGGGAGCAGAGGCTGCGGTTTGCAGATACCAGCCCGTCAAGCTCTTATTCATACAAGGAGGTATGATTGGATTGCTTTGATCAAGAGTTTAAGGGTTCTAGCTTTTATGTTACGTTTATGTTCATTGGATCATCCTTTTCCTTACAGGACACTGTAAGCATATGCAAGAGGAGAGGTGGAAGCGATAATAAAAACCTAACCCATAATGACTGGTTACACAGTGTACAGTCGGAGCCTGATGTTATCTCAATGTCCTTCATCCCAATAACCTCTCTGTTGAATGGTGTCTCAGGGAGTGGATTCTTGAGCCATGCCATAAATCTTTATTTACGCTGTGAGCAAGACATTATCCTTCTTTTCATGCAATTAGCTGCATTAGGCTTCAAACCTGCAAATTCATTCCATATCTTGTTTATTTCTGAGGATGTTATTTTACTTCTTATTGTTTGCATGTCTACTTAGATTATATCTGAAGAAAGGACTACATTTTCTTTCATTTTATAATTTCATATATGGTAAGGGGGTAGGGGGAGGGGGAGGGGGGAGGGATTACACGGTTAAGTTCTACATTACATCATCATCACAAAGGGTTTATTTTCTTTGCTATCCCAACCTGGGGTTGCGTGTGAGGTTCATTGAAGTCCCAAGTATAGGAAACTACGTGGACACAGAGCTGGTGGTGATAACAAGATCTGTGTATGTGACACTAATATTATGAGTGTGAGGGGGAGGGGGGGAGAGAGAGAGAATTTAGGTCTGAACAAGGTTTTGGACAGCTTCACTTTTGCCTCTTTTAATTGCTAATTATGAATACATCTAGAGATCATTTGAAATAATACATTGCCTCAAAATATTTCCTTGGCTCCAATTTACAGATAAACCACCAGTTGAAGAGCTTCATCAGTTTTTGGAATTTCAGCTTCCACGGCAGTGGGCGCCTGTGTTCAGTGATCTTCCCCTTGGTCCACAGCGAAGGCAACAAAGCACATCATCTTTGCAGTTCAGTTTTATGGGTCCTAAGCTCTATGTGAGCACCACTCCGGTAAAGCTTCTTCTCTTGTTGGTCAAATTGTTCTTTCTTCCTTAAATTTACCCATTCTTGATCAGAACTGATTGAGAAGCGTTGATGCTAGAAAATGTACTTATAAAGTTTAATTTGTGTCTTGAAGGATTCACACACCATGTTTGAGTTGTATAATCTCTTAATTTTATAGGTCTGAAAATAATTCAGGTTGAGCAGCTTTGAACTTGTCCCGTGTGTGCGCTCATACCCATGTTTGTAGCTTAGCTCTGAAGGATTTGAGCCCATGATTGGTTGTATTAGTCTACATAATGTCAATACACCTGCTCTTTTAAAAAGTAACTTTGTCATCGTTGCTGCTCATACTACCATTTTCCCAACTGTTTGGTCTGCACGAAAAATATTTGAACATGCTAAATGCACTTTTCAAAAAAAAATATACATGCATAAATACTTTTCCTTCTAGACCATCGATAGGCTAGTCAAGTTCGTGACCTAACTGAACCCACATATTATTGACATACCTATCTGTATGTATATGTATTATTTCCCCAAGTTTGTTCAAGGAAATGGCTCTTGCTTCTGTGCATCGATAGTTTAAATAGTTTAGACTTGAAACATCTTTTAAGTCTTAATTTATGCATTTCTTCATATATATTGCACATAATTTGGATGTTACATTCATTTGAATCAGTGCTCCCTGCTTTACATTTCTTTTCAATCATCGAGAATGCATAAAGTTTCAATTCATGTCAGGTTGATGTAGGTAAGAGGCCTGTCACAGGCCTCCGACTATATCTAGAAGGAAAAAGAAGCAACCGCTTGGCAATGCACATGCAGCACCTTTCCTCTCTTCCGAAAGTCTTCCAACTTGAAGATGACCCAAATGGGAACTTCCGCCAAGAATCATATGATCGTAGATACTATGAGAAAGTTCAGTGGAAGAACTTCTCCCACATCTGCACGGCTCCAGTCGAATCAGATGAAGATCTATCTATAGTTACCGGAGCCCAATTAGAAGTCGGGGATTACGGCTTTAAAAGAATTCTCTTTCTACGACTCCGCTTCTCAACTGTACTAGGAGCAGTTGCAGTTAAGCATCCAGAATGGGATGGTTCCCCTGGCTTGGCTCGTAAATCTGGACTTATATCAACTCTCATAAGCCATCATTTTACAGCAGCTCAGAAACCACCTCCGCAGCCAGCTGATGTGAATATAAACTCTGCTATTTACCCAGGTGGCCCTCCGGCGCCAAACCAAGCACCTAAGCTCTTGAAATTTGTAGACACAACGGAGATGACCAGAGGGCCACAAGAAACTCCTGGATATTGGGTCGTTTCTGGAGCGAGACTCGTGGTTGAAAAGGGTAGGATTTCGCTTCGGGTCAAGTACTCTTTATTAACTGTAATGTTACCTGATGAAGAAGTGCTAGAGGAGCCCTAATTTTTCGTTATCTTCAACTTTTCACACAAATGACAATCTGTGTTTGGTGGAGCATCTTTGATACATAGACAAAGTGCACATTGTACTGGTGAAGGAGCCTGTAAAAAAGGGAGGATGCAAGTGAAAGGAAATGCTTACACTTGAGTAATTAGTTTCATTTTCTCTTGCCTCATATTTTTGGTTGTTTCTAATGGGATATATAATGTTGGGTTTCTTCTTTGTTTTGCTCCTTTATTTGGCATTTTTTTATACCTGGACTTGAGTGCGTGAGCTTGTTTATATTAGCAAAATAACATAATTTCAACTTACTTGCAATAAAGAAAATATTGATTTCCTTATCAAGTGCTTCAAAATTCGAAGTTATCAACTAGTGCATTCTACAAAGAATCAACTTAACAAAATAGCTGGACACAAAATAGATTCCTTCACTCTTGTAAAGGAAAAGTACATACAATCAATCATAAATAAAAATACAACACTATAGCCTATGCAGAGAGAAAGTATGTTCATGAGATGGCCAATAGGCGCCTTCCCTCGGACAGGGGAGTGGCGCAGGCTGTGCAATGCAGGTAGGGTATCGCTGCCCTGGCATCAATACCGAGAAATCTGACGCGTAAGCCGTTGGCACCTGTTACAAACATGAGTTCATTTTTGTGCTATCTTCTAATTAGCCAAGGCTATGTTTGGAACTTGGAAAGAAACTTTTGATAATGTTTTTGATTTCATTTCATTTTTGTTTTTATCTCCTTTTTTTCAAGTTCCCCTAAAGATTCTCATGACACCAAAGAGATTGATCATCAAGACTAGTTTGATTATTTTGGCATCAAAGTATAACAAGTAGTTGAATATAAATACAAGAAAAATACAAGTTGAAATAAGAAAGTTACCATGTGTGGATGTCCAAGTTTCTGCATTTGTCTTGATTCCGAGGGCCTGTTTGAAGCATCTTGAGGTGAAGAAGAAAAAGAAGCATTCGGCCTAAACAAATGTTCAAAAATGGCCATGATAAGGAACATAGATATTAGTACTGCTGTGGCAACAAAACCCAAAGAAATGGCACTCATGGATGCCCCAATGCTTTTCCATGCAGCTTGTCGATCAAATCCTGTTTGCGATGGACTAGGCTCTGAACCACTATACATGTTCCATGCCTTAATTTTCTCTAGAGAAGAAGCAGGAGCACCCCATTATCTTTATCTTGCTATTTCTATAAGTTGACCTGCCAATGGGACAACAAAAGTACCCACAAAACTCCTACCATTATTGAAGATTGCAGCTCAGCATAACTACCTTTATACCCAATACAAAATGTAAAGACAAAGTTACATGATGATCTCACTATATAAGTACACTTTTTCCTTTCTTTTTTCTTTATATATATATATATATATATATATATATATATATATAATGTTTTGATGTTTATGATCTTGATGCCTAACTTAATGAATACTATAGCTTTGCCTGGAGAAGCAAACTTAAATAATTCTAAAGTATGGGCCTTCCTGTCTGGAGAGCCACAACAACAATGGCCTATTGGTTCTTCTAAAGCAATAACTTCAGAAATACCAAGTGAGGTGGCAGCTTCTGACCCAGCCCATTAACCCGAATGAACAGATTTAAATTATTTTATAAGGAAAATTTTACTAAAAAAAATCAAATACAGGATACTCAAGAGATCATATCACAGTGTGAGAAAAAAAATTTGGTAGCAATGATCTCCACTAGAAGCACCACAACCCCAATGTGATTGTAAATTCTCAGGTATGTGTACGTGTGTACGTCAGATGGATTTCATATAGTTAACGAGTTCAATGTGACGCGTGGTTACGTCGATTCATTTGAGAAATTATTCAAAAAAAAATCTAACCTAAAAAATGGAAATAGTTTTATTTTACAAGACATTAATAGTATAAAACCAATTTGACTAGTAAGATTGATGATCACATTGTAATCAATCTAATTATCATAAAATTCTCGACAAGAACACGATAAATAAAATCCATCTGGATCCATGCATAAGTCTTCTTCTCAACATCATCTGGATTCATGATTGAAGAGTCGCATCATTTCCCACTAGATGGAATTGAACAAGAAAGCTTCCCTATAAAAACTGAAGAAACCAAAGGCTGCAGAAAAATTAGTACTTCTACATCATGTTGAATCTCCGTATTGCTATAGGGTATATGATCAAAATCCAAATACAGAATTCTGACATCCATTTTGAAACCAAGATAGAGAAATCACAAGGCAAAAGAGAGTATCAAAATTGCTATTGGATATCTTACTGCCAGGAAATTAATTACCTGAAAAGCCATTATTCAAGTGAAAAAGAAACAGTTAGTTGAAAGAAAAAAAAGATGTGATGTAGACTAGAGTCAAATTTATTCCTCAATTATGTCTATAGGAACCCCACAACTTTGTCATAAGCACTAAAGCTAATTGCTGAATTAGTTGCAAATAAATTTTATGTCAAATATCAAAGATTACATCACTGGCACTGATTAACCTGTTTTTTCAAGATATCAAGAAAAGGATGAGGAGCAATAATTATTTCCCTCCAGTTCATTGAGTGCAGATCTTTTTTCCACCAAGACAATCACCATGTCTGAGAAAGATGTAAAAGTCTATCTAAAGTATAAACCTATTTCAAATAAAATTCCCATATACAAACAACCTATGCTCATTTTTTTCAACCTTTATAATTTATTATTTACAAAAATACCCAATAAAAATATTGAAAAGACTTCTCTTTCTTCTTATTTTTCTTTAAAAAAAAGTGCAAATCAAATTCATGTTTGATAAGATAAGGCTATGACATAAATTTTTGTCACCTCCTTTGGGGATTTGCTTTGTTTTGCCTGTTTATTATTGACTAAAGATAACATTTTTCATGGCTCAAGAAAAGAATATCATTTTTTACTTTCTATATAAGACACTTTGTAAAGAGAAAGGACCCCATGATAGGAAAGGACATTAGAGAAATGTTGAAAAACAGATTGAATCATCATAGTTTTCCTTTCTTTTCTTTCTTTTTCCTTTTCTCAACACAAGCATTTTCAGATGAAGAAACCTTTTGCTTTTTTGACAAGTTCACCAACTACCTCAAGATCCCTTTGGACCAGAGTGACCAGCTATTGTTATAACTCGAGGCTTCATGCTATAAGTTGTTAGTTTCAATCTTCAAGGAAAATGGAACAAATTTAACATTCATTCATGATATTAAGAAAATGTGTAGTACGTACTTCCTCAGACTATTAATGTGTTTTGGATATACTTGGACACATTTTTTTGTGATAATATTTTTCAAATATAAAAAATAAGACTTTTATTGACCAAAATTTAAGGAAATTATAAGTTTAATTATGTCATAGTCAAAACTATAATACATAAATTTTGTCTAAAAGTCAAATAAGACTCTCATTTTTGGATAGAAGGAGCATGCATATATATATATATATATATATATATATGTGTGTGTGTGTGTGTGTGTGTTTCCATGTGTTAAAAGGAGGAGTTGTGTTGTTCATATTTCTTTATCACGTGTAGCTTTGCTTTATCTTAATCTTGAACTCTCTCCTTGTCTCTCCCCCATGTGGAAATGATGACTTTTTGTGGATGTTGTTAATGTTGCTCAGGGGCCAATTGCCATTAAGCTTGTGGGGGAGTAGTGGCTGAGACAATAATTCAGTTTAACAAGTTTTAGTTATTTCATTTTTTTAACAATCTTTTTCTTCCTGATTTGAAAAGGCGAGACTAATTAAACATTCTTAATTTAGAAATTAACTTGAAGGAAATTATTGATAATTTGACTAATATCAAGAATGAAAGAAATAATCTATCACATGTTAAAGAAAATGGGGGGAACAAGCATAAAGCAGCAGCAGCAGCAGCATACTTTTATTTGGTATTTATGGGGTAGGAATACATAGATAGGTAGATAGATAGATAGAGCACAGACAATCACATGTTGGTGTTGTGAGATGGTCAATCTGGGATTGCCCATGCCTGCCGCAGAGTTTTATATATTAAGAGGTGACATGCTTAAGCTTTGTTTGCTAATAGTGGTCCCTAACCATAATGGTTCCTCAAACTTAAGTGCAATCTCCCTCTCTCTGTCTCTACACACATATATATAGGGGGGAGTGATCCACAACTAACATTAGATATCATCTAACTTTTGAGAATTAGAAGCTCGCAAGGTGTTTTACACTACACTTCTGAGACCGGAAAGTAGTGTAAATACCTTCCAAGGTCTAATACTAAGAAGTTAGTTAGATGATATCTAACGTTATATGTGTGTGGGTGGGTGCATGTGCATGTGCTGTTGAAAAATGGTAAAAACCCTCCATAGTTTACCATTTGAGCTTCTAATAATGAATTCGAATGGAGCACATCACTTTCGTATTTGAGTATATATTATGTCTGATGACATAGTTGCATATACTAATATTTCTCATTTTCTTTTTACCCCCTTTCGAAATCGTGTTCAGATGCTAGAGAAAAAATATATACACAAATTTTTTAATATTTCAAAAAATGTCGCGTAAATATCTTAAAATCCAGGTCGAAATTGAGATTGAAACCGAGGAAAACATACAAAACACCTTCCTATCCTGCCCCAAAACTTGCAATTCCACATGAATGTCCTGACCTATTTGGGACATATCTTGATAACATTTTACATGTTGGAAGATGTCTAGCCTTGCAAGGTCTGCATACGTCCTAGGGTATCTAGCTCAATAGAACAGAACGAACACCAACAGTTTTTACTTCAGTTCTCGTAGCAACATTAGTTTGTTTAGACAAACGAGCCAACTCAAGACCGGCTCATTTAATAATTCTAATTAATTAAATCTCATCTCAGCTCGACAAGCCAAATCTCAACTTAACTTGGTCTAAAAACTGAAACTCCGAAATCTGTAGTGCTGAAATTTTGACACCAGAACAAAATATAACAAAACAAGCTCCTTGAGGTCTAAAGGAAAGGAATTAGAGAATTTAGACTTCCAAATGTTTCAAAAGTAGATAGTAAAATAGGCTTTTTACTGTCAAATGTGGGTTTCTAAGCTAAATTTAACATTAGTATCAAAAACCATCCATTCTCATACTTTCGATAGATTCTCAAAACATAACTCTCCCCTTAATAAATAAAAAAGAACATAGAGCCACTTCACCATTGTGTCATAGAGAAGATAAATAGAGTTTAACCAAACATAAAAAACAGGGCAAAAATGCTTAATCCCGGCACGAAAAGAAAACTCCAAACTAATTCTCAAGCAAGGTATCGTCCACAAATCATAATAACAATGTAGGTCAACTGATTGCTAGGCTCCACCAGTTCTTCAAGATTTGAGCCGCCCATAGAATTTGGATTTTTCCTCTGTTGTCTGGAAGCGACCATGGCCAAACTTGGAGGATGTGTCAATGAACTTTAGTTTGATTTCCTCCAATGCCAGCCTAGATGTCTGGCTCAACAGTGACTGCCTCAGGGTGACAACTCGCTTCTTTGGTCCCACACAACATCCCTTTATCAGAAGATAATCATCTTTCACAACACCATAGTGGGGGAAACCTCCCATCGGCGTAATATCCTTCTCAGTCCTGCATAAAACAGAAAAATCCTGTTACTACCTTAGCTACTATAAATTCCCAGATTAATACGAGTCATATGACCACTCCAACACTTCCACCTGCATTTACTGGTAATGAATATAAATTATTATGCTATAAACAGACAGAGCAACGACATGAAGAACTCGTATCCAAGTGAAAATGCCAGTCTAAAGATTCCCATAACCCAGGCAAACCAAGTCAGGGAACTACCAATTCCAAAAAATATTAAGCTTTTTCCTGTCTAGTATACTGAACCACATAAAATACATATTTTAATTTCTTTAAGCAAACCTAAATACACAAAATAGTTGAGATATGATAGACACACTGAGCTTGAGAATGGAAAGAACTATCTAACCTGTCATACTCGGTGCTCGCAGAATGGGTTTCCTGACCAGCCTTCCCTAGCTTGTAAATCTTTTTGTTCATCTCTGTACGATGATGATAACCATTTTGTCCAGCCCTGGCAACTGTAAATGAAACCCTAGCTGGATGCCATGCACCAATACAGGCAACCTTACGAAGCCCACGATGGGTCTTGCGAGGAAGGCGGGTGACACCCCAACGAGTAACAACACCCTCATAACCCTTACCTTTGGTCACCCCTATGATGTCAATCATCTCATCCTTCTGGAACACAGCATCAATAGGAACCTGCTTTTCAAAAAAGTTATAAGCAAAGTCCACCTTCTTGGCAACGTCTCCACCATTCACTTGTATCTCCATAAGGTGGGCCTTTTTCTGCTTTAGCCCTTTCATCTTCCGAATCTACAAATTCAAAAACATCAAAGATACATGATAAAGTATAAATGATGATTGATGACAAGAATGACAGTTGAAATTCAAGAAAATTGATTACCTGTGTGTGAGCCAGCACACGAATCACAGAACAGTACTTCTTCATTTTTTCTAACTGTGATTGAATATCCTTTTTCCCTCCTTCACTCTCATACTTCTTTGAATACTTGCTGAAAGCCTTCTTCTTAGACTTGCACCAATTCTTGTAGAATCTCCTTTTCACATCCTCATTAAGATGTTGGGCCCAAACAGTATTCAGAGATCGGAGACCACGGGGTGTTTTGACATATCCAACAACCCCTACAACAATCATTGGCGGTGCTTCTATAATTGTTACAGCTTCACATGTCTCCTTCTTGTGGAGTTCTGAATACCAAGAATTTTTATCAGCACACGAGCAATAGGATACAAACAAAACGACACACTTGACCCTCATTCCCTCTCAGTATTGGAAAACAATAGGATACTAACAAAAATTATGATGTAGGAAAGGTATGTCCTCCTTAAATTGTTCACTTGACAGGAATAAATTGAAAAGGAAAAAGGAATGAACAAATTTTTACAAAAGTAAGTTGACGGTTTTAACATTTAAATCAACACTTTCTAGAAAATATGTATACAGGGTTTAGTGTGTATATAATAATGTGTTGGAATAATATAGCATGAATATCCCTAATAAGAGAAAATGCATAGGAGTGAACCAACTCACTTGACCCCGGTTTTTCAACTTCTCTAACAATATGAGTCATCCCAGCTTTGTATCCAAGGAATGCAGTTAATCTGCATGGCTTTGCCGGATCATCTTTGGGGAAAGCCTTCACTGTATAAAGACATCAACAGGTACCAGCCTTTATAATAATTCATACATGGATACACAATTAATATCCAGGATATTTGTGGTAACTAATTAATTCAAAAAGCTGAGCGCAAAACAGAATGATGTAGGCTTCAACATTCTTGAGCATGCACTAATTTGTAAAGTTCAAATTATTTTCTTACACAATTTAAGCAAAATATGAATTACCAATATTTTGTGAGAAACATTAATTACCGGTGAAAAAATATTGTGCGAAAAAAATATCCTCACTAGACTAAGCAACCATTATCTTAGACATTTGCAAAAACAAAAAGCGGTCAACAAGAGAAAACATTCTTGGTAACAACATGCATTGTAATAATTGATGTCATAACTCTATTTAAAAAACCTTAATGTAGTTGAAGCTCCACATTAGCCAAATAATTTAAACTATAGCATATCAAATTATGTAAACTGTGGGAGTCGCAATGCATCAAAACTATGACGGAAAAAAATGATATTGACCTATAATCAGGAGGCTTTTTAAAAAAGAAAAAAAAGTAATTCAGCATCTTGATTGTATTAGCTTTCATCTAATAGACATAATTACCTCAAAACAAAGGACGACTTGGGTGAATCTGCTTGTCCAATGTTCACAACATAGACAAAGAATTACTCTAATACGAGTACTAAAATGACAAAGAAAGAGAAAAAAAATCCTTATGAAGCGAAAGACGTCATATAGGCACAATGGCATATGCCCCCATGAATGATGTATCTATCAAAAAATATTATAAATTTGATATCAAAATAACAAATGCACATAACTTTCATCCAGCTGATTACATCTTGAAAAAAGAGTACTTGAAATCAAATAATAAATTATCAGTTTGTAAAATAAATTTCAAACAGAGCCCAAGAAGGCAAAGACTACTGACAGATCCCAACCATAATTAATAAGGTGGAATGCCTAACTGAAAATCCAACAAATTTTAGGCTGTTAATTAGTAAATTTATTGGTGTAAATGACAAAGGGATGTACTTTAAAATACAAACCTCAGAGAAAGTTTAAGCAAGGGTATCCAGAAATTAACAGCCAAACAATGCATATAATGATCTTTTCATGTAACAGAAGAACAGTAATAGAAGAAAATAAAAGTTACAAAGCAGATAAAAATATATGAAACAATAAAAACCTTTTCCTCTGTGGCGGGCTGCCCTTTTTCTTGGTAGAAATCCTAAAGAACCGTGTCTTGGGTGCTCAAACTTGCGATGAGACATGCTTTCTTCTTGTAGTATCTCTGCAAAACTCATGGACTCAGGTGAAACAAACAACTTAACTCTAATTGTAAATGAAAGGATGTGCATCTATATACACACACACACTTCAATTTAAAACTGAAAGGAAAAAAAAGGTCCATGGACAATGGTCCAGGCTTCTTTACAAGCCTTTTAAACTAATGAAAATGAAGGTCCATTATCCCGCTTAATTTCAAGAATTTAAAACTAATGATATTGTTTATTATCAAGTTATAATTATGTTTCCACACAAAGGACTACTACGGAGTTAATTCATGTATGCAGACTTGGATTAATTCAGACCAAAAAATACTGCTCACAATAATAAATACATATGTACATGTATGTACGTTTAACCAGGCCAAAGGAAATACAACTGAGCCTGCAAAAACAACTGGAAAAACCAATTGAAGATGTGTTTAAATCACAATTCAAATACAACCTAGTACTTAATAATAACAAAATATCAAACTACACATTGATCAGTATTTAAATTACAATTCAAATACAACCTAGTACTTAATAATAACAAAATATCAAACTACACATTGATCAGCCAAATGTGACATTACTACCAGTCCCAACAGATAGAAAGAAATGCTCCTACACCAGAGGCCTATGGCACAAATATGTGCCAATTCTTGGGCTCATTCGTCTTTCAAACCAAACACCCAAAAATGGGTCTTGGCAAAAGAGCCATTTTAAGAATCCAGCCTTGATTACTCAACATTTACTGCTTGGGAGGCAATTTCAATCATCACAAGGAAATGAGTAACATCATCATCTAAACTGAAGCAAAGGCAGTCAATTAAATAACAAAACTAACAAAGACAGTTTTTTTAATAACAAATTCAAAATTTTGAAGATTCAAAAAAAAAATTGTAGATGGTAGAGCCTAAAAATAAAATTTTGTGCCAAAAAAATTGAGACCAAAGATCAAGCTTATACAAACAAGTTAGAAATTTTGGAAATGCTTATTACCAACATTCATAAACTACTATATATACATAATATATATAGCTACAACTTGGCAATTCTACACAATGATTCATATTTTATGAGTTTATTTAATCTGATCCATAGAATAAAAATCAAAAGCTAATGTAAAAAGCATCAGATTTATAAAATTAACAGGCAAAACTTGCCCAAATCTTACAACTTGATGGCCGAAAAATTGCTACAACAATACAAATAAAAAACTAAACTTTAACTGGTTGGCAGCTAATAAAGAACATTAAATTTTGCTGAAAAATTAAATTTAAAATCCAAAACAACATTGAAACATAAATTACAATAGCTTCCACCTTAAGCTTTCCCAGCATCTAAACATCGAAGAGATTTACAAACTATAATTGAATTGAAAGACAAACCATAATTGAAAGAATTACCTCCCGTACAACAGCAGAGATAGAAATTTACCTTCACACTGCAATTGCTCTCTGATTGAGGATGAACTCTAGGTTATTGAGTTTCATTTTGGACTTGGAGAGGCTTTATTGGGGATTTCACGGTTACGATTAATTCCGGGTTGCATACTGGCCGTTAGATCTAGGGTTTTGGAAAGAAGCTGCTGATATGGGCCGGCCTCAAATCTTATGGACTTTTATGCGGGTAAGGGCCCAATTTATTATCTTGTATGGTTGGTGTTTTGTTAATAGACCCGACAACAGTGAGTATGGTCCGTTAAATTAGGTAGTGTTTGATTACCTCTTATTGACTCTTAATGGATTTGCCTCTGATTCGGTCTTGTTTGGCAAAAAATTTTTTGTCCCTTAATGGTTCTTAATTGGTTAGACATAAAAATAAATCTATAGCATCCAAAGGAGCTTCTGAGCGATAAAATTTTTTTTGGGACAATAATAATCTCTTCTCTCCTTCATTGAAGTGAATCGCTGCTGCTCTTTTCCTTCTCTGAATCGCTGCTGCTCCTTTGTCTTCTTTCAGTAATCTTCTATCACTTTCTCTCTCTCTCTCTCTCCAAAATTGATTTTTCAGAGCCCTACCTCTACTTGTAAATGATCAGAAGCTCGGTGAGAAATTAAGCCGGCCGATCATGTCATTTTCTGATTCCAAATCTTCTTTTAAAAGCGGTGGCGGAGAGTATAAGAACTTCCGCCAAATCAACCGTGGAAGTATGCTTTTGATTTTGTTTCTCTCTCTCTCTCTCTTCATATTTTAGTTCAATTTCACATTTATGATAGCATGCATTTTTGGGGAAATAGAGATTAATGATCTGAGCTGCTGAATTTGTAATTATTTTTAAAAAAAATCCAAATCTAGATTTATTATGCTATGTTGATATTTTTGGGACATGATACTATGTTTGAAGTTAATTTAAATTGTACGTTTTCATTTTTATTTTATCATATTGTGGTCAAAATATTATAATTATGTATTTAAAATACTATTCAGACCTTCTGATTATCAAACAAGTTTTGTTTAAACTGTTCAGAGGGTTAAAATGGTAAAATATTTTTATTCAGATATTTTAGAAAAATTAATTATCAAACAACATTTTTTCATTCAGACGCAATTCTATTCAGATGCTCTATATTATTCAGACGTCTAAACTGTTCAGGTCTTAACACTCAGTTTTATCAAACACCACCTTAGTAGTTATTATTCCTTCTGTCCCAAAACAGAGTCCATTTCTAAAATAATCCTAAAAAATGTAACCCGACATACTTTCAAATTTGTTGTCCATAAAAAGTGATTAAATTTCAAAATCTTAATTTTACTTGCAACACTCTTTTCCTTTTGAATTGAATTAGAAAGTTAAAAGTGTGAAATAATCACGCGAGTTGCGACAAAATTATTCATTTTGTTAATAATAAATTTATATATATAGGATAAAATTGAATAATTGAGTCAAATCGTATTTTTTAAATCGAATTATTTCGATTATTAGGTTATTCGGGTATTGTGATGCCTCCAAAATAGGTATACATCACCCATTCTGAGTCGTCAAATACATTGTACAGAAAATAACTACAACTTCATTATTACAATTGTCGTGCAAAATACGACAACACATACGCTGTGAGTTTAAATACAAATATTGTCTTCTAGACAGTATTCAAACTCAAATAGGTCCTCATTACAATTATTGAAATACTATTTTACAAAATAGTGATGACTGCTAAAACAACTGACTGAGAACATCACTCCACACCCCGACTAATTCCCATTATATTATCGCCTCCTAAGAAGAAAAATGAAACAAAAAGAAAAAGGGTGAGTTCAACTAGCCCAGTAAAGAACATTATGACTAAAATAATGAACAATAAATTATCGTTAGTCTTCAACAAATCAAATAAAATATAATGGACAACAAGTTTTAGATCAATATTCGTAGCGAAAATAACAATTCATTAGAAGAGTTAAGTAGATAATGAAATCTAATATCATCTATGAATTTAAAAGTCCATCATTAATATTTTGTCCATGTAACATCAATCAACATTCATCTTGAATCAGATATTCATCTTTGCACTACGGGCAAAAGCTATTCATTTGTATCACAAGTTAGTCATGTTCATCTCAACATTTATTCATCTTTGCACTACGGGCCAAAGATATTCATCAGGTAATAATTCATCTTTGCACTACAGACCAAAGATATTTGGTTATATCATCATTTAGGACTGAGGATGATGAAAATATTTTAAAGAAACGAATCCAGTGAGATAAAAGGACAAAGATTATAGATTCGTACTTTGGATAATCCAAGTTCAAAAATACTCCATAATAAATCGTAGTGCAGTAAAATTCAAGAATGAAGATCAAAACATGGATACAATCAAAGATAGTAACCATAATAGACATCTTGGACAAAGAAGAAAAATTTTTATTTTTCTGTGAATAGTGCCGTATACGTAAATAGTGCCGATACGTGAATAGTAACCCCGACACAAAAAGGTAAAAATTTCACAAGAAAACTGTGACGCCCCCAAAATTAGGTATACATCACCCATCTTGGGTCGTCAGATACATGGTACAGAATACAAATACAACTGTCGTGTACAATACGACAAAACATAACTGTGAGTTTGAATACAATTATTGTCTACTAGAGACTATACAAACTCAAAAGGAGTCCTCATTACAAATATTGTCACACTATTTAACATAATAGTGAGGACTACTAATACTATCATATGGTCCATTACTCCGTTCCCCGACTCTTCCCAGCTATATTCTCATTTCCTGAAGAGAACAATGAAAGAAAGGGTGAGCTCAACTAGCCCAGTAAGAAATATTATGACTAAAATAATGCAGAATAAATTATCATTAGCCTTCAACAGTGTTAAACTGATAAAATATAACGAACATCAAGTTTAACTGCAGCGGAACAAGCAATCCATTAAAAGAGTCAAGTAGAAAATAAAATCTACTATCTTCTATGATTTAAAAGGTTTTTCAACACTGTTATCGCTGGGACTCAGCTTGATAAAATAATCCACATCATCGAATCACCCCTGCATTACGGCAAAGGATATTCGTGTATTCATTAATGGTCATGATCATGCTAACAACTGTCCATCAATGCACTACGGGCCAATGAGGACTTTTACCACATCATTTATAACATTACGGTCATAATTATACCGAATAATCCCTGGTCATAATCATACCAAGTCCATCTATGCACTACAGGCCACAGATGACTTTCAACATTTTATAAACATGAGGATGATGACAATGATATAAGAATTCAATAAAACAAGTTCAAGAATTAATTTATCCAAGAATTAACAACGTCCAAATTGTCAACATGATACTGCTTTGTGGAGTAAAATTCAAGAATACTTAGAAGAATATTTTCATGAAAAGATACTGGATGAAACACAATTATCAAGGATATTCCACAAATTTCATGGAGTATAGAAGTCAAAACTTAACCAACTGAGTATAATAAAGAATGGAATAACAAAAGAAATCACCATGCATGCGATAGACCGCACAGACAGGTTATTCCAACATAATAATAAATAATAGAACCAGGTCCGGCGTAAAACGCACAGACAGGATATTCCAACAGAATAATAATAAAGACGGAACCAGGTCCGGTGTAAAACACACAGACAGGATGTTCTAACAGAATAATAATAAAGACGGAACCAGGTCCGGCGTAAAACGCACAGACATGATATTCTAACAAAATAATAATAAAGACGGAACCACGTCCGGTGTAAAACACACAGACAGGATGTTCCAGCAGAATAATAATAAAGACGGAACCAGGTCCGGCGTAAAACACACAGACAGGATGTTCCAATAGAATAATAGAAGAATGTCACCAAGTATAGGGTAGACCGCGTATACAGGTTATTCCAACAGAATAATAAAAAATAGAATAACAACAGTTCTCTTCATGAATAAGAAAGAATAACACCCCTTACCGTTTTAAAGAAGAACTAAAATAAGGAAGCAGTTAAGTAGCAGAATACTTTTCTTCTCTCTCTCTATAGTTTCTCTCTCTAGAGTTCAGTGAATTCGTAAGAAATAATGAAGGAATGAGCTGCTATTTATAGAAAAATAGAATGTATAGTAACTAATCCATGAACGGTCCAGATTGATTACTTTAATCTGATGGTCCATATTTAAAGAAAAATCTTTTAAATAAAGTATAATATATTATATTTATAGAATAACTTTAATAAAGTATTCTGTTTTATATAAAAAGATGTTTCTGTTTTATTACGTTAATAATACGAATAAAACAAAACTTCATTATCGCTAAATAATTCATATTATTAACTGACAATAATTGAATCAAACTAAGTGACTTCTCACATAAGTATTAATAATCAATACCGTGTACTACTATGCAACCACACGTATTACTGTACTTTTACTACCGAGTAGTTCAACAGTATCAATGGTAAAACTTCCGCCGTTATTTTTAATAAAATATTTTTGTCGTTTTCTCAATTCGACAATAATTTTGTTGTGGGGTCCACCAATGATTGTGCCGTTGTACGAAAATTCCCTGTTAAAATGAATATTCCCCGACCAATCGAATATTATATAACAACTTGCATACTTTGCAAAATTTATAAATATTATCCACAACTATAACATTATATCAAACCAACTGTGACAACCCCAAAACAGGTCCATTCCATCCAACCTATTCTGAGTCGCCAAATACATGGTACAGAAAATAACTACAACTTTATTACAACAATTGTCGTACAAAATACAACAACACATATGCTGTGAGTTTGGATACAAATATATACTAAATGTGACTCATGTCCCAATCGTGGACAACACCTCACAATGATACCTTACATAAAGGTATAGTCAAAAACTGTTTTAAAAATTAGAATATTTGGGAAGTGCACAAGGAAACCTTCGTACATGGGAGGCCATGCATCTAGGTTATGATAGATATCATATGGCCACAGAATTATCCTTGGTTGACCCAATAGACCCCAAAGAAAAACGAGAAGTTTACTATCATATTCTTCCCAATGGTGAGTCTTCTCTTGACATATCATTATCTCCACTGTCTCTAATTGAAAATTATACTTCAAACAAATACCAAGATTATATAGGTAGTGCTCGTAAAGATACTCAGCAAGTGGATGAGTACAACCCTGTATTATGATGACATGAGGTTGTATGTCATTAGACATCTTGTATGATAGTGACAAAACACCCTTCCAACGTTGGGTTCGCTTCACCCTAGATGATTCACCAAATATAACTACTAAATAATGACCACCGTTCTATTCCCCTGTTACCCCCGCTCGACCCAGCTACACTCTTATTACCTGAAAGGAATTGTGAAACAGAAGGGTAAGCACAAATAACCCAGTAAAGAATATAATGACTAAAGATAAATAAGTTATCAATAGCCTTCAACAGAATTAAATCAGAGATTTAGAACATATGGTAGATGATAAAAAATTTCAACCATAGTTGCAGCGGAACGAGCAATCCATTAGAAGAGTCAAATAGACTATAAAGTCTATTATCTTCTCCATGTTAAAAATCCACCAACAATGTTTTATCCCTGTAACATCAATCAACAATTCTGGTCCACAATCATATGAATAACTCATAATCATAGTTGTAGTTCTACATTCCTCTTCTCATCCATGACGAAAATAATTTTCATCACATATGTTTACCTGAAACATCAAAGATCATGGTTACACCAAATCACATTTCCTGTTCATAATCATACTAATAACTTCATCTTTGTACTACAACCAAAGATATTCATTTGTATCACCAGTTAGTCATGTTCATCTCAATACCTGTTCATCTTTGCACTATTGGCCAAAGATATTCAACAACATGTCATCTTTGCACTACGGGCCAAAGATATTCATCAACAATTCATATTTGCACTATTGGCCAAAGATATTCATCAACAATTCATCTTTGCACTACTGGTCAAATATATTCAACCACATGTCATCTTTGCACTACAGGCCAAATATATTCAACAATAGTTCATATTTGCACTACAGGCCAAATATATTCATCAACAGTTCATATTTGCACTATAGGCCAAATATATTAATATCTCAAAGAAATATGTAACCATTTTATAATCTATATAAATAATAATTATAACCATATTGATCAATTCACCTTTGCACTTAAGCTAAAGATATTCAATTATAAATTCAATGGTCATGATCATACCAGTCAACAATTCAACTTTGCACTACTGGCCAAAAGGAACCCATAGTCATGATCATACCAAAAATCTACCCATATTTACACTCAAGTCAAAGAGAAATATCATCATTAGGGTTATAAAAATGTTATATATATGATAATAAAATCAATATAATCAACATATAGATTTAATCTCAAGAGTAATATTCATAAATCAACTATAATTTGGTCAGAAAAAGAAACCAATTTTATCGTGAATAGTAACTCGTGAATAGTAACTCATGAATAGTAACTTGTGAATAGTAACTCGTGAATAGTAACTCATAAATAGTAAACCCGACACAAAAAGGTAAAAATTTTACAATAAAATACATACCAATATCTCGGTATAATGATATTGAAAGAATAATATTTCTTAAGCGTATAAACAATTTAATTGTTTACACTTTACTAAATAATGCATTTAATCATCCTAAAATGCCAAACTCATAAGATTTCATTACCAATAACCAAAACCCTCATCAAAAATCTGCATATACCTCATTCTCAAGCCATAAAATCTTATTTTTTAATTTTCTTACTTCACATAACATATTTAATTCATTTACTTATAACTAGTCCATTTTCATGAAAAATACCAAATCAGTTCCAAAAATATTTCTTTTCTGGAATTTAGCAGAATATAGTCTCATATTGAACATATATTTTTCTCAGAATTTTTAAAATTCATTTACTATTTTTCATATGGCCAAAAAGCCGAATATTTAGACATTTATCATAAATTGTAATTTTATCCAAAAATTTCGAAATTCACAGAGGATACTGATATTATATAGATACACTTCTAATAAAATTTTTATCAATTTTGGAGTTAACCACAAGGAGTTATAAGCGGTTACTTTTAAAATAGTCTTTTTTCGTAAAATGCATAACTCTTAATCCATATATCCAAAAATCACCATTTTTGGACACAATCAATAAAATTCATCAAAATATAATTTTAAATTTTTCCAGAATTTTCTGAAGGTCAAAAGAATTACGAACTGAAAAACATAATAACCCTTAAAATCCCTTACTATCCCTTACCTCAAAAGAGCAGCACTTCTGACTGGATATCGGATACGACGCTGAAGGAAACTTGCACTGATGAATAGCAACTCACCAAGTATCTAAATACTCAAAAAATACACTCAATAATCTAGAGAGAAAAATAGAGAAAACTTATGAATTCTGGTGTGATTTTCAATTCTAACTTAGCCCTCTATTTATAAGAAAATGTTAGCACGCCGAAGCAGACTTAACCTGTAACCTGATGGCTTTACCTGCTACTATTCCCACCCACCACATTTGAATAAAAA
Source organism: Panax notoginseng (assembly GCA_016801055.1). NCBI lineage: Eukaryota > Viridiplantae > Streptophyta > Magnoliopsida > Apiales > Araliaceae > Panax > Panax notoginseng. Next base: position 14,731,713 of record CM029017.1, on the reverse strand, counting down.
TCTCAGCACATTTCTTCACCAACCAAGAGTGGGGCCCACCAATTCTAGAATTTTCTACCAAAATGATTAACTCCGAAAATTTAATAATTTCTGAACCAGTCATCTCGTAAAATTCATAACAAATCATACATTCATTTTTAACGGTTCAAAATTTATGGACATATACTCAACTTATATATGTATAACATATCCAAATATTACCACGATCCAACGGTCGGATTAAAAATTATAACCCTCGCAAAATATCTAAAAAACCCTAATTTGATTTTCAATACCTCCGTTCCGATAAAAATACAGATAAAATACCTCAACATTAACTCCTTCATTTTTAACCACAAAAATATATCCCTCATTTATATCCATATAAAATAAATATTTTCTTATCATATGAATCAATAATTAATTATTCATAAATAATATTACAGAATCACATTTATGACAACCAGGCCGTTCCAAGGAAAGAGGGGGCTTTCCAATAAAAATTTCTCCTTATTGGCGCGCAATTAGGTGACCAAACCTCTCCTTAGACAGAACTTTCTAGACATTGCCGATAATGTTATCTAATAATATTATTCAAATAATATGAATTATTGATCTGATAATGGGAAATACTGTGCAGTGATAATTATTGAACAACAATAATATAAAATTTCAACGTAGCAATTATTGAATCAATAAAATAAAATATTAAACAGTAATTACTGTAACAATTATTGAGTAGTGCCTTCTTACGTAAGAATCAATAATTTCAAAAATACTATGCAATACCGTGTGCTACTGTGCAATTACTGTATTTTAATCACCGGGTATTCTAACAGTGTTAACGGTAACAACTACGCCGCTATTTGTAAAAACTCAAATTTGTCGTTTTCTTCATCCGACAGTTATTCTGTTATGGGGCCCACAAATGGCTGCGCCGTAGTACGAATATTTCCCGACAGAAAGAATATTCTACGACCAAACGAATATTCCCCGACAAAAATGAATATTTTATAACCACTTGTGTATTTTGAAAAAAAATTCATATATCACCCTTAACTTTAACATTTATCAATTTAACCATTTACTGAATAGTAATTATAAGAAAAATTGAATATTTTTATTTCATAAAATTCGGGGTCTTACAACTGTACTTTTACTACCGAGTAGTTCAACAGTATCAATGGTAAAACTTCCGCCGTTATTTTTAATAAAATATTTTTATCGTTTTCTCAATCAGACAATAATTCCGTTGTGGGGTTCATCAATGATTGTGCCGTTGTACGAATATTCCCTGTTAAAACGAATATTTCCCGACCAATCGAATATTATATAACAACTTGCGTACTTTGCAAAATTTATAAATATTATCCACAACTATAACATTATATCAAATTAACTCCATAATATTCAAAAATGATATTTATAGAAAATTTGTCTTTATTTATAAAAGTTGGGGTCTTACAAAAACTCATACTTTGTGAATAGTACTCGTGAATAGTACCATATTCATGAATAGTGCCGTATACATGAATAGTACCGTATACGTGAATAGTAACATCGACATGAAAAGAAAAAAAGTTCACAATAAAATTCATAAAAATATTTTAGCATAATGATATTGAACGAAATAACAACATTTACAAAAAAATTAGCATCTTTTACCTCAAAAGAACAGTACTTCTGACTGGAATATCGAATATAAAGCTGAAGAAAATTTGTACTGAATAGCAACTCACAAAGTATTTAAATACTCACAAAATATGCTCGATAATATAGAGAGAGAAAGTTTATGATTCTGGTGTGATTTTCAATTCTAACTAAGCACCCTATTTATTAGAAAATACTTAGAACGTCAAAGCAGACTAACCAACTACCTGATGGCTTTACCTGTTACTACTCACGCCCATCGCTTTTGAAATAAAATTTGAGCACATTTATTACCAACCAAAAGTGTGGTCAACCATGTTTTTAATAAAAATATTTATTTCTGAAACTTCAATAATTCATAAAAAATAGTCTTTTTATCAAAAAAATCTATGTTCTTTGCATATAAAATTTAATTCTCTACAACTTTGTAAATTTTTTTTTTCTAAATTCTAAATAAAAAATGTTCGAAATCCACATACGGACGATTTTAATACCTCCATTCCGACAAAATACTGATAAAACACCTTAACGTTAATTCTTTCATTTATATCCACATAAAACTAAATATTTCCTGATCATATAAATTAATAAATAATTATTCACAAATAATATTACAGAATCACAATATGACAACCAGGTCGTTCCCAGGAAAGAAGGGCTTTCTGATAAGAATTTCTCCTTATTGGCGAGCAATTAGGTGACCAAACCCATTTCCTATAGAGAATTTCCTTAGACATTGTCAATAATGCTATCTAATAATATTATTCAAATAATATAAATTATTGATCTGATAATGGAAAATACTATGCAGTGATAATTATTGAAACAATAATAATATAAAATATCAACGTAGCAATTATTGAATCAATTAAATAAAATATTGAATAGTAGTTACTGTAACAGTTATTGAGTAGTGTTGTGACGCCCCCAAAATAGGTATACATCACATATTCTGAGTCGCCAATACATGGTACAGAATACAAATACAATCTTTAATATATAACAAGAGAGCTGTGAATTGTAATACAAATACTGTCTTCTAGACAATATCCACTCTCAGAATAAGTCCTCATTATATTTATTGTCACACTATTTCATAGAATAGTGAGGACTACTAATGCTATCATCTGGTCCATCACTCCGTTCCCTGACTCGTCCCAGCTATATTCTCATTTCTTAAAGAGAACAGTGAAAGAAAGGGTGAGCTCAACTAGCCCAGTAAGAAATATTATGACTAAGATAATATAAAATAAATTATCATTAGTCTTCAACAATATTAAACTGATAAAATAAAATAGACATCAAGTTTAATTACAGCGGATCAAGCAATCCATTAAAAGAGTCAAGTAGAGAATAAAATCTACTATCTTTTATGATTTAAAAGGTTTTTCATGACTTTTATCGCTGAGACTAAGCTTAATAAATAATCCACATCATTCCTGCACTACGACCAAGGATATTCATTAGTATCACGACCACAAATTATTCATGCACTACGGGCTAAGGATATTCGTATATTCATCAATGGTCATGATCATGCCAACAACTGTCCATCACTACGGGCCAATGAGGACTTTTACCACATCATTTGTAACATTACGGTCATGATTACATCGATTAATCCCTGGTCATAATCATACCAAGTCCATCTATGCACTACAGACCATAGATGACTTTCAATATAATATAAACATGAGGATGATGACAATGAAATAAGAATTCAATAAAACAAGTTCAAGAATTAATTTATCCATGAACCAATAACGTCCAAATTGTCAACATGATACTTTTTTTATAGAGTAAAATTCAAGATTGTTCAGAAGAATATTTCCATGAAAAGATACTAGATGAGGCGTAATTATTAAGGATATTCCACTAATTTCATGGAGTATAGAAGCCAAAGCTTTAACCAACTGAGTATAATATGATATATAAAATTGCAAATGGATTTTTTCCCGCCATGCGGTAATCCACGTAGACAGATCATTTCCACAATTTAATAAGGAATGAATACGAATGATCATTCACCATGTATGTTCTAATCCACATGGACAGGTTATTCCAACAGAATAATAAAGAATGGAATAACAGAAGAATTCACCATGCATGCGATAGACCGCACAGACAGGTTATTCTAGCAGAATAATAAATAATGGAACCAGGTCATGCGTAAACGCACATACAGAATATTTCGACAGAATAATAAAGAATGGAATCAGGTCATGCGTAAACGCACAGACATGATATTCCAACAGAATAATAAAGAATGAAATAATAACAGAATTTACCATGCATGCGGTACTTCCCATAGACAAGTTATTCCAACTGAATAATAAGGAATGAAATAATAGAAGAATTTCACCATGTATGCGGTACTTCGCATATACAGGTTATTCCAACATAATAATAAAGAATGGAATAACAGAAAAATTTCACCATGTATGCGATAATTCGCATATACAGGTTATTCCAACATAATAATAAGGAATAGAATAACAGAAGAATTTCACCAAGTATAGGATAGTCCACGTATACTGGTTATTCCAGCAAAATAATAAAGAATGAAATAATAGAAGTTCTCTTCATGAATACAAAAGAAATAATACCCCTTACGAGTACAACAAATAATATCCCTTACCGTAAAAGAAACTGGATATAGGAAAAGAAAGGTAACAGACTTCTCTTCTTCTTTCTCTCTATAATTTTCTCTCTAGAGTATCAGTGAATTCGTAAGAAATAATGAAGGAATGAGCTTCTATTTATAGAAGAATGGACTGCATAGTAACTAATTCACAAACGATCTAGATTGATTTACTTTAATCTGACGGTCCATATTTAAAGCAAAAACTTTTAAATAAAATATAATATATTCTATTTATAATCTAATAAAATGAATAACTTTATAAAAGATTTTACTATCCAAACACTATGCAGGCACTATGCAAATACTATGCATAATAAAATATAATATATTCTAATTATTATCTAATAAAAATATAACTTTATAAAAGTATTCTGTTTTATATAAAAAGATTTTACTATTAGCCTAATAAAACGAATAACTTTATAAAAGTATTCTGTTTTATATAAAAAGCTTTTCTGTTTTATTACATTAATAATACCAATAAAACAAAACTGAGTGACTTATCACGTAAGCATCAATAATCAATACCGTGTGCTACTATGCAACCACGCGTATTACTGTACTTTTACTAACGAATAGTTTAACAGTATTAATGGTAAAACTTCCGCCGTTATTTTCAATAAAATATTTTTGTCGTTTTCTCAATCCGATAATAATTCTGTTGTGGGGTCCACCAATGATTGTGTCGTCGTACGAATATTTCCGGTTAAAACGAATATTCCCTGACCAATCGAATATTATATAACAACTTGCGTACTTTACAAAATTTATAAATATTACCCACAACTATAACATTATATCAAATCCACACCATAATATTAAAAAAAATATTTTGAGAAATTTAAATCTTTATTCATAAAATCTGGGGTTTCACAATCTCCCCTCCTTATGAAATTTCACCCTCAAAATTTACGTACGCACTTGATATGCCAAAGAGGTGAGGATACCTTAATTTTATTTCAGATTCTAACTCTTGAGGTATATCCTTGAATACCTTTATCGTCGAAAATATTGCACATTGCATACGTGCATGCCCGACGTCCTCCGATTGCCTCTAAAAACACAATAGTCCCAAAGATAACCATTTTTATCCCTTCTAACGATCTCAAATTAAATAACTTAAAGAACAAACGTTGTAGATCTATTCGTTCTCGTTCTGGATCATCTTGAATCACCTCAGTCGGAGTTCGTATGAAAAAGTTATGCCTAATTTACTAAAGGACGTCCAAACAGATTTTGGCTTAACACTAGACCAGTGCCTAGGCGCCCAAAAATGGCCTTAGGCAAGAGCCTAGGCGCCCAAGAACAGATTCCAAGCGCCGAGTCTAGTGCCTAGGTGTAAGATCCCAACTTTTATAAATAAAGATGAATTTTTTATAAATATCATTTTTGAATATTATGGAGTTAATTTGATATAATGTTATAGTTGTGGGTAATATTTCTAAATTTTGAAAAGTACGCAAGTTGTTATATAATATTCGATTGGTCGGGGAATATTCGTTTTAACAGAGAATATTCGTACAACGGCACAATCATTGGTGGACCCCCACAACGGAATTATTGTCGGATTGAGAAAACGACAAAAATATTTTATTGAAATAACGTCGGAAGTTTTACCGTTAACTGTTGAAACACCCGGTGTTAAAAGTACTGTAATACGCGTGGTTGCATAGTAGCACACGGTATTAATTATTGATACTTACGTGATAAGTCACTCAGTTTTGCTTATTTTATAAACACTCATTTACCTATTTTTCAAAATAATTGGTAGAAGATGCTTCAGTATGTATATATAATATATGTGTGTGATAAGGATGTATATGATAAGGATGTGTATGAAAATGACGTGTGGGGTGGGGGAAAGAAAAAAAAATGAAAATGGGGGTTACGTATATATATATGGTAATGTTATATATATATATATATATATATATATATATATACATATATATATATATATGATGGATAATGACATGTGGGTGGGGCCCACATGTTGGAAGAAGAATTTGGGGGAAAAGCTGAGAAATTTTTCAACGGAGGAGGTTGTTTTTTTCAAACAACATGTGTTATATATATATATATATATATATATATATATATATATATATTATATTTTATTTAAAATTTTTTTTTTAAATATGGACCATCAGATTAAAGTAATCAATCTGGACCGTTCATGGATTAGTTACTATGCATTCTATTTTTTTATAAATAGCAGCTCATTCCTTCATTATTTCTTACAAATTCACTGAACTCTAGAGAGAGAAACTATAGAGAGAGAGAGAAGAAAAGTATTCTGCTACTTAACTACTTCCTTATTTCAGTTATTCTTTAAAACGGTAAGGGGTGTTATTCTTTCTTATTCATGAAGAGAACTGTTGTTATTCCATTTCTTATTATTCTGTTGGAATAACCTGTATACGCGGTCTACCCTATACTTTGTGACATTCTTCTATTATTCTGTTGGAACATCCTGTCTGTGTGTTTTACACCGGACCTGGTTCCGTCTTTATTATTATTCTGTTGGAATATCCTGTCTGTGTGTTTTACACCGGACCTGGTTCTGTCTTTATTATTATTCTGTTGGAATATTCTGTCTGTGTGTTTTACACCGGACCTGGTTCCGTCTTTATTATTATTCTGTTGGAATATCCTGTCTGTGCGGTCTATCGCATGCATGGTGATTTCTTTTGTTATTTCATTCTTTATTATACTCAGTTGGTTAAGTTTTGACTTCTATACTCCATAAAATTTATGGAATATCCTTGATAATTGTGTTTCATCCAGTATCTTTTCATGAAAATATTATTCTAAGCATTCTTGAATTTTACTCCACAAAGCAGTATCATGTTGACAATTTGGACGTTGTTAATTCTTGGATAAATTAATTCTTGAACTTGTTTTATTGAATTCTTATATCATTGTCATCATCCTCATGTTTATAAAATGTTGAAAGTCATCTGTGGCCTGTAGTGCATAGATGGACTTGGTATGATTATGACCAGGGATTATTCGGTATAATCATGACCGTAATGTTACAAATGATGTGGTAAAAGTCCTCATTGGCCCGTAGTGCATTGGTGGACAGTTGTTGGCATGATCATGACCATTAATGAATACACGAATATCCTTGGCAGTAGTGCAGGGGTGATTCGATGATGTGTGTAAGACCCCAACTTATTAATGAATAAAATCAAATTTTCTCTAAATATTATTGTGAATAATAAGGGGTTAATTTGATATAATACTTTGGTTATGGGTGAAATGTGCAAATTTTGCAAAATAAGCAAGTGGTTATAAAATATTTATTTTTGGTCGGTGAATATTCGGTTGGTCGTGGAATATTCTTGCTGTCGGGGAATATTCGTACGACGACGCAGCCTTGTGTGGGCCCCATAACGGAAAGCGATTGGATGAAGAAAACGACAAGTATAAGTTGTTTATTAATAATGGCGTAGTTGTTACCGTTAACACTGTTTAGATACCCGGTGGTTAAAAATACAGTAATAACGCGTGGTTGCATAGTAGCACACGGATTGCACAGTATAGTTGAATTATTGATTCGTACGTAAGAAGGCACTACTCAATAATTGTTACAGTGATTACTGTTCAATATTTTATTTTATTGGTTCAATAATTGCTGCATTGATATTTCATATTATTGTTGTTTCAATAATTGTTACTGCACAGTATTTTCATTTATCAGATCAATAATTCATATTATTTGAATAATATTATTATATAACATTATTGGCAATGTCTAGAAAGTTCTGTCTAAGGAGAGGTTTGGTCATCTAATTGCGCGCCAGTAAGGAGAAATCCTTATTGGAAAGCCCCCTCTTTCCTGGGAACGGCCTGGTTGTCATAAATGTGATTCTGTAATATTATTTGTGAATAATTAATTATTGATTCATATGATAAGGAAATATTTATTTTATGTGGATATAAATGAGGGATATATTTTTGTGGTTAAAAATGAAGGAGTTAATGTTGAGGTTTTTATCCATATTTTTGTCGGAATGGAGGTATTAAAAATCAGGGTTTTTGAGATATTTTGCGGGGGTTATAATTTTTAATCCGACCGTTGGATCGTGGTAATTTTTGGATATGTTATACATATATAAGTTGAGTATATGTCCACAAATTTTGAACCGTTAAAAATGAACGTATGATTTATTACGAATTTTACATGATGACTGGTTCAGAAATTGTTGAATTTTCGGAGTTTATCATTTTGATGGAAAATTCTAGAATTGGTGGGCCCCACTTGTGGTTGGTGAAGAAATGTGCTGAATTATATTTCAAATGTGGTAGGTGGGAATAGTAGCAGGTAAAGCCATCAGGTTGCAGGTCAAACCTACCAAAATTTTCCTATAAATAGAGGGCTAAGTTAGAATTGAAAATCACACCAGAAACAAGTTTTCTCTCTTTCTCTCTCTAGATTATTGAGTGTATTTTGTGAGTATTTAGATACTTTGAGAGTTTCTATTCATCAGAGCAAGTTTCTTTCAGCCTTATACCGGTATTCCGACCAGAAGTACTGATATTTTGAGGTAAGGGATATTATTTTCTTCTTAATGATATTATTTTCTTCAATATCATTATGCTGAAATATTGATATGAGTTTTTATCAAATTTGGAACTTTTGTGTCGGGGGTTACTATTCACGTATACGGCACTATTCACGTATACGGCACTATTCACGAATACGGCACTATTCACCGAAAAATAAAATTTTTCCTTTTTGTCCAAGATGTCTATTATGGTTACTATCTTTGATTGTATCCATGTTTTGATCTTTATTTTTGAATTCTGCTTCACAATTGATTATTATGAAGTATTATTGATCTTGGATAAACTGTTATACGAATCCCTACTATTTGTCCTTCTGTCTCATTGGATTCGTTCTCTTTAAGATATTTTTCATCATCCTCAGTCCTAAATGATGATATTACTGAATATCTTTGGCCTGTAGTGCAAAGATGTATAATTACTTGATGAATATCTTTGGCCTGTAGTGCAAAGATGAACAGGTGTTGAGATGAACATGACCGACTGATGATACAAATGAATATCTTTGGCCTGTAGTGCAAAGATGAATATTTGGTTAAAGATGATTATTAATTGATGTTACAGGGATAAAATATTGATGATGGACTTTTAAATCTTAGAAGATAGTAGAATTCTTTCTCTACTTGACTCTTCTAATGGTTTGCTGTTTCCGCTGCAGTTGTTGATCTAAAACTTGTTGTCGATTATATTCTATCAGATTTTTCCCTGTTGAAGACTAACGATAATTTGTTGTATATTATCTTAGTCATAATATTCTTTACTGGGCTAGTTGAGCTCACCCTTTTCCTTTTTGTTCCATTTTTCTTCTCAGGAGGTGAGAACATAGCAGGATCTAGTCGGGGTATGGAGTGATGGTTCTAGAAAGATGTATTAGCAGTCCTCACTATTTCTGTAAAATAGTGTTTGAATAATTGTAATGAGGATTTATTTGAGTGTGGATATTGTCTAGAAGACAATATTTGTATTTAAACTCACAGTATGTGTTGTCGTATTTTGCACGACAATTGTATTATTGAAGTTGTAGTTTGCTTTCTGTACCATGTATTTGGCGACTCAGAATGGGTGTTGTATACCTATTCTGGGGGCGTCACAGTTAGTATCAAAGCTTAGGGATATGATCCCTGGCTGAGATGTGAGACAAGAACTAGGAGGGGAGAGACGGGGAATTCCTTCGCTAGTATGACCTGACTAAGTTTATTTGGTGTTTATTTGGTCGGTCAGAGTATAGGGATAATATATGACATGACTATTAACCCTTGTTTTATGGCAGTATTTAAGAATGGCAGCTGAGAACGTTAATAATGGAGTAAATCAGACCGTGGAGACACCTTTGATCACTACCCAGGGGAACGTGCAACGGGAAGGCAATATTCCTCCTGTAAACAACGTTACCGAGCAAACGATGAATGATGGAATGTTTAGGAGCTTTTTGCAGTTCATGCAAAATCAGACGAGGGAGACTCGTGTGCAGAATACGGGTGGAAATGATAACAACGCGCGGTTTGTCACAGCTAAGCAGTTCAAAGAATTGGGACCACCAGAATTTAAGGGAAAGCCGGATCCGATCATGGCGGAAACGTGGGTCAAGCAAATTACCAAGATATTTGATGTCTTGGGATGCACGGAGGAACAGAAGGTTCCATTCGCCACATTTATGTTCCGCGGTGAGGCAGACTACTGGTGGGAGTCTGTGAAGCGTACCCAGCCTGACGCACTCAACATGTCCTGGGAAACATTTCAAAAACTGTTCAATGACAAGTACTTTCCTGAAAGTATTCGTCATATGAAGGAGGTTGAGTTTATTAGACTGGAACAAAACAACATGACGGTGTCCCAGTACGAGGCGAAGTTTGCAGAGTTATCCAGGTTTGCACCTCATTTGGTCGAAAATGAGGAACGAATGACAAGGATGTTTCTGAGAGGTCTAAAACCCGAGATTCGGCAATATCTTATCTCTCATAAATTTTCTTTATATTCAGATGTTGTAAACAGGGCTCAATTATTAGAGCGAGATAATGAGTATGTGCAACCGAGGGACCACAACCAGGGTCATACCGGTGGCGGCAGTCATCGAAGCAATGAAAACCAGCAGGGAGGAAAACATTCGGACAAAAGCGGTAACCACTCTGGTGGTAATCGTGGTCGTGATAATAGAAGGAGCGAGTCGGGAGGAGATTTCAAGAAGAGAAGGTACAACAATGATAACGTGAAGACGTCAGCACAAACATCAACTATTTCTAGGGGAGGAGAACGACCACCGTCGTATGTTACAAATGTGGGAAAGAGGGACATATCAGCCCAAACTGCCCACAACAATCCAAGGTATGTTATAACTGTGGAAAGGAAGGTCATATAGCTCGAGAGTGTTCTGTAGCAAAACCAAGTTCAGCGGGGATGGTGACTCCAAAAGCTATCCCGGATAAGTCGAAATCAGCGGTTCCTGGAAGGGCGTTTGTCGTTACTGGCCAAAACGCGAGAAACCCGAACGAGGTGATCACGGGTAAGCTAATCTTGAATTCTTGCGAAGTTTATACTTTACTAGATACCGGTTCTACCCATTCTTTTATCTCTCCTGCTTGTGCTCAACGTTTAAACTTGACTCCGGAGAAATTGGACTTTAACTTATCTGTTGAAACTCCGTTGGGTGAAACCTTCGTTACATCTACAGTTTATAAATCTTGCATGATCCAAGTTGGCACTATCACATTACCTGTTGATCTTATCTCTTTAAAGATACTTGCTTTTGATGTGATTTTAGGAATTGATTGGTTAACCACTCATCATGCTAAAATTGATTGTTTTCGTAAGGTTGTTAGTTTTCATATTCCTAACCAACCTGTCATACGAATTCAAACTACTAAACCACTAAAATCAGTCACTGTCATATCAAGCCACAAAGCTATTCGTTTATTGAAAAACGGATGTCAAGCTTTCTTAGCCCATGTTATGGATTTGAACAAAGACAAGTCAGATTTGAATAATATTTCTATTGTTAGAGAATTTTCCGATGTATTTCCTGAAGAACTTCCCGGTCTACCCCCGGAACGAGAAATTGAATTCTTTATTGACCTTGAACCCGGTACAAAGCCCATTTCTAAAACCCCATATCGAATGGCTCCTATTGAACTTCAGGAGTTAAAAGTCCAACTACAGGAGTTGTTGGACATCGGTTTTATTCGTCCTAGTACGTCTCCTTGGGTGCTCCTGTTTTATTCGTAAAGAAGAAAGACGGGAGTATGCGACTTTGTATTGACTATCGAGAATTGAACCATGTCACCATCAAGAATAGGTATCCGCTACCTCGCATTGATGACCTGTTTGACCAGTTGCAAGGAGCACAATTCTTTTCAAAGATCGATCTTCGTTCTGGATATCATCAGCTGAAGATTAAAACTGAGGATATTCCAAAGACTGCCTTCAGAACTCGGTACGGGCATTATGAATTCTTAGTAATGTCTTTTGGATTGACTAATGCTCCTGCTGCTTTCATGGATATGATGAACCGTGTATTCAAAGAATATTTGGATCAGTTCGTTGTTGTCTTTATTGATGACATCCTCATCTATTCCAAAAGCCGTGAAGATCATGAGCGCCATTTGAAGCTGGTACTGCAAAGGCTTCGTGAAAACAAGCTATATGCCAAACTGAAGAAATGCGAGTTCTGGCTTGAGGAAGTAGCATTCCTTGGGCACGTGGTGTCAAAACATGGAGTATCTGTCGACCCGGCGAAGATTGAAGCCATACAAAGTTGGGAGCAACCGAAGTCGGTAACCGAAGTACGTAGCTTTCTGGGCTTAGCTGGTTATTATCGGAGATTTGTGGAAGGATTTTCTCGAATCGCTACTCCGTTAACTCAGCTGACTCGGAAAGATACAAAATTCGTATGGAGTGAGGAATGCGAGAAGAGTTTCCAAGAACTCAAGAGGAGACTCATTTCGGCACCTGTTTTGACAATACCATCTGGTTCGGATGGATTTGTTATCTACAGCGATGCTTCAGGCAAAGGGTTAGGATGTGTTCTCATGCAACATGGGAAAGTCATAGCCTATGCCTCACGACAACTCAAAGAATATGAGAGGAATTATCCTACTCATGATTTGGAGTTGGCAGCAGTCGTTTTTGCGTTGAAGATCTGGAGACACTACCTGTATGGGGAGAAAGTGGAGATCTATACAGATCATAAAAGCCTCAAATATTTCTTCACCCAAAAGGAACTCAACATGCGGCAACGACGTTGGCTTGAGCTGTTGAAAGATTACGATCATACCATCCAATACCATCCTGGAAAAGCAAACGTAGTAGCTGACGCATTGAGTAGAAGATCATATGCGGGTACGAGTGCAATGTTTTTAACACAAAGGCCCATTTTGTATGACTTGCAAAGGATGGAGATAGAGATGAAGGCTCCAAGTACCCACATGATGATATCAAATATACGAGTAGAACCGACTTTAATCGATAAAGTTAAAGCTGCTCAAGCTACGGACATGGAGCTGATGCGTATGAAGAAGAAAGTGCAAGAAGGTGCTATTCCAGAAGCAAGAATCGATGAAGAAGGAATACTTCGAGTCAACTCCAGACTTTGTGTTCCTAACGATTTTGACTTGAAGCATAGAATAATGATGGAGGCACACAACACACCGTTTGCAATCCATCCTGGGAGTACCAAAATGTATCACGATCTTCGACATACATTTTGGTGGAGCAATATGAAAAGAGAGATCGCGGAGTTTATCTCGAGATGTTTAACTTGTCAACGTGTAAAAGCGGAGCATCAAGTACCAAAGGGTCCATTGCAACCACTTGAGATTCCGAAATGGAAGTGGGAACACATTACTATGGATTTTGTTACGGGTCTTCCCAAGGTTTCTCAAGGCATAGATGCGATTTGGGTTATTGTTGATAGATTAACCAAGTCCGCTCATTTCTTGCCGATACGTGAGACTTATTCCCTTGAACGTCTTGCTAGTATGTACGTGAACGAGATTGTGAGATTGCATGGCATGCCAGTATCCATAGTTTCGGATCGTGACCCAAGATTCACTTCACGATTTTGGGTTAGCTTGCAGAAAGCTATGGGCACGGATTTACGATTCAGTTCAGCATACCATCCTCAAACGGACGGACAATCAGAGAGGACTATTCAAACTCTTGAAGATCTATTAAGACTTTGTGTCTTAGATCTCAAAGGGAGTTGGGATAAGTACCTACCATTGGTGGAATTCTCCTACAACAACAGTTATCAGGCGAGCATAGGTATGGCTCCATTTGAGGCGTTGTATGGAAGAAAATGTCGTTCTCCAGTATGCTGGGACGAGGTGGGTGAAGCAACATTGTTGGGACCAGAATTGGTACGCATTACTACAGAGAAGATCCAAACGATTCGACAACGTATACAAACGGCACAGGATCGACAAAAGAGTTATGCGGATCTTCATCGGAAGGACGTGGAATTTAATATTGGGGATCATGTATTGTTACGTGTTGCACCATGGAAGGGAGTTACAAGATTTGGGAAGAGAGGAAAGCTCAATCCAAGATTTGTTGGTCCATTTGAGATTCTTGAGCGAATAGGAAATGTGGCATATAGACTCGCATTACCTCCAAGCATGTCTCGTGTTCATAATGTTTTTCACATATCTATGCTTCGTAAATATGTTAAAGACCCGAACCACATTATTGAGTTAGAACCAGACGAGATAGCTGAAGATTTAACGTACGAGGAGGTACCTGTTAAGATCTTGGATAGGAAAGAGCATGTCCTACGCACGAAGGTTATACCACAAGTTAAGGTTTTGTGGAGAAACATGCTATTGAAGAAATGACCTGGGAGTTGGAATCAGAAATGAAAGCGAGGTATCCTCACCTTTTTGAAATATCAGGTACGTACGTCAATTTCGAGGACGAAATTTCATAAGGAGGGGAGGTTGTAAGACCCCAACTTATTAATGAATAAAATCAAATTTTCTCTAAATATTATTGTGAATAATAAGGGGTTAATTTGATATAATACTTTGGTTATGGGTGAAATGTGCAAATTTTGCAAAATAAGCAAGTGGTTATAAAATATTTATTTTGGTCGGTGAATATTCGGTTGGTCGTGGAATATTCTTGCTGTCGGGGAATATTCGTACGACGACGCAGCCTTGTGTGGGCCCCATAACGGAAAGCGATTGGATGAAGAAAACGACAAGTATAAGTTGTTTATTAATAACGGCGTAGTTGTTACCGTTAACACTGTTGGATACCCGGTGGTTAAAAATACAGTAATAACGCGTGGTTGCATAGTAGCACACGGATTGCACATATTGATTATTGATTCGTACGTAAGAAGGCACTACTCAATAATTGTTACAGTGTTATTGTTCAATATTTTATTTTATTGATTCAATAATTGCTGCATTGATATTTTATATTATTGTTGTTTCAATAATTGTTGCTGCACAGTATTTTCATTTATCAGATCAATAATTCATATTATTTGAATAATATTATTAGATAACATTATTGGCAATGTCTAGAAAGTTCTGTCTAAGGAGAGGTTTGGTCATCTAATTGCGCGCCAGTAAGGAGAAATCCTTATTGGAAAGCCCCCTCTTTCCTGGGAACGGCCTGGTTGTCATAAATGTGATTCTGTAATATTATTTGTGAATAATTAATTATTGATTCATATGATAAGGAAATATTTATTTTATGTGGATATAAATGAGGGATATATTTTTGTGGTTAAAAATGAAGGAGTTAATGTTGAGGTTTTTATCCAGTATTTTTGTCGGAATGGAGGTATTAAAAATCAGGGTTTTTGAGATATTTTGCGGGGGTTATAATTTTTAATCCGACCGTTGGATCGTGGTAATTTTTGGATATGTTATACATATATAAGTTGAGTATATGTCCACAAATTTTGAACCGTTAAAAATGAACGTATGATTTATTACGAATTTTACAAGATGACTGGTTCAGAAATTGTTGAATTTTCGGAGTTTATCATTTTGATGGAAAATTCTAGAATTGGTGGGCCCCACTTGTGGTTGGTGAAGAAATGTGCTGAATTATATTTCAAATGTGGTAGGTGGGAATAGTAGCAGGTAAAGCCATCAGGTTGCAGGTCAAACCTACCAAAATTTTCCTATAAATAGAGGGCTAAGTTAGAATTGAAAATCACACCAGAAACAAGTTTTCTCTCTTTCTCTCTCTAGATTATTGAGTGTATTTTGTGAGTATTTAGATACTTTGAGAGTTTCTATTCATCAGAGCAAGTTTCTTTCAGCCTTATACCGGTATTCCGACCAGAAGTACTGATATTTTGAGGTAAGGGATATTATTTTCTTCTTAATGATATTATTTTCTTCAATATCATTATGCTGAAATATTGATATGAGTTTTTATCAAATTTGGAACTTTTGTGTCGGGGGTTACTATTCACGTATACGGCACTATTCACGTATACGGCACTATTCACGAATACGGCACTATTCACCGAAAAATAAAATTTTTCCTTTTTGTCCAAGATGTCTATTATGGTTACTATCTTTGATTGTATCCATGTTTTGATCTTTATTTTTGAATTCTGCTTCACAATTGATTATTATGAAGTATTATTGATCTTGGATAAACTGTTATACGAATCCCTACTATTTGTCCTTCTGTCTCATTGGATTCGTTCTCTTTAAGATATTTTTCATCATCCTCAGTCCTAAATGATGATATTACTGAATATCTTTGGCCTGTAGTGCAAAGATGTATAATTACTTGATGAATATCTTTGGCCTGTAGTGCAAAGATGAACAGGTGTTGAGATGAACATGACCGACTGATGATACAAATGAATATCTTTGGCCTGTAGTGCAAAGATGAATATTTGGTTAAAGATGATTATTAATTGATGTTACAGGGATAAAATATTGATGATGGACTTTTAAATCTTAGAAGATAGTAGAATTCTTTCTCTACTTGACTCTTCTAATGGTTTGCTGTTTCCGCTGCAGTTGTTGATCTAAAACTTGTTGTCGATTATATTCTATCAGATTTTTCCCTGTTGAAGACTAACGATAATTTGTTGTATATTATCTTAGTCATAATATTCTTTACTGGGCTAGTTGAGCTCACCCTTTTCCTTTTTGTTCCATTTTTCTTCTCAGGAGGTGAGAACATAGCAGGATCTAGTCGGGTATGGAGTGATGGTTCTAGAAAGATGTATTAGCAGTCCTCACTATTTCTGTAAAATAGTGTTTGAATAATTGTAATGAGGATTTATTTGAGTGTGGATATTGTCTAGAAGACAATATTTGTATTTAAACTCACAGTATGTGTTGTCGTATTTTGCACGACAATTGTATTATTGAAGTTGTAGTTTGCTTTCTGTACCATGTATTTGGCGACTCAGAATGGGTGTTGTATACCTATTCTGGGGGCGTCACAATGTGGATTATTTTATTAAGCTAGTCCCAGCGATAACAGTGTTGAAAAACCTTTTAAATCAAGAAGATAGTAGATTTTATTCTCTACTTGACTCTTTTAATGATTGCTTGTTCCGCTGTAGTTAAACTTGATGTTCGTTATATTTTTATCAGTTTAACACTTGTTGAAGGCTAATGATAATTTATTCTGCATTATCTTAGTCATAATATTTTTTACCGGGCTATTTGAGCTCACCCCTTTCTTTCACTGTTCTCTTCAGGAAATGAGAATATAGCTGGGACGAGTCGGAAACGGAGTGATGGACCAGATGATAGTATTAGTAGTCCTCACTATTCTATTAAATAGTGTGACAATAATTATAATGAGGACTCCTTTTGAGTTTGTATGGTCTCTAGTAGACAATAATTGTATTCAAACTCACAGTTATATTTTATCGTATTGTACACGACAGTTGTATTAGTAAGTTGTATTTGTATTCTGTACCATGTATCTGACGACCCAAGATGGGTGATGTATACCTAATTTTGTGGGCGTCACAGTTGGTATCAGAGCTTAGGGATATGATCCCTGGCTAGGATGTGAGAATAGAACTAGGAGGGGAGAGACGGGGAATTGCTTCGCTAATATGACCTACCTAAGTTTATTTGCATGGTATTTAATTGATCGTTCATAATATAAGGATAATATATGACATATCAATTAACTTTTATTTTGTGGCAGTATCTGAAAATGACATCTGAGAATGTTGAGAATAGCAATGGAGCACAGGCGACTGTTGATTCACCACATATCAATAATCAGGATAATGTGCATCAGGAAGGTGACAATCCTCATGCAAACAACACTAACCAGATGATGAATGATGGAATGTTCAGAAGCTTTATGCAGTTCATGCAACAGCAGGCGAGAGCGGCTCCTGTCTAAAATATAGGTGGAAACACTGAAAACACTCGGACAGTCACCGCTAAACAGTTCAAGGAGCTGGGACCACCGGAGTTTAAGGGAGAGCCAAAACCACTTATAGCGGAAACATGGATAAAGCAGATCACCAAGATATTTGGTGTCTTGGGATGCTCCGAAGAGCAAAAGGTTCCCTTTGTCGCCTTTATGTTGCGAGGAGAAGTAGATTACTGGTAGGAATCGTTTAAGCGTACTCAACCTGCCGCACTGAAGATGTCTTGGGAGAAGTTCCAAGAGCTGTTCAATGACAAATACTTTCCCGAAAGTGTTCGTCACATGAAGGAGGTGGAGTTCATCAAATTGGAGCAGAATAATATGACCGTGTCGCAGTATGAGGCTAAATTTGCTGAGTTGTCCCGGTTTGCGTCCCACTTGGTGGATAATGAAGAGCGAATGACGCGAATGTTTTTGCGAGGTTTAAAACCTGAGATACGTCAACATCTTATTTCTCATAAATTGTGTTTGTATTCAGATGTTGTGAAACGGGCTCAGTTAGTGGAGCGCGATAACGAGTCAACGCAACCAAAAGAGAGCAGTCGACAAAATGATAATACCAGTGAGAGCAGTCATCGAAGCGGTGACAACAAGCGTAGAGGGAATTAACAGGCCAGAAATGGTAACCACTTCGGTGGTAATCAGGGCCAAAACAATAAGAATGGTCATTTCAAGAAGAAGAGATTCAACAATGATGGAAAGACGTCAGCACCAGCACCCATTGTTAAGGAAGGAGAACGACCACCTATCATATGTTTCAAATACGGAGGGGAGGGGCACATCAGTCCAAACTGCGCGATGCCGTCTAAAGCATGTTATAATTGTGGAAGAGTAGGTCATTTAGCTCAATTTTATCGTTTACCAAAAATAAGTTCAGCCAAGATGGAGACACCAAAGGCCGTCCCAAAAAAGTCAAAATCGGTAGTGCAAGGGAGAGCGTTTGTTGTGACCTCCCAGAAAGCAAGGAACCCGAATGAGGTCATCACGGGTAAGGTTATCATAAACTCTAACGAAGTCTATACTTTATTTGATACCGATTCTACCCATTCTTTTATTTCTCCTACTTGCGCTCATCGATTAAATTTGACTCCGGAGAAATTAGACTTTGACTTATCTGTTGAAACTCCATTGGGAGAAACCTTCATTACATCCACGGTTTAGAAGTCTTGCTTGGTTCAAGTTGGTACCCACACATTACCTGTCGATCTTATTTCATTAAAAATACTTGCATTTGACGTGATTCTAGGGATTGATTGGTTAACTACTCATCATGCAAAAATTGATTATTTTCGTAAGGTTGTTAGCTTTCATATTCCTAATCGACCTATTATGCGAATTCAAGCAACCAAACCATTAAAATCAATCGCTGTCATCTCAAGCCATAAAGCTATTCGTTTATTGAAAAATGGATGTCAAGCTTTCTTAGCTCATATCACAGATCTAAACAAAAATACGTCAGTTTTGAATGATATTTCTATTGTTAATAAATTCCCTGACGTATTCCCTTAAGAACTTCCTGGCCTACCCCCAGAGCGTGAAATTAAATTTTGTATCGACCTTGAACCCGGTACAAAACCCATTTCCAAAGTCCCATATCGAATGGCTCCTATTGAACTTCAGGAGTTAAAGATCCAACTGCAGGAATTGTTAGATATTGGCTTTATTCGTCCTAGTACTTCTCCTTGGGGTGCTCCTGTACTATTCGTGAAGAAGAAAGATGGAAGTATGCGACTTTGTATTGATTATCGGGAGTTGAATCATGTCACCATCAAAAATAGGTACCCATTGCCACGTATTGATGACCTGTTTGACCAGTTGCAAGGAGCACAACTCTTTTCAAAGATAGATAGTCGTTCTGGATATCATCAGCTGAAGGTTAGAACTGAGGATATTCCAAATACGGCTTTCGGAACTCGGTACGGGCATTATGAATTCCTAGTCATGTCCTTTGGATTGACTAATACTCCTGCTGCCTTCATGGATATGATGAACCGGGTATTCAAGGAATATTTGGATCACTTTATGGTTGTCTTTATTGATGACATCCTTATTTATTCCAAAAGCCGTGAAGATATATCAAAGTCTAACTTATCCGGAGTTAACTTCAAACATTGAACACAACTAGGTGAAATAAAAGAGTGAGTAGAACCGGTATCTAACACGGTATAGACTTCACAAGAGTTTATGACTAACATACCCGTGATAATTTTATTCAGGTTCCTTGTCACGAAAAAAAATGTTTTCTCTTAAACTACCGGCTTTGACTTTTCTGGGACGGCCTTTGGTGCCTCCATCTTAGCTGAACTTGTCTTCGGTGAACGATAAAATCGGACTAAGTGACCTTCTCTTCCACAATTATAACATGCTTTGGACGGCTTCGCGCAGTTTGGACTTATGTGTCCGTCCCCTCCGCATTTGAAGCATATGATAGGTGGTCGTTCTCCTTCCTTAACAACGGGTACTAGTGCTAACGTCTTTCCTTCATTGTTGAATCTCCTCTTCTTGAAATGTCCATTCTTATTGTTTTGACCATGATTAGCACCGAAGTGGTTACCATTTCTGGCATGTTCATTCCCTCCATGTTTATTGTCACCGCTTTGATGACTGTTATCACCGGTATTGTAAGACCCCAACTTTTATAAATAAAGATGAATTTTCTATAAATATCATTTTTGAATATTATGGAGTTAATTTGATATAATGTTATAGTTGTGGGTAATATTTATAAATTTTGCAAAGTATACAAGTTGTTATATAATATTCGATTGGTCGTAGAATATTCGTTTTAACAGGGAATATTCGTACAACGGCACAATCATTAGTGGACCCCACAACAGAATTATTGTCGGATTGAGAAAACGACAAAAATATTTTATTAAAAATAACGGCGAAAGTTTTACCATTGATACTGTTTAACTACTCGGTAGTAAAAGTATAGTAATACGTGTGGTTGAATTGTAGCACACGGTTTTGATTATTGATGCTTACGTGAGAAGGCACTCAGTTTTGTTCAATTATTGCTATAGTAATTGTTGTAAATTTTGCTTACTTTATGGGCACTCATTTACCCATTTTTCAAAATTATCGGACAAAAGTTATAAAGTGTATATATATATATATATATATATATATATATATATATGACTTTTGGGTGTATATGTGTGTTTTCGTGTGTGTAGAAGTGTGTATGTGTAGTGGGTGGAGGATTTGGCTGGTGTGTGATTATATATATATATATATATATATATATATATATATATATATATATAGAAGAAAAGTATTCTGCTACTTAACTACTTCCTTATTTCAGTTCTTCTTTAAAACGGTAAGGGGTGTTATTCTTTCGTATTCATGAAGAGAACTGTTGTTATTCCATTTCTTATTATTCTGTTGAAATAACCTGTATACGCGGTCTACCCTATACTTGGTGACATTCTTCTATTATTCTGTTGGAACATCCTGTCTGTGTGTTTTACACCGGACCTAGTTCCGTCTTTATTATTATTCTGTTGGAACATCCTGTCTGTGTGTTTTACACCGGACCTGGTTCCGTCTTTATTATTATTCTGTTGGAATATCCTGTCTGTGTGTTTTACACCGGACCTGGTTCCGTCTTTATTATTATTCTTTTGGAATATCATGTCTGTGCGTTTTACGCCGGACCTGGTTCCATTATTTATTATTCTGTTGGAATAACTTGTCTGTGCGGTCTATCGCATGCATGGTGATTTCTTTTGTTATTCCATTCTTTATTATACTCAGTTGGTTAAGTTTTGACTTCTATACTCCATGAAATTTGTGGAATATCCTTGATAATTGTGTTTCATCCAGTATCTTTTCATGAAAATATTATTCTAAGCATTCTTGAATTTTACTCCACAAAGCAGTATCATGTTGACAATTTGGACGTTGTTAATTCTTGGATAAATTAATTCTTGAACTTGTTTTATTGAATTCTTATATCATTGTCATCATCCTCATGTTTATAAAATGTTGAAAGTCATCTGTGGCCTGTAGTACATAGATGGACTTGGTATGATTATGACAAGGGATTATTCGGTATAATCATGACCGTAATGTTACAAATGATGTGGTAAAAGTCCTCATTGGCCCGTAGTGCATTGGTGGACAGTTGTTGGCATGATCATGACCATTAAAGAATACACGAATATCCTTGGCCGTAGTGCAGGGGTGATTCGATGATGTGGACTATTTTATTAAGCTGAGTTCCAGCGATAACAGTGTTGAAAAACCTTTTAAATCATAGAAGATTGTAGATTTTATTCTCTACTTGACTCTTTTAATGGATTGCTTGTTCCGCTGTAGTTAAACTTGATGTTCGTTATATTTTATAAGTTTAACACTGTTGAAGGCTAATGATAATTTATTCTGCATTATCTTAGTCATAATATTTCTTACTGGGCTAGTTGAGCTCACCTTTTCTTTCACTGTTCTCTTCAGGAAATGAGAATATAGCTGGGACGAGTCAAAAAACGGAGTGATGGTCCAGAGAATAGCATTAGTAGTCCTCACTATTCTGTGAAATAGTGTGATAATAATTGTAATGAGAACTCCTTTTGACTATGGATACACTCTAGAAGATATTATTTGTATTCAAACTCACAGGTTATGTTTGGTCGTATGGTACACGACAGTTGTATTATTAAGTTGTATTTGTATTCAGTACCATGTATCTGGCGACCCAAGATGGGTGATGTATGTGACGCCCCCAAAATAAGTATACAACACCCATTCTGAGTCGCCAAATACATGGTACAAAAAGCAAACTACAACTTCAATAATACAACTGTAGTGCAAAATACGACAACACATACTGTGAGTTTAAATACAAATATTGTCTTCTAGACAATATCCACACTCAAATAAGTCCTCATTACAATTATTCAAATACTATTTTACTGAAATAGTGAGGACTGCTAAAACATCTTTCTAGAACCATCACTCCATACCCCGACTAGATCCTGCTATGTTCTCACCACTTGAGAAGAAAAATGGAACAAAAAGGAAAAGGGTGAGCTCAACTAGCCCTGTAAAGAATATATTATGACTAAGATAATATACAACAAATTATCATTACTATTCAACAGGGAAAAATCTGATAGAATATAATCGACAACAAGTTTTAGATCAACAACTGCAGTGGAAACAGAAAACCATTAGAAGAGTCAAGTAGAGAATGAATTCTACTAATTTCTAAGATTTAAAAGTCCATCATCAATATTTTATCCCTGTAATATCAATTAATAATCATCTTTAACCAAATATTTATCTTTGCACTACAGGCCAAAGATATTCATTTGTATCACCAGTCGGTCATGTTCATCTCAACACCTGTTCATCTTTGCACTACAGGCCAAAGATATTCATCAGATAATCATACATCTTTGCACTACAGGCCAAAGATATTCATCAGATAATCATACATCTTTGCACTACAGGCCAAAGATATTCAGTAATATTATGATTTAGGACTGAGGATGATGAAATATATCTTAAAGAAAACGAACCCAATGAGACAGAAGGACAAATAGTAGGGATTCGTATAACAGTTTATCCAAGATCAATAATACTTTATAATAATCAATTGTGAAGCAGAATTCAAAAAATAAAGATCAAAACATGGATACAATCAAAGATAGTAACCATAATAGACATCTTAGACAAAAAGAAGAAAATTTCATTTTTCGGTGAATAGTGACGTATACGTGAATAGTGCCGTATACGTGAATAGTAACCCCGACACAAAAAGTTTCAAATTTGATAAAAAGTTCATATCAATATTTCAGCATAATGATATTGAAGAAAATAATATCATTTAAGAAGAAAATAATATTCCTTACATCAAAATAACCGTACTTCTGACTGAATATCGGATATGAGGCTGAATGAAACTTGTGCTGAATAGCAACTCTCAAAGTATCTAAATACTCACAAAATACACTCAATAATCTAGAGAGAGGAAGAGAGAAAACTTATGAATTCTAGTGTGATTTTTAATTCTAACTTAGCCCTCTATTTATAGGAAAATGTTAGCATGCCGAAGCAGACTTAACCTGCAATCTGATGGCTTTACCTGCTACTATTCCCACCCACCACATTTGAATAAAAATCTCAGCACAATTCTTCACCAACCAAGAGTGGGGCCCACCAATTCTAGAATTTTCCACCAAAATGACAAATTCTGCAACTTCTACAATTTCTGAACCAGTCATCTCGTAAAATTCATAATAAATCATACGTTCATTTTTAACGGTTCAAAATTTGTGGACATATACTCAACTTATATATGTATAACATATCCAAAAATCATAACGATCCAACAGTCGGATTAAAAATTATAACCCCCGCAATATATCTCAAAAATCATGATTGATTTTTAATACTTCCATTCCGACAAAAATACTGATAAAACACCTCAACATTAACTCCTTCATTTTTAACCACAAAATATATCCAACATTTATATTCACATAAAATAAATATTTCCTTATCATATGAATCAATAATTAATTGTCCACAATTAATATTACAGAATCACATTTATGACAACCAGGCTGTTCCTAGGAAAGAGGGGACTTTCCAATAAGGATTTCTCCTTACAAGTGCGCAATTAGATGACCAAACCTCTCCTTAGACAAAACTTTCTAGACATTACCAATAATGCTATCTAATAATATTATTTAAATAATATGAATTATTGATCTGATAATAGAAAATACTGTGCAGCAAAAATTATTAAAACAACAATAATATAAAATATCAACGCAACAATTATTGAATCAATAAAATAAAATATTAAATAGTAACTACTGTAATAATTATTGAGTAGTGCCTTCCTTCATAAGAATCAATAATTCTAAAATACTGTGCAATCCGTGTGCTACTGTGCAACCACGCGTATTACTGTATTTTAACCACCGGGTATTTTAACAGTGTTAACGGTAACAACTACGCCGTTAAAAAACTCAATTTTTGTTGTTATCTTCATACAATCATTTTTCGTTATGGGGCCCACAAACAGCTGCGCCGTCGTACGAATATTTCTCGACAGAAAGAATATTCCACAACCACACGAATATTCATCGACCAAAAATGAATATTTTATAACCACTTGCTTATTTGAAATATTTAAGCATTTTACCCATAAATAACCACATTAATCAAATCAACCCTTTCTATTTCAAAATAATAAATAGAGGAAATTTAATTTCATTTATTAATAAGTTGGGGTCATACAATGTATACCTAATTTTGGGACGTCACAGTTGGTATCAGAGCCTAGGGATATGATCCCTGGCTAAGATGTGAGAATAGAACTAGGAGGGGAGAGACAGAAAATTCCTTCGCTAGTATGACCTAACTAAGTTTATTTACATGGTATTTAATTTGTTGGTCATAATATAAGGATAATATATGACATATCAATTAACTTTTATTTTGTGGCAGTATCTGAAAATGGCATCTGAGAATGTTGAGAATAGCAATGGAGCACAGACGACTGTTGATTCACCACATATCAATAATCAGGATAATGTGCATCAAGAAGGTGATAATCCTCATACAAACAACAACACTGACCAGATGATGAATGATGGAATGTTCAGAAGCTTTATGCAGTTCATGCAACAGTAGGCGAGAGCGGCTCCTGTCCAAGATATAGGTGGAAACACTGAAAACTCTCGGATGGTCACCGTTAAACAGTTCAAGGAGCTGGGACCACCGGAGTTTAAGGAAGAGCCAAAACCACTTATAGCGGAAACATGGATAAAGCAGATCACCAAGATATTTGATGTCTTGGGATGCTCCGAGGAGCAAAAGGTTCCCTTCGCCGCCTTTATGTTGCGAGGAGAGACAGATTACTGGTGGGAATCGATTAAGCGTACTCAACCTGCTGCACTGAAGATGTCTTTGGAGAAGTTCCAAGAGCTGTTCAATGATAAATACTTTCCCGAAAGTGTTCGTCACATGAAGGAGGTGGAGTTCATCAAATTGGAGCAGAATAATATGACCGTGTCGCAGTTTGAGGCTAAATTTGTTGAGTTGTCCCGATTTGCGTCCCACTTGGTGGATAATGAAGAGCGAATGACGCGAATGTTTTTGCAAGGTTTGAAACCTGAGATACGTCAACATCTTATTTCTCATAAATTGTGTTTGTATTCAGATGTTGTGAATAGGGCTCAGTTAGTGGAGCGCGATAACGAGTCAACGCAACCAAAAGAGAACAGTCGGCAAAATGATAATACCAATGAGAGCAGTCATCGAAGCGGTGACAACAAGCGTGGAGGGAATCAACAGGCCAGAAATGGTAACCACTTCGGTGGTAATCAGGGCCAAAACAATAAGAATGGTCATTTCAAGAAGAGGAGATTCAACAATGATGGAAAGATATCAGCACCAGCACCCGTTGTTAAGGAAGGAGAACGACCACCTATCATATGTTTCAAATGCGGAGGGGAGGGGCACATCAGTCCAAACTGCGCGATACCGTCTAAAGCATGTTATAATTGTGGAAGAGAAGGTCATTTAGCTCGATTTTGTCGTTTACCAAAAATAAGTTCAGCTAGGATGGAGACACCAAAGGTCGTCCCAGAAAAGTCAAAACCGGTAGTGCAAGGGAGAGCGTTTGTTGTGACCTTCCAGAAAGCAAGAAACCCGAATGAGGTCATCACGGGTAAGCTTATCATAAACTCTAACGAAGTCTATACTTTATTTAATACCGATTCTACCCATTCTTTTATTTCTCCTACTTGCGCTCATCGATTAAATTTGACTCCGGAGAAATTAGACTTTGACTTATCTGTTGAAACTCCATTGGGAGAAACCTTCATTACATCCACGGTTTATAAGTCTTGTTTGGTTCAAGTTGGTACCCACACATTACCTGTCGATCTTATTTCATTAAAAATACTTGCATTTGACGTGATTCTAGGGATTGATTGGTTAACTACTCATCATGCAAAAATTGATTGTTTTCGTAAGGTTGTTAGCTTTCATATTCCTAATCGACCTATTATGCGAATTCAAGCAACCAAACCATTAAAATCAATCGCTGTCATCTCAAGCCATAAAGCTATTCGTTTATTGAAAAACGGATGTCAAGATTTCTTAGCTCATGTCACGGATCTAAACAAAAATACGTCAGTTTTGAATGATATTTCTATTGTTAATAAATTCCCTGACGTATTACCTGAAGAACTTCCTAGCCTACCCCCAGAGCGTGAAATTAAATTTTGTATCAACCTTGAACCCGGTACAAAACTCATTTCCAAAGCCCCATATCGAGTGGCTCCTATTGAACTTCAGTAGTTAAAGATCCAACTACAGGAATTATTAGACATTGGCTTTATTCGTCCTAGTACTTCTCCTTGGGGTGCTCCTGTGCTATTCGTGAAGAAGAAAGATGGAAGTATGCGACTTTGTATTGATTATCGGGAGTTGAATCATGTCACCATCAAAAATAGGTACCCATTGCCACGTATTGATGACCTGTTTGACCAGTTGCAAGGAGCACAATTCTTTTCAAAGATCGATCTTCGTTCTGGATATTATCAGCTGAATGTTAGAACTGAGGATATTCCAAAGACGGCTTTCAGAACTCGGTACGGGCATTATGAATTCCTAGTCATGTCCTTTGGATTGACTAATGCTCCTGCTGCCTTCATGGATATGATGAACCGGGTATTCAAGAAATATTTGGATCACTTTGTGGTTGTCTTTATTGATGACATCCTTATTTATTCCAAAAGCCGTGAAGATCATGAACAACACTTGAGGCTGGTACTCCAAAAGCTTCGTGAATACAAGCTTTATGCCAAGTTAAAGAAATGCGAGTTCTGGCTGGAGGAGGTAGCATTCCTTGGGCACATAGTATCAAGTCGTGGAATATCTGTTGACCCAACAAAGATTAAAGCTATTCAAAACTGGGAGCAACCTAAATCAGTGACCGAAGTACGTAGCTTTCTTGGTTTAGCCGGTTATTATCGGAGATTCGTGGAAGGATTTTCTCGAATCGCTACTCCATTAACTCAGCTGACTCGGAAAGATACAAAGTTCGGTTGGAGCGAAGAATGTGAGAAGAGTTTTCAAGAACTCAAGAGGAGACTCATTTCAGCACCTGTTCTAACAATACCATCTGGCTCGGAGGGATTTGTCATCTACAGTGATGCTTCGAGCAAAGGGTTGGGATGCGTTCTCGTGCAACATGAAAAAGTCATAGCCTATGCATCAAGACAACTCAAGGAATATGAGAGAAATTATCCTACTCATGATCTAGAGTTGGCAACTGTTGTCTTTGTACATAAAATTTGGAGGCATTAGTTGTATGGGGAGAAGGTGGAGATCTTTACGGATCATAAAAGCCTCAAATATTTCTTCACTCAAAAGGAACTCAACATGCGACAACGACGTTGGCTTGAACTGTTGAAAGATTATGATCATACCATTCAATACCATCCTGGAAAAGCGAACGTGGTAGCTGACGCATTGAGTAGAAGATCATATGCAAGTACGAGTGCGTTATTGTCAACACAAAGGCCCATTTTGTGTGACTTGCAAAGGATGGAGATAGAGTTAAAGACTCCAGGGACCCATGTGATGATGGCGAATATACGAGTAGAACCAGCTTTAATCGATAAAGTTAAAACTGCTCAAGCTACAGACCTGGAGCTGATGCGTATGAGGAAGAAAGTGCAAGAAGGTGCTATGCCGAAAGTAAGAATCGATGAAGAAGGAATACTTCGAGTCAACTCCAGACTTTGTGTTCCTAACAACCCTGATTTAAAGTATGAAATCATGATGGGGGCGCACAACACACCGTTTGCAATCCATCCTGGAAGTACCAAAATGTATCATGATCTTCGTCATATATTTTGGTGGAGCAATATGAAGAGAGAGATAGCACTGTTTATCTCAAGGTGTCTAACTTGTCAACGAGTCAAAGCGGAGCATCAAGTACCAAAAGGTCCATTGCAACCACTTGAAATTCCAGAATGGAAGTGGGAGCACATTACCATGGATTTCGTTACCGGTCTTCCTAAGGTTTCTCAAGGTATAGATGCGATTTGGGTCATTGTTGATAGATTGACCAAGTCTGCTCATTTATTACCGACACGAGAAACTTATACACTTGAACGTCTTGCTCGTATGTACATAAACGAGATTGTAAGACTGCATGGTATGCCAGTATCCATTGTTTCTGATCGAGACCCAAGATTCACTTCACGATTTTGGGTTAGTTTATAAAAAGCTATGGGCACGGATTTACGATATAGTTCAGCATATCATCCTCAGACGGACGGACAATCAGAGAGGACTATTCAAACTCTAGAAGATTTATTAAGACTCTGTGTCCTTGACTTCAAGGGAAGTTGGGACAAGTTCTTACCATTGGTGGAGTTTTCCTACAACAACAGTTATCAAGCAAGTATTGGCTTGGCTCCATTCGAAGCATTGTATGGAAGAAAATGTCGTTCTCCAGTATGCTAGGATGAGGTGGGTGAAGCAACATTGTTGGGACCAGAGTTAGTACGTATGACTACAGAAAAGATTCGAACGATCCGACAACGTATAAAAACCTCACAAGATCGACAAAAGAGTTATGTTGATCTCCATCGAAAGGACATGGAATTTGATATAGGAGATCATGTGTTCTTACGTGTTGCTCCATTGAAAGGAATTACGAGATTTAGAAAGAGAGGAAAGCTCAATCCTCGATTCATCGGTCCATTTTTAATCCTCGATCGAGTAGGAACTGTGGCTTATAGACTCGCTTTACCGCCAAGTATGTCTCATGTTCATAACGTTTTTCACATATCCATGTTACGTAAATATGTGGAAGACCCGAACCACATTATTGAGTTAGAACTGGACGAAATAGCAGAAGATTTGACGTATGAAGAAGTTCCTATTCAAATCTTGGATAAGAAGGAACATATTCTACGCTCTAAGGTTATACCTCAAGTCAAAGTTTTGTGGAGAAATCACGATGTTGAGGAAATGACTTGGGAGTTAGAATCTGAAAAGAAATCAAGGTATCCTTACCTCTTCGACATACCAGGTACGTACCCTAATTTCGAGGGCGAAATTTCATAAGAAGGGGAGGTTGTAAGACCCCAACTTTTATAAATAAAGTTGAATTTTCTATAAATATCATTTTTGAATATTATGGAGTTAATTTGATA
Organism: Panax notoginseng; assembly: GCA_016801055.1. Lineage (NCBI taxonomy): Eukaryota > Viridiplantae > Streptophyta > Magnoliopsida > Apiales > Araliaceae > Panax > Panax notoginseng. The sequence goes on along the minus strand of CM029017.1, from coordinate 14,701,293 downwards.
TAATGTTATAGTTGTGGGTAATATTTATAAATTTTACAAAGTATGCAAGTTGTTATATAATATTCGATTGGTCGGGAAATATTCGTTTTAACAGAAAATATTCGTACAACAGCATAATCATTAGTGGACCCCACACCAGAATTATTGTCGGATTAAGAAAACGACAAAAATATTTTATTAAAAATAACGGCGGAAGTTTTACCATTGATACTGTTGAACTACTCGGTAGTAAAAGTACAGTAATACGTGTGGTTGAATAGTAGCACACGGTTTTGATTATTGATGCTTACGTGAGAAGGCACTCAGTTTTGTTCAATTATTGCTATAGTAATTATTGTAAATTTTACTTACTTTATGGGCACTCATTTACCCATTTTTCAAAATTATCGGACAAAAATTATAAAGTATATATATATATATTTGACTTTTGGGTGTATGTGTGTGTTTTCGTGTGTGTAGAAGTGTGTGTGTGTAGTGGGTGGAGGATTTGGCTGGTGTGTGATTATATATATATATATAAATTGTGAGTGGGTTTATATATATATATATATATATATATATATATATATATGTGTGTGTGTATAGAGATGTGATATGTCTGGCAAGTTGCAAAAATATGAGGAAATTTCGGATGAAGGTTGGCAGCCTTGTTTGTTATTAAATCCAACATGTGTTATTATATATATATATATATATATATATATATATATATTATATTTTATTTAAAAGATTTTTCTTTAAATATGGACCGTCAGATTAAAGTAATCAATCTGGACCGTTCATGGATTAGTTACTGTGCATTCCATTTTTCTATAAATAGCAGTTCATTCCTTCATTATTTCTTACGAATTCACTGAACTCTAGAGAGAGAAACTATAGAGAGAGCGAAGAAAAGTATTCTGCTACTTAACTACTTCCTTATTTCAGTTCTTCTTTAAAACGGTAAGGGGTGTTATTCTTTCTTATTCATGAAGAGAACTTTTGTTATTCCATTTCTTATTATTCTGTTGGAATAACCTGTATACGCGGTCTACCCTATACTTGGTGACATTCTTCTATTATTCTGTTGGAACATCCTGTCTGTGTGTTTTACACCGGACCTGGTTCTGTCTTTATTATTATTCTGTTGGAATATTCTGTCTGTGTGTTTTACAACGGACCTGGTTCCGTCTTTATTATTATTCTGTTGGAATATCCTGTCTGTGCGGTCTATCGCATGCATGGTAATTTCTTTTGTTATTTCATTCTTTATTATACTCAGTTGGTTAAGTTTTGACTTCTATACTCCATAAAATTTGTGGAATATCCTTGATAATTGCGTTTCATCCAGTATCTTTTCATGAAAATATTATTCTAAGCATTCTTGAATTTTACTCCACAAAGCAGTATCATGTTGACAATTTGGACGTTGTTAATTCTTGGATAAATTAATTCTTGAACTTGTTTTATTAAATTCTTATATCATTGTCATCATCCTCATGTTTATAAAATGTTGAAAGTCATCCGTGGCCTGTAGTGCATAGATGGACTTGGTATGATTATGGCCAGGGATTATTCGGTATAATCATGACCGTAATGTTACAAATGATGTGATAAAAGTCCTTATTGGCCCGTAGTGCATTGATGGACAGTTGTTGGCATGATCATGACCATTAATGAATACACGAATATCCTTGGCCGTAGTGCAGGGGTGATTCGATGATGTGGACTATTTTATTAAGCTGAGTTCCAGCGATAACAGTGTTAAAAAACCTTTTAAATCATAGAAGATAGTAGATTTTATTCTCTACTTGACTCTTTTAATGGATTGCTTGTTCCGCTGCAGTTAAACTTGATGTTCGTTATATTTTATCAGTTTAACACTGTTGAAGGCTAATGATAATTTATTCTGTATTATCTTAGTCATAATATTTCTTACCGGGCTAGTTGAGCTCACCCTTTCTTTCACTGTTCTCTTCAAGAAATGAGAATATAGCTGGGACGAGTCGGGAAACGGAGTGATGGTCCAGAGGATAGCATTAGTAGTTCTCACTATTCTGTGAAATAGTGTGATAATAATTGTAATGAGGACTCCTTTTGAGTATGGATACTCTCTAGAAGATAATATTTGTATTCAAACTCACATGTTATGTTTGGTCGTATGGTACACGATAGTTGTATTATTAAGTTGTATTTGTATTCAGTACCATGTATCTGGCAACCCAAGATGGGTGATGTATACCTAATTTTGGGGGCGTCACAGGTATTATCATTTTGCCGGCTGCTCTCTTTTGATTGCGTTGACTCGTTAGCGTGCTCCACTAACTGAGCCCTATTTACAATATCTGAATACAAACACAGTTTATGAGAAATAAAATATTGACGTATCTTCGGCTTCAAACCTCTTAAAAACATTCGCGTCATTCTCTCTTCATTATCAACCAAGTGGGACACAAATCGGGATAACTCGACAAACTTGGCTTCGTACTGCGACACGGTCATGTTGTTTTGCTCTAACTTGATAAATTTTACCTCCTTCATGTGACGAATGCTTTCGAGAAAGTACTTATGTGAAACCCCAGATTTTATGAATAAAGATTTAATTTTTTTAAAATATTATGGTGTGAATTTGAGATAATGTTATAGTTGTGGGTAGTATTTATAAATTTTACAAAGTATGCAAGTTGTTGCATTATATTCGATTGGTCGGGAAATATTATTTTTATCGGGAAATATTCGTACGACGGCACAATTATTAGTGGACCCCACAATGAAATTATTGTCGGATTGAGAAAACAACAAAAATATTTTATAAAAATAACGGCGGAAGTTTTACCGTTAATACTGTTGAACTACTCGGTAGTAAAAGTACAGTATTACATGTTGTTGCATAGTAACATACGATATTGATTATTGAAGTTTACGTGATAAGTCACTCAGTTTTATTTTATTAGTATTATTAATGTAATAAAATAGGAAAAACTTTTTATATAAAACAGAATACTTTTATAAAGTTATTCGTTTTATTAGGCTAATAGTAAAATCTTTTTATATAAAACAGAATACTTTTATAAAGTTATCTGTTTTATTAAACAATAATTAGAATATATTATATTTTATTATGCATAGTATTTGCATAGTGCCTGCATAGTATTTGCATAGTAAAATCTTTTATAAAGTTATTCGTTTTATTATATTATAAATAGAATATATTATATTTTATTTAAAAAATTTTGCTTTAAATATGGACCGTCAGATTAAAGTAAATCAATCTAGACCGTTCATGAGTTAGTTACTATGCAGTTCATTTTTCTATAAATAGAAGTTCATTCCTTCATTATTTATTACGAATTCACTGAAACTTTAGATAGAGAAATTATAGAGAGAGAGAAGAAAAGTATTCTGCTATTTCACTACTCCGATATCAAGTTTCTTTTAAGGTAAGGGATATTATTTGTTGTACCTGTAAGGGGTATTATTTCTTTTGTATTCATGAAGAGAACTTCTGTTATTCTATTATTTATTATTCTGCTGGAATAACCAGTATACGCGGACTATCCTATACTTGGTGACATTCTTCTATTATTCCGTCTTTATTATTATTCTGTTGGAATATCCTGTCTGTGCGTTTTACGCCGGACCTGGTTCCGTCTTTATTATTATTATGTTGGAATATCCTGTCTGTGCGTTTTATGTCGGACCTGGTTCCGTCTTTATTATTCTGTTGGAACATCCTGTCGGTGCGAATTTCGCCTGACCTGGTTCCGTTACTTATTATTCTGTTGGAATAACCTGTTTATGCGAAGTACCGCATGCATGGTGAATTCTTTTGTTATTCCATTCGTTATTATACTCAGTTGGTTAAAGTTTTGACTTCTATACTCCATAAAATTAGTGGAATATCCTTTATATTTACGCTTCATCCAGTATCTGTTCATGTAAATATTCTTCTGAGCATTCTTGAATTTTACTCTACAAAGCAGTATCATGTTGACAATTTGGACGTTATCAGTTCCTAGATAAATTAATTCTTGAACTTGTTTTATTGAATTCTTATATCATTGTCATCATCCTCATGTTTATATTTTGTTGAAAGTCATCTATGGCCTGTAGTGCATAGATGGACTTGGTATGATTATGACCAGGGATTATTCGGTGTAATCATGACCGTAATGTTACAAATGATGTGAAAAAAGTCTTCATTGGCCGTAGTGCATTGATGGACAGTTTTTGGTATGATTATGGCTATGGATTCTCTTTGGCCGTAGTGCAAAGATGAATTATTTTATGGCATGATCAGGACAGTTGATGAAAACATGATTATCTTTAGCCGTAGTGCATGGATAATTCGTGGTCGTGATACTAAAGAATATCCTTGGCCGTAGTGCAGGGGTGATTCGATGATGTGGATTATTTATTAAGCTGAGTCCCAGCGATAAAAGTCATGAAAAACCTTTTAAATCATAAAAGATAGTAGATTTTATTCTCTACTTGACTCTTTTAATGGATTGCTGGCTCCGCTGCAGTTAAACTTGATGTATATTGTATTTTATCAGTTTAACATTGTTGAAGACTAATGATAATTTATTCTGCATTATCTTAGTCATAATATTTTTTACTCGGCTAGTTGAGCTCACCCTTTCTTTCACTGTTCTCTTCAGGAAATGAGAATATAGTTGGAACGATTCGAGAAACGGAGTGATGGACCAGATGATAGCATTAGTAGTCCTCACTATTCTATGTAATAGTGTGATAATAATTGTAAGACCCCGAATTTTATGAAATAGAAGTATTCAATTTTTCTTATAATTACTATTCAGTAAATGGTTAAATTGATAAAAGTTTAAAGTTATGAGTGAAATATAATTTTTTTTCAAAATAAGCAAGTGGTTATAAAATAATCATTGTTGTCGGGGAATATTCGTACGACGGCGCAGCTATTTGTGGGCCCCATAACGAATAACTGTCGGATGAAGAAAACGATAAATTTGAGTTTTTACAAATAACGGCGTAGTTGTTACCGTTAACACTGTTGGAATACCCGGTGGTTAAAATACAGTAATACGCGTTATTGCACAGTAGCACACGGTATTGCATAGTATTTTTGAAATTATTGATTCTTACGTACGAAGGCACTACTCAATAATTGTTACAGTAGTTACTGTTCAATATTTTATTTTATTGATAAAATAATTGTTGCGTTGATATTTTATATTATTGTTGTTTCAATAATTGTTGCTGCACAGTATTTTCCTTTATCAGATCAATAATTCATATTATTTGAATAATATTATTAGATAACATTATTGTCAATGTCTAGAAAGTTCTGTCTAAGGAGAGGTTTGGTCATCTAATTGCGCGCCAGTAAGGAGAAATTCTTATTGGAAAGCCCCCTCTTTCCTGGGAACGGCCTGGTTGTCATAAATATGATTCTGTAATATTATTTGTGAATAATTAATTATTGATTCATATGATAAGAAAATATTTATTTTATGTGGATATAAATGAGGGATATATTTTTGTGGTTAAAAATGAAGGAGTTAATGTTGAGGTTTTTATCAGTATTTTTGTCGGAATGGAGGTATTAAAAATCAGGGTTTTTGAGATATTTTGCGGGGGTTATAATTTTTAATCCGACCGTTGGATCGTGGTAATTTTTGGATATGTTATACATATATAAGTTGAGTATATGTCCATAAATTTTGAACCGTTAAAAATGAACGTATGATTTATTATGAATTTTACAAGATGACTGGTTCAGAAATTATTGAATTTTCGGAGTTTATCATTTTGATGGAAAATTCTAGAATTGGTGGGCACCACTTGTGGTTGGTGAAGAAATGTGCTGAATTATATTTTAAATGTGGTGGGTGGGAATAGTAGCAGGTAAAGCCATCAGGTTGTAGGTCAAACCTACCAAAATTTTCCTATAAATAGAGGGCTAAGTTAGAATTGAAAATCACACCAGAAACATAAGCTTTCTCTCTTTCTCTCTCTAGATTATTGAGTGTATTTTGTGAGTATTTAGATACTTGGTGAGTTGCTATTCATCAGTGCAAGTTTCCTTCAGCTTATACCGATCAGAAGTACTGCTCTTTTGAGGTAAGGGATAGTAAGGGATATTAAGGGATTTTAAGGGTTGTTATGATTTTCAGTTTCGTAATATTTCTGATCTTCAAAAATTCTGGAAAAATTTGAAATGATATTTTGATGAGTTTTCTTGATTGTGTCCAAAAATAGTGATTTTTGGATGTATAGATTGAGAGTTATGAATTTTATGAGAAAAGACTATTTTAAAAGTAACAGCTTATAATTCCTTGTGGTTAACTCCAAAATTGATGAAATTTTTATTGGGAGTACATGTATATGATAGAAGTATACTCTATAAATTTCAAAATTTTTAGACAAAAGTATAATTTTTGATAAATGTCTAAATATTCGGCTATTTTGGCCATATGAAAAATAGTAAATGACTTTTAAAAATTCTGAGAAAAATATATGTTCACTATGGGACTATATCATGCTAAATTTCAGAAAAGAAATATTTTTGGAACGGATTTGGTATTTTTCATGAAAATAGTCTAGTTATGAGAAAATGAATTAAATATGTTATGTGAAGTAAGAAAATTAGAAAATAGGATTTTATGGCTTGAGAATCCTATATATGAGGTATATGCAGATTTTTTATGAGGGTTTTGGTTATTGATGATGAAATCTTAAGAGTTGGCGTTTTATGATGATTAAATGCATTAATTAGTAAAGTGTAAACAATTTAAATAAATTGTTTATAAGCTTAAGAATATTATTCTTTCAATATCATTATACCGAAATATTGGTATGTATATTATTGTGGAATTTTTACCTTTTTCATGTCAGGGTTACTATTCACGAGTTACTATTCATGAGTTACTATTCACGAGTTACTATTCATGAGTTACTATTTACGAGTTACTATTCACGACAAAATTGGTTTCTTTTTCTAACCAAATTATAGTTGATTTATGAATATTACTCTTGAGATTAAATCTATATGTTGATCATATTGTTTTTATTATCATATATAACATTTTTATAACCTTGATGTTGAAATTCTCTTTCACTGGAGTGTAAAGATGGGTAGATTATTGGTATGATCATGACTAGGGTTCTCTTTGGCCTGTAGTGCAAAGTTGAATTGTGACTGGTATGATCATGACCATTGAATTTATAATTGAATATCTTAAGCTTAAGTGCAAAGGTGAATTGATCAACATGGTTATAATTATTGTTTATATAAATTCTGAAATGATTATATATTTCTTTGAGATATGAATATATTTGGCCTGTAGTGCAAATATGAATTGTAGATGAATATCTTTGGCCTGTAGTGCAATGATGACATGTTGTAGAATATCTTTGGCCCGTAGTGCAAAGATGGTTTATTAATGAATATCTTTGGCCGTAGTGCGAAGATGGATTTATTAGCATGATTATGAACAGGAACTGTGATTTGGTATAACCGTGATCTTTGACGTTTCAGGTAAAGACATGTGATGATAATATTCTTCGTCCTGGGTGCGAAGAAAAATTTAGAGTCACAATTATGATTATGAGTTATTCATATAATTGTGAAAAAGAACTGTTGATTAATGTTACAGGGATAAAACATTATTGGTGGACTTTTAATGTGGAGAAGATAATAGACTTTATGGTCTATTTGACTCTTCTAATGGATTGCTCGTTCCGCTGCAACTATGGTTGAAATTTTTATCATTTACCATATGTTCTAAATCTCTGATTTATTGTTGATGAAGGCTATTGATAATTGAATTATCTTTAGTCATGGTATTCTTTACTGAGCTAGTTGTGCTCACCCTTTTGCTTCACAATTCCTTTCAGGTAATAAGAGTGTAGCTGGGTCGAGCGGGGGTAACAAGGGAATAGAACGGTGGTCATCATTTAGTAGTTATATTTGGTGAAGAAAATAGGGTGAGGCGAACCCAACGTTGGAAGGGTGTTTTGTCACTATCATACAAGATGTCTAATGACATACAACCTCGTGTCATCATAGGACAGGGTTGTGCTCATCCACTTGCTGAGTATATCTATGGGCACTACCTATATAATCTTGGTGTTTGTTTGAAGTATAATTCTCAATTAGAGACAGTGGAGATAATGATAAGTCAAGAGAAGACTCACCATTGGGAAGAATATGATAGTAATCTTCTCATTTTTCTTTGGGGTCTATTGGGTCAACCAAGGATAATTCTGTGGCCATATGATATCTATCATAACCTAGACGCATGGCCTCCCATGTACGAAGGTTTCCTTAAGCACTTCCCAAAAATTCTAATTTCTAAAACAATTTTTGACTATACCTTTATGTAAGGTGTCATTGTGAGGTGATGTCCACGATTGGAACATGAGTCACATTTGGTATATATTTGTATCCAAACTCACAGCATATGTGTTGTTGTATTTTGCACGATAATTGTTGTAATAAAGTTGTAGTTGTTTTCTGTACCATGTATTTGGCGACTCAGAATAGGTTGGATGGAATGGACCTATTTTGGGGTCGTTACAATAATTGTAATGAGGACTCCTTTTGAGTTGTATACTCTCTAGTAGACAATATTTGTATCCAAACTCACAGTTTATGTTTTATCGTATTGTACACGACAGTTGTATTATTAAGTTGTATTTGAATTCTGTACCATGTATCTGGCGACTCAGGATGGGTGATGTATACCTAATTTTGGGGGCGTCACAACTTGTCATTGAACAGCTCTTGAAACTTCTCCCAAGACATCTTGAGTGCGTTAGGTTGGGTACGTTTTACAGATTCCCACCAGTGATTTGCCTCTTCACGCAACATAAAGGTGGCAAAGGGAACCTTTTGCTCCTCGGAGAATCCCAAGATATCAAATATCTTGGTGATCTGCTTTAACCACGTCTCTGCCTTAAGTGGTTCTGGCTTTCCCAAAAACTCCGGTGGTCCCAGCTCCTTGAATTGCTTAGCGGTGACCAACCGTGGGTTGCCATTGTTTCCTCCTGCATTATGAATAGGAGCCGCCTTTGCCTGATGTTGCATGAATTCTAATAAACTCCTAAACGTACCGTCGTTCGTCAATTGATCAGTGTTGTTGTTTACATGAGGATTATTGTCTTCCTATTGCACATTGTCCTGATTATTGATCTGTGGAGACTCAACGGTCTCCTGTGCTCTATTGATAATCTCAACATTCTCGGATGTCATTTTCAAATACTGCCACAAAACAAAGATTAATTGACATGTAACATATTATCACTATACTTTGACCGACCAATTTAATACCAAATAAACTTAGATAGGTCATACTAGCGAAGAAATTCCCCGTCTCTCCCCTCCTAGTTCTACTCTCACATCTTAGCCAGGGATCATATCCCTAAGCTTTGATACCAACTGTGACGCCCCCAAAATAGGTATACATCACCTATTCTGAGTCGACAATACATGGTACAAAATACAAATACAATCTTTAATATAGAACAAGAGAGTTGTGAGTTGTAATACAAATATTATCTTCTAGACAATATCCACTCTCAGAATAAGTCCTCATTACATTTATTGTCACACTATTTCATAGAATAGTGAGGACTACTAATGCTATCATCTGGTCCATCACTTCGTTCCCCGACTCGTCCCAGCTATATTCTCATTTCCTGAAGAGAACAGTGAAAGAAAGGGTGAGCTCAACTAGCCCAGTAAGAAATATTATGACTAAGATAATATAAAATAAATTATCATTAGTCTTCAACAATGTTAAACTGATAAAATATAATAGACATCAAGTTTAACTGCAGCGGATCAAGTAATCCATTAAAAGAGTCAAGTAGAGAATAAAATCTACTATCTTTTATGATTTAAAAGGTTTTTCATGACTTTTATCGCAAAGACTCGGCTTAATAAATAATCCACATCATCCCTGCACTACGACCAATGATATTCATTAGTATCACGATCACAAATTATCCATGCACTACGGGCCAAGGATATTCGTGTATTCATCAATGGTCATGATTATGCCAACAACTATCCATCAATGCACTACGGACCAATGAGGACTTTTACCCCATCATTTGTAATATTACGGTCATGATTACACCGATTAATCCCTAGTCATAATCATACCAAGTCCATCTATGCACTACAGGCCACAGATGACTTTCAATATAATATAAACATGAGGATGATGACAATGATATAAGAATTCAATAAAACAAGTTCAAAAAATAATTTATCTAGGAACCAATAACGTCCAAATTGTCAACATGATACTTTTTTTGTAGAGTAAAATTTAAGATTGCTCAGAAGAATATTTTCATGAAAAGATACTGGATGAGGCGTAATTATCAAGGATATTCCACTAATTTTATGGAGTATAGAAGCCAAAGTTTTAACCAACTGAGTATAATATAATATATAAAACTGCAAATAGATTTTTGCCCGCCATGCGGTAATTCACGTAGACAGATCATTTCCACAATTTAATAAGGAATGAATACGAATGATCATTCACCTTGTATGTGCTAATCCACATGGACAGGTTATTCCAACAGAATAATAAAGAATGAAATAACAGAAGAATTCACCATGCATGCGATAGACCGCACAGACAGGTTATTCTAACAGAATAATAAATAATGGAACCAGGTCATGCGTAAATGCACAGACAGAATATTTCGACAGAATAATAAAGAATGGAACTAGGTCATGCGTAAACGCACAGACATGATATTCCAACAGAATAATAAAGAATAGAATAATAACAAAATTCATCATGCATGCGGTACTTCGCATAGACAGGTTATTCCAACAGAATAATAAGGAATGAAATAACAGAAGAATTTCACCATGTATGCGGTATTTCGCATATACAGGTTATTCCAACATAATAATAAAGAATGGAATAACAGAAGAATTTCACTATGTATGCGGTACTTCGCATATACAGGTTATTCCAACATAATAATAAGGAATTGAATAACAGAAGAATTTCACCATGTATAGGGTAGTCCATGTATACTGGTTATTCCAACAGAATAATAAAGAATGGAATAACAGAAGTTCTCTTCATGAATACAAAATAAATAATACCCCTTACGAGTACAACAAATAATACCCCTTACCGTAAAAGAAACTGGATATAGAAAAAGAAAGGTAACATGCTTCTCCTCTTCTTTCTCTCTAGAGTTTCAGTGAATTTGTAAAAAATAATGAAGGAATGAACTTCTATTTATAGAAGAATGGACTGCATAGTAACTAATTCATGAACGGTCTAGATTGATTTACTTTAATCTGACGGTCCATATTTAAAGCAAAAACTTTTAAATAAAATATAATATATTCTATTTATAATATAATAAAACGAATAACTTTATAAAAGATTTTACTATGTAAACACTATGCAGGCACTATGCAAATACTATGCATAATAAAATATAATATATTCTAATTATTGTCTAATAAAACAGATAACTTTATAAAAGTATTCTGTTTTATATAAAAAGATTTTACTATTAGCCTAATAAAACGAAAAACTTTATAAAAGTATTCTGTTTTATATAAAAAACTTTTATGTTTTATTACATTAATAATACCAATAAAACAAAATTGAATGACTTATCACGTAAGCATCAATAATCAATACCGTGTGCTACTATGCAACCACGCGTATTACTGTACTTTTACTACCGAGTAGTTCAACAGTATTAATGGTAAAACTTCTACCGTTATTTTTAATAAAATATTTTTATTTTTTTCTCAATCCGACAATAATTTTGTTGTGGGGTCCACCAATGATTGTGTCGTCGTACGAATATTTCCTGTTAAAACGAATATTCTCCGACCAATCGAATATTATATAACAACTTGCGTACTTTGCAAAATTTATAAATATTACCCACAACTATAACATTATATCAAATCCACACCATAATATTAAAAAAAAATATTTCGAAAAATTTAAATCTTTATTCATAAAATCTGGGGTCTCACAAGTGTCTTCTTACGTAAGAATCAATAATTCAAAAATACTGTGCAATACCGTGTGCTATTGTGCAACCACGCGTATTACTGTATTTTAACCACCGGGTATTCCAACAGTGTTAACGGTAACAATTACGCCGTTATTTTTAAAAACTCAAACTTGTCGTTGGGGCCCACAAATCGCTGCGCCATCATACTAATATTCTTCGACATCAAGAATATTCTACGACAAAACGAATATTCCCTGACAACAATGAATATTTTATAACCACTTGTTTATTTTGTAAAATTTGCACGTTTCACCCATAATCAAAGTATTATATCAAATTAATACCTTATTATTCAAAATAATAATTAGAGAAAATTCGATTTTATTTATAAAAAGTTGGAGTCTTACAAGTATATTTGGTTATAACGGTTTTATATTTCGACGACTTCAGTTTTAGATATGAAAATTAGACTATTCGAGTAACTGATTAACCAAATTAGAAAGTTAAAAAAATAATTGAAATTTGATAGATTTTGTCATATAGATTATGTACTTATGTATTATTAATTTGAAATTATTAAACTAGTTTATAAATTATTATGATTGTGGATTGTGGATAAATATTATTTAGGAACTTTAGTGTGAAATTTAAAATAAAATTTTTTATTTTATAAAATTAAATTTATAATTTAATTATTAACCGAATAATATAATTCAATTATTCGAATTTTAGTTATTTGAATACAATATGTTTTAAATACTTATTTAGATATTAAAATTATATAAATTCGATATTCCATTATAACTGAAATAACAATCCGGTTCGATCGAATACCCACCCGTGAGACCTCTTTGATCATTTATTTACTTAAGACTAAAAGACAAATTGCACCCCAAACTTTACACCGATGTTGATATTTGCACCACAAAGTGAAAAAGGTGTCTAAGTACACCTCATACGTTACTAATGCGAAACAGATTGCACACTTTCGTCAATTAGCCGGTCAAAAGTGACCGGCTAAGGCTGTAATGTGAATTTCGAGGGGCATTTAAGTCTTTTCTCTTTTATCTTCTCCTTCTCTCTAAGCTTGGGGTGCACATTGTCTCCTAATCTCTTTCCCTTATCTCTCTCTTCTCCAAATGTCAATTCATTGAACATATCTACTGGATTCTCCACTGTGCAGTATTGATCTCCGATGCTCTCCACTATGCTCACCGCCTCTTTCTTGATTTCTCAAGCCCAGATGTCTTCATGTACAATACCCTCATCCGAGGATTCTTCGAATCAAATTCCCCATAAAACTCCTTTATTACATTCGTTAACATGCTCCGAAAATCAAACACTTTTCCTGACAGCTACTCTTTTGCTTTCATCCTCAAAGCTGCACCAATTTCGTGGTGTTTAAGAGGTGGGATTCAACTCCATTCCCAAGCTGTTAAACATGGGTTTGATTCCCATATATTTTTTGGGACAACGCTTGTGAGTATGTATGCAGAATGTGGCTGTGTTAACTTTGTGAGGAAGGTGTTTGATGAAATGCCCGAGCCGAATGTTGTGGCATGAAATGCAGTAATTACGGCTTCTTTTAGGTGTTGTGAGGTGAAGGGTGCAGAGGAAATGTTTAATCTGATGCCGTTGAGGAATTTGACCTCGTGGAATGTTATGCTTGCTGGGTATACAAAAGCAGGGGAGCTTGAGCTTGCAAAGAAATTTTTCTTAGAAATTCCTAATAAAGACGGTGTTTCTTGGAGTACTATGATTGTTGGGTTTGCTCAAACTTACCCACTATAAAAACCCAGCTCAAGAAGCTCAATTTCACCTCAAAACCATCAAATTCAACCAAACCCACTTCTCGTTTATTATTTGTGCGAGTTAAAACTATTTTTTGAATCTAGTGTTTTTATTCCAAGAGAGTGATAAGTATTGATCCTAAAAGGTAGGGTAGGATGGAGAAGCAGTATAACTATGGAGGTAGAACAGGGCAGTAAGTAGAGGGGGTGTCTAATTATCAAACATCTGTTGGATGTATGGTAAACTTATTAAGCCAAGAAACTTACAGCTCATACTTGCTTTACACTTGGTGGATGTATGGTAAACTTATTAAGCCACCTCCTGCTTATCTATTAACTCAGTTTTAAGGACTTAACATTTGAATTTGAGAGGAAGCACAATAGGCCAGAGAGAGATGACAGAAATCTTGTCGAGAATACCCTGAAGGCCATTAAGAACATTGAGAAAGTCAGAGTTGATAGGGAGGCCAGGCACCACAAGATGAGGTTAGACTCAGATGGATTTAATGGAAGTGGGTTCGAGTAATTATGTTTTTGCAGTAAGCAACTGCATTAAAGCAATTCAAATAACTGGATTAAATTTTGACAAATATATGGAAGGAGATGAGAGAAATAGAGAAGCCATTTAAGGTTTGTGAGAGGGAATGAGAGGAGAGAAATAGAGAAGAGAGAGAAAGTTGGTTATGGAGGTGAGAGAGAAGGGAAAGAGACTAAATGTTGGAGAAGATGAAAAAAAAAAGACTTAAATACTCATCTAGATCCACATTACAGCTTTAGCCGATCATTTTTGACCGGTTAATTGACGATAGTGTGCTTTTTGTTACGTTTAATTGAAGTTTGGGGTGTACTTAGACACTATTTTCGGTTTAGGGTACAAAAATCAACAAGGGTGTAAAGTTTGGGGTGCACATTGTCTTTTAGTCTTTACTTAATTAACGGTCCAACTCACTTCAAAGAACAATTACCGTCCGATCTCAAGTCGGTCAAAGAACACCAACCGTCCGATCTCAATTATGGATTAGTCCCGTCACCGCTTACTTTCTCTTTCGAGTAATGCTACGCGGACAGGAAATTAGGACCAAAAAATTGGACCGGTCTAATTTTTTTTATTTGTGACTCTTAAAAAATGTATAATATTTATTCTAACAGGAATTTTTACAAAATATATGTATCCAAATTATACCTAAAATATTATATTTTATAAAAATTTCTGTTAAAATAAATATTATATATTTTTTAAGAATCACAAATAAAATAAAAATAAAAATAAAATTAGACCGGTCTAATTTTCGGTCCCAATTTGATGTCCGACTAGACTTATTCTTCTTTTTTTGAACACTTTAACCCCCTCTCTGTTTTCACTATCCACAGTCACACACTTTTCCTCCCACCGGAAAACCACTCTTAATAAATAAAGTAAGTGGTTTTCGGTTTTCCGAATAATCTAAAACCCCCTCGTGGGTTTAACTGACCATATCGGTACCGACGCCGGCGCGTTTCACTATTTCTCCGGTTACTATTTTTCTGCAAGGTCCGTTTTTGTGGTTAATTTTGTATGTGTTTTTGTGAAGATTTTAGTGAGAGAAACTATTGCGTTTTAGAGTGAGAGTAATCGAAGCTGTATTATACAAATGCACAGATTTTATTTGATTACACTTTTCACTTTTTATGAACTCTTCTAGTATTATGAAATTTATTGTTCTTTGGTTTTGAAGCATATTTGATTTTTTTTTCTTCACGATTTTTCTATTTTTTTCAATTTTCTTTTTCTTTTTGACTGTAGTCACTCATAGGAATATTATCAGGCTTTCAAGTGGCTAAAGTTATTATTATTATTTGGAAAATGGGTTGAAATTTTGGTAAACTTTTTCTTAAATATCTCATATTCTTGGATTTTTGTATACCATATATAAGTCATATAAATATATGTTATTCCCCCCACTACCCAAAAAAAAACTGAAAATATCTGAAGGAAATTTGTCCTCTCTTCTGTTTGTACACCAATATAATATATTGCTCCCATATAGTCTACATATCCCTTTCAGGGTAGAAAGTATAGTTGGAAGAATCTTGTTCTTTCTGTTAAAGGAAGAATTTGGTTCCCTTTCCCATGTGTGGGGTGTTTTGTGCCTTTGAATAATTGAACGCATGATGCGGACGTTGCTTTCAAAGCTTTGTTTTATTGTGTTTAATGTTTGTTGGTACTGAAATTATATACAATTTATTTTGGGGAAGATTTCTTGGTGATTAAGTTTGTCCTTGACATGATCTATTTTATTAAGAAAATGGTACATGATTAGGATGCAAATTGTGGGTTTCTTTATCTGTGTTATTGTAGTTCATTGTAGGTGAGGAATTGGGCATTGAAGATTGATATGGCTGGTGAGAAGAAAAACGAGCAACGTATCCTTTGTCTATTTGTTATTTAATTTTTTAGGTATGGGTTTATGTAAAACTTGGGCTCTGCTATATTTATTAAGTTGTGAGTGAAATGTTTTTTATTAGTCATCGCAAAAGCAGTTTGAACACGATGTATATATTTCTGGGGAGAATTACAATATTGAAAAATTAAGTATATTGAGAAATGAGAAAATAGTAGTCTTGATGTAGACCTAAGATTTTTTGGATTAGGTATTGATGGTATGGTTGTATCTTATAGTTTCTTGATTTGCTTGCTGTTATATGTTTTGAGCTAAGGTTCATTAATTGCATAAAGAATTTTAAAATCTATATGAGTTCTCTTGGATTTTGTTAGTAGCATTAATTAGTTTGTATATTATACTGCATACTTTACTACATTGATTGAGCCTCTTGTTTTCCTAGGCCATGAACATGTTAGGTATAATTTATAGATGTTTAGGCTTACTATGTTATTACTTAACTATGTTGTCCAGCTGAGCCAGTTGCTGCAGGACTGAAGTCTGATATTTGTACACCTCTGGTTGAGCAAGAGATGGTATGCCAATCAGCATTATAGTTCAATTTTTACTAAGTATTGCTTTATCTATTTTGCCTTGACAAGATTGAAGTTGTTTATTTTTCTTGTAATCATTCTAGTTTTTTTGGGTGAAACTATCATTTTTGTTGGTTGGATTTATAATATAACTTGACTTAATTGATATGCTTGATTCTTGTTAGCAATGCTTTATGCTGTGGCTTTTGGCTTTTAATTACAGTATTATAGGTAAGAATGGAATTTGGGACTTGCTGACCTATAGAATTAACCTAGGGCTAACTTTTGGCCCTTGCATTTTGGGAGTTTTGTTGTGGAGTGTAGCACAGATTTGGCTCACTGGAGCCTTTCTCTCTTTACGTTGTCGAATTAATTTGTTCTATGTGTGTGTCGCAGCTGCCTAACTCCAACCCGAGGTTGGGAATTTACATTCTCCTTTATTTATTTGTTTTTATATTTTTTTAATCACTTTTAGAACTCTTGTAAGAGTGGTTGATACTAGGGTACGCTTGAAGTGTGATTACTTATGGTTTGGGTTTGATTGTGTGGAAAAATCACTGAGAATGTTTGTAGGCCAGGCTGAAGGGTGCTTACTGCTTAGGTGTTCGGATTTGGAGTGTAGAAACATATCTCTTGTGGTGGAACTCTTCATATCATCTCACATGGGTTACACTTTATGTTTGCTTCAATTTTTTCGCAGGCTGCAAAGAAAGATGGAATACCATCGGAAACAACTTTTTCCCTAACCTACTCAGGGGATGCTACGTCTACCATCAAAGGTGAGACTGGTCAACAGTTGGTGGCAGAGCAAGGTGTTTACTATCCACCTACTAGCTGTTACTATTATTACTACCCAGGTAGATGTTGGATTGAATCTATCTTTAGAAATGATGTCCGTAATTAGTGTTTTTAATCTTTTAAAAATGTAATATTGAATATCACAGGATTCCTAAGATTCGGAAACATTCACTATTGATTTATGAGCTGTGATCCTATGATGTCCAAACTTTATTTCATGTATTTGTCCAAGTGCTGTATGGTTGAGCAGACAAGTGAGGGCGTCTGTCATAAGCTCTGGAAGTTCTATTAATTCCAAGTTTTATGCCAATTGTTGAACTGTAGAAGTTCTCTTATTTTGGCTTTTGGATTCCTTGTTAATTTATTTTTCTTAGCAGCAAGAATCATAGTTATCAAGTCGTCGCCTAGGCGACGACTAGTCGCCGCTTAGTCGTCGAGTCGGTGGGAAGAATGAAGTCTTCTGGGCGACTTGGTGTAAAGGCAGAGAGTCGAGCGCTCAGCCAGAAAAGGCGTCGACTTGGACGACTAAGCAGCGACATGGACTACTGAATTTCAAATCGAACGATTTGGGTTAACTGGGTTAAAAAAAACAGGAAGCTAAAACCTATCCAGAGAGGGATAAAGGGGAGAGCAACAAAGAGGGAGAGCAAATAACTACTCTGGTGAAGACGACGACGGCTTCGGTGACGACGACGGCTTCGGGGATATCGGCGACGACGACGGCTTCGGGGATATCGGCGACGACGGTTTTGGCAGTGACGACTTCAACATCGGCTTTGGCAGCGACGACGACGGCTCGACGACTTCGACCGCGACCTCTCTCTCTCTCGTTTCCAGCTTCCTCTCTTTTCCTTCTTGAATAAAAGACGTAGCTGCTTCCTGAATCTTCTTATCCTGTTTCTTCGCTGCCGACTTAGTCCTTGCTCCCATGTGATGATAATCATTTTGTCTCTTTTTTTCCTAATTTAAATTGCGATAAAATACAAATTTATCTCATTAAAATTTAAATGTACATCTATAAACTTCATTTATTAAAATTGAATGTTTCGCATGTTAGATCTTACTTATGTTCACAATAAATTTTTATTTAAATAATGCTAGAAAGTGTTAAATTTTTGGTCAAATTTTTCTCAAATGATGTGATATTAATAAAGAAAAAAAATACTTTATGACATAGCCAATTACAAGATACTTACTCAACCAATTTAATAATGTCACATCATTTGAAATAAAAAAATTTAAAATTCCTAGCATTACCCTTTTTTTATTTTATTTTAGATCTCAAGTGATTTTTGAGATTTATAGCATTGTTTGCTAGGATGATTTTTTTTTGAAAGCATTAAATAAAGAGTAATACTATAGTGAAAAAAGATGACTTTAAAAAAACGAGTACAAAATGATTTATGAAATTATGGTTAGAGGATGTTCCACCATACATAAATAAGTTCAATGATTATAATCAATAACTAACATAACCATCATTTTTGTATATTTTTTTTTGTATTCACTATTTTGTCATCAAAGCATTAATGTTATATAAATATTCATATAAATGTTAAATATATATAATTTTATTCGTATAAAATTTACATTGTTAACGACTTATTGACTTGTGGACGACTAGTCGGGCGCCTTGTCGCCTAAGCGCTTAAGCTCCCGGCTGTCGCCTCGCCTCGACTTGTCGCCTTGATAACTATGGCAAGAATAGAACCTTGAAAATAATGGTCAAATGATTCCAAAATAATGTAGGGATTGTGGTTTTTTCTAAATACTTGCTTTTTAGGCTACTCTGAAACAAGTATATAATGTGCTTATTGTTTGAGAAATGTTGATACGTTAATTAAACAAAATTTGAGGCAGGATATACTAGCAAAAAAAGGGTCGACAGTTCTACACCTCAGTAATTATAGTTGGTCAAAATCGAAGATTTCTTAGGCAGACTTGCTGATTATTGTTTTTGTGTGTGATTAATTCGGTTTTCCTGTCTGATTAAGCATTTATAGTTTTCTTTTCTGCTTTTACAGGATATGATGGAATTTATTATCAATTGGATGATAATGGTTATCTCAATGGCAGTGATGCTTCTTATACAGTATTGTCTTCACCTTATCTTTCTGTTGATTTGATTCATATTCTTAGGCTTTTATCTATTGTGTTACCAAAATAAAAACAAACAATTTACTTGTTGGAGTTTCTTATCAAATGACAGTGGGTGAGACCTTCCCATTTCTAATTTTCTAACCTTTTCCAGGGTATCCAATCAGATAATGGTTCAGTTCTATATTATCTGCCTGGCTATAATCCTTATCCTACTGGGACTTTTATGGGTGTTGATGGGCATCAGCCCTATTTTTCTTCATCAGGATATCTGCAGAACTCTGTCCCTTACGGGTCAGAAACCATGCCATGTTACTCCTTGAATTCGACATATGTGGGTGATGCTACAAATAGGACAACTGCTATACGAGGGAGGATAAAATCTGCTCTGGCCTCTAACATTTCAGTGAAGGCAGAGGGTTTTAATAACCCTATAAAAACAAACAGTACTCTCGAAAAACCATCCAATTTGCCTCTGAATATGAAATCACGACAGTATACTGCCTCGCCTAACTTTTCTAAGTCTCTCCTTCACGCTCAATCTCTAAAACCATTAAATCAGGTATGGATATTTGATGCATGAAGATCATACTAATGTAACCATTGCATTTAGTAATTGTTAGTAGTGGATGAAATAAGTTTCCAAAAAGTTCACCAATTGAATTGAGACATTAGTGGTACACTTTTTACTGAAAACTTTTGTTACACATGCTCTTCTTTATTGTGAACTGTGCTGTTCAATGATAGAAGTTGTGTCTTACCCAGGGATTTGTCTCTAAATTTTGGTTGTTGGAGGAATTTGCGCTAGAACATATTTTCTTTTCTTAGTGCTGGAGTGGTGTTTACAGATGGTTGTTGGGGTTGCTGCCCTTGCAGCCGGGTGTTGTCACTCTTGTTGTAAGGGGTTCTTCTCATCCGATATGTGATCAGGTTTCTATTCCTTTGGCACTATTTTCTAATATGCCAGTACATAACAAAAGATAAAACAAGAGTGGTAAAAATGGAACAAATAAATGGTCAGTCATTATGTGTAAGGTTTTCTTTAATGTTGAGATCTTTAATCTTATTTGCTATTAAGCTATAAAGAAAAAAATTAGTAGGTAGGAAAAGGAAAATGGAAGAGTTTCTAATATTTCTATATTGAGGTAGATGGAGACAAGGTCATGCTTTTGATGAAGTTGTGTGTGTTTAACCAATTGGAGTATTACTGCCAACGTTCTCCTTTTCCAGTTCATACTTTTAAAAACCTTTCTGTTTGTATTGCTGAAAGACCTTACAGTTTCATACTGTACTTTATTTTTTATGTGGTACTTTTATATGTAAAATTACTTGCTTTATAAACTTCTTTGTGTTGATGTTCTTTTAATAAATCATCGAACTAGCGCCATGACCCATGAGTATATAAAAAATTATTCTTTTAGTGTTTACTTTATAAACTTCTTTGAGGCAATGTTCTTTTAATAAATCATTGAACTAGCGCCATGATCCACGAGAATATAGAGCTAACTCAAGCTAACAGATTCCGGCAATTTCTTATTGCTCTTTGCTTCTTTCTAGTTTCTGATGCCTGTCCTTATCAAGTTTGTTATTGAAATTATTGGATAAGGTGCTTTATATTGAAATTGATTGATGAACATATTCTACATTTCCATATGGGAACATCTCAGTTTTTATTTTCTTTAATTTTATTAAAAATTTATTAATTACCATGAATTGTTTTTATGTCATGCACTGCAGTTGGGTTCTAGTTATCAGCCAGCAGGCCCTGTGAAAGGTTTTCAAACAGTCGGGAAATTCTCAACATATACTAGCCGTAACCATGTTGATTACTTTGAGTATGATACTTCATTGAACTATAAACCAAATGCTAGAATGTGGAATAGCAATGATAGATTTAATTTGAGAGAAAGAAATGGAGAGTTTGAAGCCATGACTGAGCTAACTCGTGGTCCTCGGGGCAATAACCAGAGCTTTCCTTTAAGCTCAACAGCCTTGGATGAACAGAGGGGGCTCTCTAAACAAAGAGATCAATATAACCTAGAAGATTTTCCGACAGAATACGATAACGCAAAGTTCTATGTCATCAAGTCATATAGTGAGGATGACGTTCATAAATGCATCAAATATGATGTTTGGTCGAGCACTCCTAATGGCAACACAAAATTAGATGCTGCTTTCCGTGATACAGTGGCTAAAACAATTGAAGGAGGCACAGAATGCCCAATTTTCCTCTTCTATTCAGTAAGTTTCAAATAGATATGCTTGTTGTCTTTCTCTGTTATTGACTTCTATATGGAAAAAAATTTAGCTCTCTAATGAGAGTTTCCTAATCTTTGTTTCCTGAACGTCAGGTTAATGGAAGTGGGCAATTTGTAGGCGTGGCTGAAATGGTTGGGCCAATTGATTTTGGCAAAAACATGGACTTTTGGCAGCTTGATAAGTGGAATGGGTTCTTCTCAGTAAAGTGGCACATAATTAAGGATATCCCTAACACACAGCTGAGACACATTATCCTCGAGAACAATGACAACAAGCCTGTAACATTCACCAGGGATACTCAGGAGGTATGTTTTGTGTTGTTTTATGACAAATTTCTCTCATCTGTACAAATGCAAATAAATATTA
Organism: Panax notoginseng; assembly: GCA_016801055.1. Classification (NCBI taxonomy): domain Eukaryota; kingdom Viridiplantae; phylum Streptophyta; class Magnoliopsida; order Apiales; family Araliaceae; genus Panax; species Panax notoginseng. The sequence goes on along the minus strand of CM029017.1, from coordinate 14,679,054 downwards.
GTTATATATATATATATATGTTTCAATTTTAAAGGTCATAAATTTATGCTACAGATGAGAGTTTACTTTTTTTTAAGCATCAAAGATATTCATTTGTTTGGAAGATGAAATTGTGGTTTTCCACCTTCTTCTTTAAATCTTTTTCCCATCTAAGTTGTGTATTACTTAATTGTGGTTTATCATGTTTAATTTGTAGAAGTTAATATATCATTTTCTTTTTACAGATTGGACTTGGGCAAGGTTTCGAAATGCTAAAAATATTCAAAAGTTATTCAGGAAAGACATCAATGCTAGATGACTTCAACTTTTATGAAAACCGGGAGAAGTCGCTTAAAGCCAAAAGGAGCAGTAAGCTAGCTCCTCAAACTGAGATACACAAGAAACATGTTAATCCTGTGAGTTTTTCAGTTTTTACCAGATCTTTTCAAAACAAACAGTGTTGCTCGTATACCTTTATATTTTCAACATTATTCTAAACCTTTCGGAAATCATTCTTTTCTTGATTTATTTGTTTACTTTTTGCTTGCTGCTTAACACTGCGTACTTATGTTCTGCAGAATCATCAAAAAGCAGGAGAAAGAATTATCGGAGGTTCTGATACTAACAACAATTTATCTGACTCGTCATCTCTCATCAACCTCACCAAAAATCTCTCACTTAGTCCAGCACCATTGCAAGGCAGTGCCTCTTTGAATTGAAGAGAAAACTCGATCTCTCTATCCCACTTTATAGGAGATACTATTCCCACTACATAGGAGATTTAACTTTTAAGAACAAGGGTTAATTCTTATTTTTCAGTTGGATGTAGTTGGAGAATTAATTTCTTACATTCTGTTCACTTGTTTGAGATGATGTTCAATATATACAATAAAATTTCTATGTAAGAATAGACTTGGGATCAAACTATTTATATTCTAATTGAGAGGTTATTACTAAATAGAGGTATTGATATAAAATATTTTTCGAACACTCAAAAATATCTACTTTAATAAAAATATCAATAAGAACTCTTTAATATTTATTATTCAAAAAATATTTATATAAAAGAAAATGTGATCTTTTATAGGAAAATATAGTCTTTTATAGAAAAATATAGTTATTTATAGGAAATGTAGTCTTTTATAGAAAATATAGTCTTTTAAAATTAATATTGTCTCTCTCTCTCTCATATATATATATATATATATATATATATATATATATATATATATATATATATAGTTCGGTTCCTATCTGGACTCACAGATTTTCTTAAAATACGGACTTTTTTTTTTTAAAACAACTAATTTTTTTTTTAATATTTTATGGAACTTGAATTTTTATATAATAGAGTGTTTTGGATGTGATTTGGATACGTATAACAAAATAGGTATGTATAGTCTGTGCAGACTGTACATACATTTTTTTAGTATAGGTATTCAAATCACGCCCAAAACATTGTATTATGAAAAAATTTCAGTTCCATAAAATATTAATTTTTTTTAGTTGTTTAAAAGAAAATAAAAAAATTGGTCCGTCTTTTACTCCAGTCCGGACTCCCGGACTGGATCCACTGTGTATATATATATATATATATATATATATATATATATAATTATTACTATATAGAGGTATAGTTTCTTAATACGTGACTTAAAAAGTATATAACATATTACAATTTAGAAGTTATTCTTATTTATAACTGACCCAAATTGGGACCAAATTTTTTTATAATATTGTAGAAGTTATTCTTATATAAAGTATTCCTAAATAGGGTTTTACTGTACTTCTTGATTTCTGGTGTTTAGTTCTATAAAAAGCGGTAAATTTCACTTAAAAGACCTGGGGTTTCTCGTTTTCTTACATATACACTTATGTTTTAAAAGTTGTCACATAAACGCTTGTAGTATTGAGGTTAATTGAAAAGCTTCTTTTTGTCACAATTCTGTTAAATAAAATGTGCAAGGGCTTTTTTACCCCCAAACCCTTACCATACTATGATGATACTAATATAATTAGGAAATTAATATTTTCACAACACTTTTTGATAGGTAATTCATTTATTGCACCTGGTCTGGTCAATCTTTATTGCAACACACGAGGTTGTCTTGTTCGATAGTGGGTTTTTTGGGTTGGATAAGGGTATTTTGGGCATCTTTTTCAAAATTTTACGATTATAGTGGTTCTTCACGCACTTAGCAAGTGACCTACACACGCAGTTAACTTTGATGAAAAATGGGGCAATTTCACTTCACCTGTGTTTATTTGCGGACTTTTAAAACATAAGTGGTCATGTGAGAAAATGTGTAAACCTAATGTGTTTAAATGAAATTTACCCTTATAAAAATTAGGGTCCTTTACATAAGTATACAACAAATAGAAAGTAATTACAAGAAAATTGTATCAACCAAATAATTATAAAAAGAGTGTAATTAGGACTCATATTATAAAAAATAGTACAATTCACATTAATAAGGAAACTTAAAATTAAGGACAAATAACTGCCATAATTAATAATTCAAATTCAAATATTTTGATCTAACAACAAAAACAAGTTCAAATTCAAAATAATAATTCAAATTTAAATCTTCATCTTCCTCACATGCACTTTGAAATAATAGTCCGCCGCTACACCTCACATACTCCGCCGCTACACCGCCGCGAATCTCTGTTGTCCAAAACGCCAATGAGAATAAGAAAAAGATTCGCCCTATAAAAAATTTAAAAATAAATAGATGTAACTTTTAATGTTCTGAAATTTTTTTTATAACTATTTTGTTACTCATAAATAATAAAATGATTACCTTTGTATGAATGATTGACTACCAACTGTATCACATACAAAAGAAATTGGTAACTTAATAAAATTGAATTGGTTACCTTGGTCTGAAGGTTTGGTTACCAACTGAACTATGAAAAACTATGAAAAAAACTGCAGGTGTGGATGTGAATTAGTTACTTTGGTATGGAGGTTTTGTTACCTTGGTACGAAGGTTTGCTTACCTTGATCTGAATATTTGGTAACCAACTGTACTAAGAAAAAATTTAAAGTGTGGAGGTTGATTGATTACTTTGATATGACAGTTTGATTACCTTGGTATGAAAGTTTGGTTACCATCATCCAGTATTCATATCCACCGCCACCGCCGCCTGAATCTTCATACCACCTCTATTTTGACCCTTCATTTTGAGAATCTACTGGAGATATACAGTTGGTTGACTCTTCATAATATTAATATTCTCCAAACACCCCTTTACTATCCCTTATATTCTTCAATCTCCCCCCTCCCCTCTCAACATTCAGTTTACAGAAGGCTTCAAAAATTTACTTTTAGACCAAATCTTCAACTCAATTTGGGTGATTCCAAGTCATCTAATCAGTTAATTTCAGTCCAAAAATAAGATGTGGCAACACCAATTCGGTAAAAATGACGTGGAATCGGGAAGTACTCGGCCACTTTACCCTATAATGTTGGAGTCACCGGACCTCCGGTGGTTGCACTGCCGGTATTATTCTCAGCTGGGGAGAGGAGGAGGAGGCGGAAGGACCAGTCGCAAGGGGCGGCTCGTGATCGCTTGCTTCGGACTTTTCTAAGGACTGCAACGTCAGACCCGAATATAGGTTTTGGTTTTGTTGGTGACGGTTTCTTCGGAGGAGGAAGTGTCGGTGGGAGATTTATTACAGGTGGCGGTTGGGATGTAATGGAGATTTTGCATGTTGTAGTTGTTATAGATGAGGAGAGAGAAGAAACCCTAAATTAAAGAATCTAATTGAAAATTAATTTCTTAAATTAAGGAATCATAATTGCACTAGTATTGTAAATAATTATGGAAGTGTATTAGTTGTATAAAGATTTTATGAGGGCACTATTGTTATAATTATTTTTAAAAATATAATAAAATATATAATTGTCCCTAAAAATTATGTGGAAATTTCAATGCCAAGCTCTTTTCAGATTGTGGTTGTGGGCTGCAGTAAAATGTGAGGGCATGTAATATGGAGAATGGGAAACAGGGGAGAGAGGAGTTTGTCATGGAAGAATAACAAAATAGTTTTCATATAGTTTAAACCATTTTCATAATTGTATTTTCTAATTTTAGAATAATGAAAATTAAATTCTACAATTAAAATTTTAAAAGAATTTATATACTACAACGACATTTTGCTTCTAAATAAGATTCCATTCTTGTTCTTATGAATTTTCCTTGTTCATACACATGATATTTGATTAAATGAAGCAAAAATAAGAATATTGATTATACTCTATTGTTTTATAAAATTTAATTTGAGATATTTTTTAAATTTAAAATTAGTATGAATATATATGTAAATTTAGCTAAATATTGCAAAATATCTAAGCAAAAATGAGTAGACTCAAGTTCCAAACTATAGTAAAGGGCATCAAACCAGAATTAATATGTATTCTAGATTTAAACGACCTATCCCAAACCTGGCTCCGCATAATCCTGATGCCCCTTCGGGTGTACTGACGAAAACATGGGTAGCTAATTGACGGGTTTCAATAACACACGATCAATCACAGCCGTTGAGCTCCGAAAACCTTAAGCACTCCCTTGATCAACGGCCAGAATCTCCTCAACGTCCGTTAAAGATGGCGAAAGTCGGCGACGAAGAACTAACCGGCGACGAAGGTGGAGAGAGAGAGAAGCAATTGGTAGTGATCGAACTATGAGCGGAAACCCTAGAATTCAAAGGTATATGGTGGCGATTGAGTACATTGGGACTCGATTTTCTGGGGCCCAGCAGCAATCTACTGGCAGAACTGTTGTCGGTGTTCTTGAGGTAAATTTATCCTTTTTCGTTCAATTTGAATGAAATGTTTAGCTGTTTATGGGAAGTTGTTATGATCCTAATTGCAAATGGAAAGTTGTTATGATCTAATTGCACGGTATGAGACTTGTGTCTCACCTATGGGAGGTGGGGTTATTTATAAACTTTGGGCTCTTTAACCTTAATAGCTAGTTTTTAAGGTGTGGCGATCATATGGTTTGTAACAATTGGTATCAAAGTCGTCCACTACCTCTCGGTTGCAATCGTGCGGCGTGGGTGGTGACGTCGGTATTGCGGTGTTCGCCCGGAGCTAGACTCGTCTAGCGCAAAGACAGCCCACGTGGGCGCCGGAATTGCGGAGCATGGAGGAATGTTATGATCCTAATTGCAAGTCACATCGATGGTATGGGACTTTGATGTGGGATATTTATAAACTTTGAGCTCTCCAACCTTAATAGTTAATTTGCTCTCCCATGGTTTGTAACAATTAAATGTTATGAATTCAGATTCACCAACTTAAAGAAATGAATATAGAATGGAAAAAAATAGAAAAAATGGAAGACTTAGAAATGGTAATAAGATTCGTATAGATTGATAGACAAAAGATTACAGAGGTATTGATATTTTTCAAAAGATGCCCTCTTTCTCTACAACATTTCCTATTTATACATACTCTCAATCTATTCTATTATAGCTGTCATATTAACCAACTTTCCCTCCTTTTTGAAATATATTTTCCCCCTCAATTTCTATTCAACTATAGCTTCAACAACTTCCAGCTAGTTACTTTTGTTAATCAGCTTCTTGCCACTTTTTACCTTTGTTTGTAGTTAATGACCGATTAGCCCTTCATGTGCCACTGCTCACAACAGAAGTAAATGAAATTATATTGTTTAAACTTTAAATTTCAATAGTTGAAATGTAAACATATGGTTGTTCTAATACATCTGGATAATTATGTTTTAAATTGGTAGTGTTATGTTTATAATTATCATATTGAAGTGATAATTCCCTTTTTTTCCCTTCCTTTTTTCTTTTTTTAAGAAGGCAGGGGAAAAATTGCTGTGGGTAGTCATACATAATTTGAATATTTTTACAATCAAATTAAATGAATCCATATGGTGCCCGGTAATACTCAATTCATCCTCTAAAGTTCCATTTTTTTTAATTATAAATATGAAAATATAATATCAAAATATGCCATAGACACATCTTAAAATCTGTGCTAAACGTATTATTTTTAAACAATATTCAATCCATGATACGGTTACGAGACATTAACTTTTGTGGATACTTATGGTGCCCAAGTGAAATTATGGGAAAAGGAACTCTGTAAATACTTTGATAAGAAGTTCATTGCTCTTTTATTTTCTCTGGACAATTTGCAATATATGTTGAATAGTTTGTGATTATTCATATGCAAAAAATAATACAAATTTAGGTTTGCCCTTTTAATTATATCAGTTTTACTGTTGCTACAATTCTCCGTGCATACCATGTTAAGAGAAATATAACATTTTGACCTGAACATTGGATGATTGAGGTGCAAGATTATCTACAAATCATATGTAGGTAGTTACATTTGCTGAATACTGGTGATTGATGTTACTGCTTTCAACTGTAGCTAACAAGTGACATTATGACCCCATTGCAGCGCATCGTACCAATTAGAGTTGGTAAAGTTATGTATATATATTGTACTTGAATGTTCGGTAATATCATCTATATGTTCGCCACCACTCTTTTTCTCCCTTGTAGATCCCACAGAGTGCTGAGTTCCTTCGTGTTCCTATAATTGGCCCTTTTTCAAGTTAAGCTTCTTGTATACTGATGTACAGGAAAATTTTGTCCGAGCTGACTGGGGTTCTCATTTCATGTAGGAAGCCTTTTGTAAATTTATTGGACAGCCAGTATCAATCTTTTGCTCAAGCCGAACTGTAAGTTACGTTGTGCTCATATTCAGTGCTGTTTAATACTCACTCCGTCTCAAATTAAAAGCCTCGTTTTGACTTTTTTGGTCAAATTGACCACTTTTAGAATTAATAATTAAGCATATATAATATGATTTTAAAATTATAAAAATTGGAGTTGGTAGAAAATTGTATCTAGTTTCTTATGATTATAATCTCTTAACCTAAACTTTATCAACAATAGTACAAAAATTAATTTTAAAAATGGTCAATTTGACCAAAAAAATCAAAATGAGGCTTTTAATTTGAGACGGAGGGAGTATATGCTATAAGCTGATGACTAATTGTTCTTAGCTTATGTATTATAAAGATATAGTCTGGTAACATTGAATTATAATGAAGAGAGTGGATCAAAAGCAAAAAGACAGCATATGCTACATCAGCTGTATGTTTGACACAAATCTCTTATTTGCTCTGCGATGGGATTAGTAATCATTAGCTAAGTGCCCAATGCTTGTGACAGTGACCCTTTCTATTTTAATACACTGCTTAAAAGGGCATTCCTATGATTTATTGGTCCAAATTTCTACTTGTTTGCACCTAGGTCTAACTTTGGCTCACTATATCTTGCATCTTAACCTTCCGTGCGTATCTACTAGAGTAAGGGGTTCAGATTTGAGAATCATCACAAGTGACTCGCAAGAAATGGCATTATTCAGTGTGAAACTTGAGCCAAACCTTGAAAAATGAAAATGAATCTTGAAAGCTTTCAGTTGCATGAGGGCTATTTGGTCCCAGATGTTATATCACACCCTCCGTTCTAAAAAGAGAGTTCTACTTGCTTGTTGACTTTTTTCTTATTTCGTTTCTTTAATTTTTTACGAATATTAAGGTTCGGATATGATTCACTAAGGTGGCATGTATTTTTTTCCAGCTATTTTTTTTGACATTAAAATTTTAAGGACTGATTTTTTTTATGAGGAAAATGAATATTATAAAGGGATATGTCTGAACGTGTCCTATGCAAAGTAGGACTCTCTTTTCCATCTGGAGGTAGTATAAGATTTTGAGGCTGACACTTGAAACTTGGGACACTGTAATTATAGTTTGTTTGTTACTCTATACTTACTATAAAACCATTTTACAACTTAATAAAAATCACTGGCTTGTTACTAACTCTTTACTGAATACATACATTGCACTTTTCTGGCTTAAAGAGTATTTTTATGGAAGCAGAATCAATCTCATGTAGGATGCAGGAGTACATGCCTTATCAAATGTTTGCCATGTAGATGTGGAGCGTATAAGCAAAAGGAAACCTGGTGAAGTGGTAATTTTCCTGGAAAGTCAAATTCTCTTATCTTGTTTGCTAAGTATATGATCTCATGTGATGCTCATCGGGTTTATACTAATAGAGCTGCCTTTCTACTCTGTAAGGTATCCCTTGCCAACTTTTTTTATAAAGTATAAGTTGGATTAAAATCTTCGAGCCTTCCCTTTCCTTTGATTTAATGACTTGATCTGGAATGTGTTTGGTCAGGTGTTTTTAGGAACGCAGTTGCTAACATTTTTCATATTTTTTAATAAGTACTCATGTACTCCCTCCTTCCCATGTTGATTTTTTTTAGTAAAAATGTTTGAGGTAGGGATTTTAAGACATCCCACTTCCCAGAAATAAATTATAAGTTTGTCTTTAATTTAGTGGGAAATTTAATATACAAATTACGTTGAAAATTCTCTCCCAGTTAAACCTCCTAACCCTAGAAGCAAAAAGATAATAGTGTAAAATTCTCAATAATTCCTACAAAAGGAATAGCCTCAAACTCAGTTATGACTCATGAAGCCAAAAATAAATAGCATGCTTGTCATCAAGACCAAGCGCTATGTGCTGAATACTCTTCTTTCTCCTAGTGCTCTTTCTCCAAATTGATCACATACCACAATGTACCATCAACTCCAACCCATCAAATGATAAATTTTTGACTGTCACGTGACCACCCAACTCCAAGCAGTGGAATGATAAAGTTCAACAAATTACTAGCAAAGTAAGTGGAAAAAAATACCTTACGGAGACAAGGCTTAGGGGGCACTATGGGGGCTGTTGCAGTGAGGGGGATACTACCCGTGACTTGTGAGCAATGACTCTCGTAGTTAATGGGATATGGCTTGTTAATTGAGGTTTCCCAGAACAAAATACATTGTTACACAACTGCAAGTTATAATTTAAAGGGCTAATGACAATTGTTCCCCCGCTGGAAATTAATTCGTCTCTTAAAGTTTGGGAATCATCAATCAATACCTCAAAGTTTCTTAAAGAGACAATCCCGCCAATTTACTCCCAAAGACTGCCACGCGTCAATTTTATGTGTTATATGTGCGTATTGTTTACAAATGTCTTACTTGTATGTTTTAGGAAGGTACCTAAATCGTATATTTTGGTTTTATAATCATAATATATAATACCCACAATTACCACAAATCAAAACAAAATATTAAAACCACATAATTACTTGAAATCAAAATTATCTTTTTTTACGTCCTCGTGTAAACAAAAAATTTGATTTCAAAAAAAAATCTATTCAACCATAATGTCAAAAAATTTCAAGGTACAAATCATGACTATTAACACTAAATTTGCAAAAATCTAATCAATGCCTTATCAGTTAACTCACAATGAACAACCTTACTATTTCACCAATGAATTTCATTAAACCAAACTATAGCCACATAAGTAACTTTCCCAAAATCTACATACTTACTCAACTTAGTTACCATAGAGCAAAAATCGTGCACACTGACTCACAACCAAGAACAAATTTTTCTTGCTTTTTAAGTTTTTTCATAGAACCTTCTTTTTAGCACAGATGAATGTATTTTTATGCTTCTTTTTTATGGTATATTTTTTTCTCTTTTCTTGACATGTGCAATGTCTCCTTTTCTTAGGCTTTTCAGAGTTACCCATTAGCGAACTTTCCACCGACTCCCAAACCAGATGATCTTAGGGCGCTAGGTGTAGAGACACCCCTAAGGGCTTACTTATTCAAGTAACAAAGGCCACAAAAGTCGACTAGTCAAGCTGCTTTTATCCATCACACTTTTCAGCGTGAATACCGATACTTCTCGAGGCTTAGATACCCAGTTATTTCGCACAATGGACATTGAAGCAGATTTTCAATTTTTAATTTTCAATTTTTTTTTCTTTTTTTTCTTTTTTTTCATTCATCATTTTTTTCCACATGGTTCTGCAACAACATAAGCAAGTTAAACAGTTCTAAGTCGTTAAATCAGTGCACATAGACAACTCCACAAATAACTTAGCCAGATAAACATGCTTCTCATATTTAAGTACTTATGTATCACAAATTCAATTCAAATCAATTACTATGGATCATGGCTTAGTTGTCATCATTCATTAACAAATTAAGCATCAAACAGATTCTGAATTTTAGTATTAATTTTCAATATTTGACTTTAACCTTCGAACACATAGGCAAATAGAATCATGGAACCCAAGTTTTCAGAAATTTTTTTTTCAATTTTTTTCAATCTTCCCATCAAAATTTTTTTCAATTTTTTTTTCAATCTTCCCATCAAAATTAAATTATTCTTCCTATATAAAACCTAAATCTCTCCCCCACACTCAAACCGTACATTGTCCCCAATGTAAGAAAATCATGCAAAGAAGAAAATACTACTAGCTAACATGCAAAAAAAAACTAAAAAGTAAAGGGATAGAAAAATCAAATCTGAGATCTTGGGTTGCCTCCTAAGTAGCTGCCCGTGTTTAACGTCTTTGGCTCGACATCATGCCTCTCTTCTCAGCTTTCATAGATCGGATCGTTTAGCTCCACCATCTCAATATTTTCCACATGATGCCCCTCATAGAAAACCTTTAATCTATGTCCATTCACCTTAAAGATCTTGCTTGTGCTCGGGCTTTGAATCTCAACTGCACCATGAGGAAACACATTAGTGATAACAAAAGGTCCAACCCATCTAGATCTCAATTTACCTGGAAATAACTTAAGCCGAGAATGATATAGCAAAACTTTTTGTCCCACAATAAAGGTTTTCCGCACAATCTGCTTATCATGAAAAGTTTTGGTCTTTTCCTTGTAAATCTTTGAACTTTCATAGGCTTCATTCCTCAATTCTTTCAACTCTTGTAACTGCAATTTTCTGTGTACTCCAGCTGCTTCCAAATTCATGTTGGACTGCTTGATTGCCCAAAAAGCCCTATGCTGCAATTCAACAGGTAAGTGGCATGGTTTTTCAAAGACAATCCTGTATGGTGACATCCCAATAGGTGTTTTGTACGCCGTTCTATAGGCCCAAAGTGTATCATCTAATCTCATACTCCAATCCTTTCTGCTCGGGTTGACTACCTTCTCCAAAATGGATTTGATCTCTCGGTTAGACACCTCAGCTTGACCATTACTCTGCGGATAGTTGGATGTAGAAACCTTGTGCAGAACATTGTATTTCTTGAACAAAGCCGCCAACACCCTGTTGCAAAAGTGGGTTCCGCGATCACTAATGATGGCTCGTGGTGTTCCAAACCTGACAAATATGTTAGTCCTAACAAAATCTGCAACAATTTTAGAATCGTCAGTCCTAGTGGCTTTAGCTTCCACCCATTTTGAGACGTAATCAACAACCAAAATAATATATAAATTCTCAAAAGATGAAGGAAAAGGTCCCATAAAATCTATACCTCAAACATCAAAAATCTCAACAACTAATATAGGAGTTTGGGGCATTTGATTTCGTTGAGAAATATTCCCCGTCCTTTGGCAATTAACACATGTTTTACAAAACAGATAGGAATATTTAAAAAGTGATGGCCAATAAAAACCACTTTCCAAAACTTTATTAGCAGTTCTTTTTGGACCAAAATGTCCTCCATAAGCATGAGAATGACAAAAGGAAATAATAGATTGAAATTCACTGGTAGGCACACATCGTCTAACTATCTGGTCAGCACAAAATTTCCATAAGTATGGATCATCCCAAACATATTGTCTAGCATCACTTTTCAACTTTTCCTTTTGGGATTTGGAAAATTCTTTAGGAAAATATGCACTTACCAAATAATTCACTATATATGCATACCAGGGATTCTCAGCATGGATGGAAAGTAACTGCTCATCTGGGAAAGAATCATGTAATGGTAGCTCCTCCTCGTCTTTGAATAACCTACTCAAGTGATCCGCTACTAAGTTATCCGCACCTTTCTTATTCTTGATCTCTAAGTCGAATTCTTGTAGGAGCAGAATCCATCGAATAATCCTTGGTTTAGAATCCTTCTTGGTGAGCAAATACCTGAGAGCAGCATGGTCAGAATAAACTATAACTTTAGTACTAAGCAAATATGATCGAAATTTATCTAAAACAAAAACCACAGATAAAAGTTCTTTTTCAGTTGTGGAATAGTTTATCTGAGTCTCATTCAAAGTCCTCGAAGCATAGTATATGGCATGAACGGCTTTGTCAATCCTTTGTCCCAAAACAGTCCCCACTGCATATTTGCTTGCATCACACATGATCTCAAATGTCAACTTCCAATTTGGCGGTTGAATGACAGGAGCAAAAGTTAATAATTTCTTTAAAGTGTGAAAAACCTCCTTGCATTCATCATCAAACTGAAAGTCCACACCTTTTTGTAGCAACTTACATAAGGGTAATGCCATCTTCGAGAAGTCCTTGATAAATCTTCGATAGAATCCTGCATGACCAAGAAAAGAGCGAATCTCCCGCACGCTGGCAGGGTAAGGCAAATCAGATATAACATCTATCTTAGTTTTATCAACTTCAAGACTTTTAGATTACACAACATGACCAAGTACTATTCCCTGCTCTACTATGAAATGACATTTTCCTCAATTTAAAATAAGATTAATTTCCATGCATCTATCTAGAACACGATTTAAATTATCTAAGCATGCATCCAAAGAATCACCATGAACTGTGAAATCATCCATAAAAATCTCGATGCATTCTTCTAAAAGATCTGAAAAAATGCTTACCATGCATCGCTGAAAAGTACCTGGGGCATTACACAATCCAAAAGACATCCGTCGATAGGCAAAAGTACCAAAGGGACATGTGAATGTGGTCTTCTCTTGGTCCTCGGGTGCAATCACAATTTGGTTATATCCTGAAAAATCATCTAGAAAACAATAATAAGTGTGCCCAGCTAATCTTTCCAACATTTGATCAATAAAAGGAAGAGGAAAGTGATCTTTTCTTGTTACAACATTCAATTTTCTATAATCTATACACACTCTCCACCCTGTTTGCATTCGTGTGGGCACCAACTCATTATCATCGTTCTTGACAACGGTGATTCCGGATTTCTTTGGGACTACCTGCACTGGACTCACCCATTGACTATCGGAGATTGGATAGATGATACCGACATCAAGCAGTTTGAGCACCTTTTTTTTCACCACCTCCATCATGGGTGGATTCAATCTCCTTTGCGCATCTCTTGTAGGCTTAGCTCCATCCTCTAACAATATCCGATGCATGCACATGGCAGGACTAATACCCTTGATATCCGCTATTGTCCAACCAAAACTGTAACATGGTCCCTTAGGACCCTCAGCAATTTTTCTTCCTGCACATTGGTTAGATTACTAGCAAAAATTACAGGCAAAATGTCATTAGTCCCCAAATATGTATATTTCAAATGAGCAGGTAATTGTTTCAATTCTAGAACTGGGGCTTGTACAACAGAAGGTAATAACTTTTGATGAGAAACAGGAAATTGAATAGTATATACTGTTGACTTATTGGAGAATTTTGGCAATGAATGTAATGCAGCTACATTCTCCTTCAATTCTTGAGTTTGCGTAATCTCTTCTTCCCTGTCCATGTCCAAACAGTTGGTGATTGCAATCTCCAAACTGTCCTTATGTAGTTGTTCAAAAACTTTATGCACCAAGGAGTCTCTCACATCGATAGCAAAAACCTGTCTTATATCACTAGGGTACCTCATGACATCATAGATGTTAAACTGAATCTTCTCGCCATCAAACTCCATAGTCAAGGTTCCATTATGCACATCAATCATGGTTCTTGCTGTTTTCAGGAGGGGTCTTCCTAACAAGATGTGAGAAGGGTTTGGTGATGTATCATCTTCCATATCCACAATGTAAAAACCTGCAGGAAAGATTAGTTCGTTCACCTGCACTAAGACATCTTCAATTACCCCTCGGGGGTAGGTGTTAGTACGATCTGCCAATTGAATAATCACACCAGTATTTTTCAAAAGGCCTGGATTTAAGGAAGCATAAACAGATAAAGGCATAACATTAATTGAAGCTCCTAAATCTAGCATGACTTTTTCAAATCTGGTGTTTCCTATTTTGCATGGGATTGTGAACATTCCTGGATCTTTACATTTAGGAGGCATTTTTCTTTGAAGAACAGCAGATACATTTTCTCCAACTGTGACTCTTTCATCATTTTGCAATTTTCTTTTATTAGTGCATAATTCTTTTAAAAATTTAGCATACCGTGGCACTTGTTTAATTGCATCAAGGAGAGGGATGTTCACTTCTACTTTTTTAAAAGTTTCCAATTTTTTTTTTCTTTTTCATCTCTCTTTGAGGTTTTAGAATTTCTTGGAGGAAAGGGAAGAGGAATGTTTTTAAGCTGATTAGGAGGGTTAGGTTGTACCTTGGATTTTTCTGTTTCCTCCTTAGCTGGTTCCTCTTCAAACTCTACGGGGGTCGGTGGTGTATCCAACTGTGTTTCATTCCGCAAAGTTATGACACTTGCATTCTCCCTTGGGTTGACTATTGTTTGAGATGGTAATTTTTCTGAGCCTCTGGATTCCAAAATCCCCACAGTTGTAGCCAGTTGTCCTACTTGGTTCCTCAAATCTTGAACTGAAGTTTTTGTCTCTTGCTGGAACTGCTATGTCTGATTCATGAACTGTTGTGCCTGTCCCATGAATGCTTTGAAAATATCGTCCAATGATGTTCCAGTAGGTGCAGGGACTGCTTGCTTCGGTTGATATTGAGATTGGGCTGGTTGGAAGCCCTGCTGCCTAGGTGGAAATGCAGGTGGTGCCGTTTGCTTACTCCCATAACTCAGATTTGGATGATCCCTCCATCCTGGGTTATACGTGTTTGAGTACGGATCATACTTTTTCTGAGGTTGTGACTGATAATTTCCCATTGCATTAGCTTGTTGCACAGTCTCATTGGGAGCTGTCGTTGATACTCCTAAATTAACCTCACTTTCACTTCACAATTTATAATAATTAGCACAGTAGCAAGTAAGGATCGATCCCACAGAGAGTAAAGTTCTTTTAGAATTATTCTACTATTTTAACATAAAATAAAGATGAGGGTTTTTAAAAATTATTTTTAAACTAAGAGAACAAGAATTAACGATGAAATTAACCAAATATGTAAAAACTTCAGTTCTGCAGTTCAGTTTCACCAAGTACAACAATAAATTAATCAAGTTATTATTATTTTTTTCTTCAATGAAACTATTAGCCCTAGATGACAATAAGCTCTGCTATCCGAAATTCTCCTTAGATTATCACTGTATGAAACAAGCTCTCCACCAGATTCTAACTAGCATACAACCTAGAATAAGCTCTCTAGATTTAATATGATAGAAGCATTAAGAAATAGAGAATTAGGCTAATCCAAGCAACAAACACATAAGCTCGATTTGTTTAACTTGTTTTCTGATATTCTTAGCAATAAACAAAAGCTTGTCCACAATTATTATTACTAAGTTGCTACTTATGATGAAGACAGATATCAATTACACGTAATACCAATCTTAATCTAGTATATGATAACGATCAAACAAATTCAATTGGCCATATTAAATTAATTAAATCAATTAGCATGCAGTCAATGAAAACAGATTATCAAAAGAAATTTCACACAAGAAAGAATAAATAATAATACTCAATTAATTAATTACTTGTAACAAGGATTCACCTCCCTTTAGAACTGAATAAAAAGAACTAGCTTGACATGCTCTTGAGTCTGCACTCCAATAGATGATAGTTGATTATTGAATGAATAAAATCATGACTAGCATCCTCAATTTATAGTGCTAGACAAAGTCCTAAATCCTATAGGAAGTAGAAATTCAAACCCTAAAAGGAATATCAAATTATCCTAATTTCCATAAAGATATAGAATTCAATTTGGAAATAAATCTTAGTCTAAAAGAAATCCTAGTTACAATAGAATTGTAAAAATTAATCTTCTAGAATCCAAAATTCAGAATTGAAATTGGAAATAAATTCCACAATTGTCATGTGCTTAAACTCATTGTCGCGTGAATCCAAATCCATTTATGATACTAATTGTTGAATCCTTGATTTGTTAGGAATCCCATAAACCTCCTCCAATTTATTTCCAAAATCATGAAACCCCTTCAATTGTACCTAAAATAAAAATATAAGAATAATGAGTTTATTTAGGCACAAAATAAATTCAAAAGATTAAGTATTAAGGAATAAAAATATAACATATTTCATACTTATCAAATTCCCCCACACTTATCTTTTTACACGTCCTCGTGTAAACCAAAAGTTTGATTTCCAAAAAAATTCTATTCAACCATAGTGCCAAAAGATTTAAAGGTATAAATCATGACCATCAACACTAAATTTGCAGAAATCTAATCAACGCTTTATCAATCAACTCACAATTACCAACCATACTATTTCACCAATGAATTTCATTAAATCAAACTGTAGCCACATAAGTAACTTTCCCAAAATCATCATACTTACTCAACTTAGTTACTATGGAGCAAAAATCGTGCACACTGACTCACAACCAATAACAAATTTTTCTTGCTTTTTAATTTTTTTTTTCATAGAACCTTCTTTTTAGTACAGATGAATGTATTTTCATCCTTTTCTCGTATACTTTTTTCGTATATTTTTTTTTTCTTGACATGTGCAATGTCTCCTTTTCTTAGGCTTTTCAGAGTTACCCATTAGCGAACTTTCCACCAACGACTCCCAAACCAGATGATCTTAGGGCGCTAGGTGTAGAGACATCCCTAAGGGCTTATTTATTCAAATAACAAATGCCACAAAAGTCGACTAGTCAAGCTGCTTTTATCCATCGCACTTTTCAGCGTGAATACCGATGCTTCCCGAGGCTTAGATACCCAGTTATTTCGCACAATGGACATTGAAGCAGATTTTTAATTTTCTTTTTTTTTTCATTCATCATTTTTTTCACATGGTTCTGCAACAACATAAGCAAGTTAAATAATTCTAAGTCATGAAATCAGTGCACATAGACAACTCCACAAATAACTTAGCCAAATAAACATGATTCTCATATTCAAGTACTTATGTATCACAAATTCAATTGAAATCAATTACTATGGATCATGGCTTAGTTGTCATCATTCATTAACAAATTAAGCATCAAACAGATTCTGAATTTTAGCATTAATTTTCAATATTTGACTTTAACCCTCGAACACATAGGCAAATAGAACCATGAAACCCAAATTTTTTGATTTTTTTTGTTTTCAAATTTTTTTTTTCAATTTCCCATCAAACTTGGATTAGTATTCCTACATAAAATAAAACCTAAATCTCCCCCCCACACTCAAACCGTACATTGTCCCCAATGTAAGAAAATCATGCAAAGAAGAAAATACTACTAGCTAACATGCAAAAAAAAACTAAAAAGTAAAGGGATAGAAAAATCAAATCTGAGATCTTGGGTTGCCTCCCAAGTAGCTGCTCGTGTTTAACGTCTTTGGCTCGACATCATGCCTCTCTTCTCAGCTTTCATAGATCGGATCGTTTAGCTCCACCATCTCAATATTTTTCACCTGATGCCCCTCATAGAAAACCTTTAATCTATGTCCATTCACCTTAAAGATCTTGCTTGTGCTCGGGCTTTGAATCTCAACTGCACCATGAGGAAACACATTAGTGATAACAAAAGGTCCAACCCATCTAGATCTCAATTTACCTGGAAATAACTTAAGCCGAGAATGATATAGCAAAACTTTTTGTCCCACAATAAAGGTTTTCCGCACAATCTGCTTATCATGAAAAGTTTTGGTCTTTTCCTTGTAAATCTTTGAACTTTCATAGGCTTCATTCCTCAATTCTTTCAACTCTTGTAACTGCAATTTTCTGTGTACTCCAGCTGCTTCCAAATTCATGTTGGACTGCTTGATTGCCCAAAAAGCCCTATGCTGCAATTCAACAGGTAAGTGGCATGGTTTTTCAAAGACAATCCTGTATGGTGACATCCCAATAGGTGTTTTGTACGCCGTTCTATAGGCCCAAAGTGTATCATCTAATCTCATACTCCAATCCTTTCTGCTCGGGTTGACTACCTTCTCCAAAATGGATTTGATCTCTCGGTTAGACACCTCAGCTTGACCATTACTCTGCGGATAGTTGGATGTAGAAACCTTGTGCAGAACATTGTATTTCTTGAACAAAGCCGCCAACACCCTGTTGCAAAAGTGGGTTCCGCGATCACTAATGATGGCTCGTGGTGTTCCAAACCTGACAAATATGTTAGTCCTAACAAAATCTGCAACAATTTTAGAATCGTCAGTCCTAGTGGCTTTAGCTTCCACCCATTTTGAGACGTAATCAACAACCAAAATAATATATAAATTCTCAAAAGATGAAGGAAAAGGTCCCATAAAATCTATACCTCAAACATCAAAAATCTCAACAACTAATATAGGAGTTTGGGGCATTTGATTTCGTTGAGAAATATTCCCCGTCCTTTGGCAATTAACACATGTTTTACAAAACAGATAGGAATATTTAAAAAGTGATGGCCAATAAAAACCACTTTCCAAAACTTTATTAGCAGTTCTTTTTGGACCAAAATGTCCTCCATAAGCATGAGAATGACAAAAGGAAATAATAGATTGAAATTCACTGGTAGGCACACATCGTCTAACTATCTGGTCAGCACAAAATTTCCATAAGTATGGATCATCCCAAACATATTGTCTAGCATCACTTTTCAACTTTTCCTTTTGGGATTTGGAAAATTCTTTAGGAAAATATGCACTTACCAAATAATTCACTATATATGCATACCAAGGATTCTCAGCATGGATGGAAAGTAACTGCTCATCTGGGAAAGAATCATGTAATGGTAGCTCCTCCTCGTCTTTGAATAACCTACTCAAGTGATCCGCTACTAAGTTATCCGCACCTTTCTTATCCTTGATCTCTAAGTCGAATTCTTGTAGGAGCAGAATCCATCGAATAATCCTTGGTTTAGAATCCTTTTTGGTGAGCAAATACCTTAGAGCAGCATGGTCAGAATAAACTATAATTTTAGTACCAAATAAATATGATCGAAATTTATCTAAAGCAAAAACCACAGATAAAAGTTCTTTTTCAGTTGTGGAATAGTTTATCTGAGCCTCATTCAAAGTCCTCGAAGCATAGTATATGGAATGAACGGTTTTGTCAATCCTTTGTCCCAAAACAGTCCCCACTGCATAGTTGCTTGCGTCACACATGATCTCAAATGGCAACTTCCAATTTGGCGGTTGAATGACAGGAGCAGAAGTTAATAATTTCTTTAAAGTGTCAAAAGCCTCCTTGCATTCATCATCAAACTAGAAGTCCACATCTTTTTGCAGTAACTTACATAAGGATAATGCAATCTTCGAGAAATCCTTGATAAATCTTCGATAAAATCCTGCATGACCAAGAAAAGAGCGAATCTCCCGCACGCTGACGGGGTAAGTCAAAGCAGATATAACATCTATTTTAGCTTTATCAACTTCAAGACCTTTAGATGACACAACATGACCAAGTACTATTCCCTGTTCAACCATGAAATTACATTTTTCCCAATTTAAAACAAGATTAGTTTCCATGCATCTATCTAGAACACGATTTAAATTATCTAAGCATGCATCCAAAGAATCACCATGAATTGTGAAATCATCCATAAAAACCTCGATGCATTTTTCTAAAAGGTCCGAAAAAATGCTTACCATGCATCGCTGAAAAGTACCTGGGGCATTACACAGTCCAAAAGACATTCGTCGATAGGCAAAAGTACCAAAGGGACATGTGAATGTGATCTTCTCTTGGTCCTCAGGTGCAATCACAATCTGGTTATATCCTGAAAAACCATCTAGAAAACAATAATAAGTGTGCCCAGCTAATCTTTCCAACATTTGATCAATAAAAGGGAGAGGAAAGTGATCTTTTCTTGTTACAACATTCAATTTTTTATAATCTATACACACTTTCCACCCTGTTTGCATTCGTGTAGGTACTAACTCATTATCATCGTTCTTGACAACGGTGATTCCGGATTTCTTTGGGACTACCTGCACTGGACTCACCCATTGACTATCGGAGATGGGATAGATGATGCCGGCATCAAGCAGTTTGAGCACTTCTTTTTTCACCACCTCCATCATGGGTGGATTCAATCTCCTTTGTGCATCTCTTGTAGGCTTAGCTCCATCCTCTAACAATATCCGATGCATACACATGGCAGGACTAATACCCTTTATATCCGCTATTGTCCATCCAAAAACTGTAACATGGTCCCTTAGGACCCTCAGCAATTTTTTTTCCTGCACCTTGGTTAGATTACTAGCAATAATTACAGGCAAAGTGTCATTAGTCCCCAAATATGCATATTTCAAATGGGCAGGTAATTGTTTCAATTCTAGAGTTGGGGCTTGTACAACAGAAGGTAATAACTTTTGATGAGAAACAGGAAATTGAATAGAATATACTGTTGAATTATTAGAGAATTTTGGCAATGAATATAATGCAGCTACATTCTCCTTCAATTCCTGGGTTTGCTCAATCTCATCTTCCCTGTCCATGTCCAAATTGTTGGTGATTGCAATCTTCAAACTGTCCTTATGTAGTTGTTCAAAAACTCTATGCACCAAGGAGTCTCTCACGTCGATAGCAAAAACCTGTCCTATATCACTAGGGTACCTCATGGCGTCATAGATATTAAACTGAATCTTCTCGCCATCAAGCTCCATAGTCAGGGTCCTATTATGCACATCGATCATGGTTTTTGCTGTTTTCAGGAAGGGTCTTCCTAATAAGATGTGGGAAGGGTTTGGTGATGTATCATCTTCCATATCCACAATGTAAAAATCTGCAGGAAAGATTAGTTCGTTCACCTGCACTAAGACATCTTCAATTATCCCTCGGGGGTAAGTGTTAGTACGATCTGCCAATTGTATAATCACACCAGTATTTTTCAAAGGGCCTAGATTTAAGGAATCATAAACAGATAAAGGCATAACATTAATTGAAGCTCCTAAATCTAGCATGGCTTTTTCAAATCTGGTGTTTCCTATTTTGCATGGGATTGTGAACATTTCTGGATCTTTACATTTAGGAGGCATTTTTCTTTGAAGAACAGCAAATACATTTTCTCCGACTGTGACTCTTTCATCGTTTTGCAATTTTCTTTTATTAGTGCATAATTCTTTTAAAAATTTAGCATACCGTGGCACTTGTTTAATTGCATCAAGGAGAGGGATGTTCACTTCTACTTTTTTAAAAGTTTCCAATTTTTTTTTCTTTTTCATCTCTCTTTGAGGTTTTAGAATTTCTTGGAGGAAAGGGAAGAGGAATGTTTTTAAGCTGATTAGGAGGGTTAGGTTGTACCTTGGATTTTTCTGTTTCCTCCTTAGCTGGTTCCTCTTCAAATTCTACAGGGGTCGGTGGTGTATCCAACTGTGTTTCATTCCGCAAAGTTATGGCACTTGCATTCTCCCTTGGGTTGACTATTGTTTGAGATGGTAATTTTCCTGAGCCTCTGGATTCCAATATCCCCACAGTTGTAGCCAGTTGTCCTACTTCGTTCCTCAAATCATGAACCGAAGTTTTTGTCTCTTGCTGGAACTGTTGTGTCTGATTCATGAACTGTTGTGTTTGTCCCATGAATTGTTGTGTCTGTCCCATGAATGCTTTGAACATATCCTCCAATGATGTTTCAGTAGGTGCATGGACTGCTTGTTTCGGTTGATATTGAGGTTGGGCTGGTTGGAAGCCCTGCTGCCTAGGTGGAAATGCAGGTGGTGCCGCTTGCTTACTCCCATAACTCAGATTTGGATGATCCCTCCATCCTGGGTTATACGTGTTTGAGTACGGATCATACTTTTTCTGAG
This sequence comes from Panax notoginseng, assembly GCA_016801055.1. Classification (NCBI taxonomy): domain Eukaryota; kingdom Viridiplantae; phylum Streptophyta; class Magnoliopsida; order Apiales; family Araliaceae; genus Panax; species Panax notoginseng. Next base: position 14,657,211 of record CM029017.1, on the reverse strand, counting down.
GTTGTGACTGATAATTTCCCATTGCATTAGCTTGTTGTACAGCCTCATCATCTTGTAATGTCGGGCATTCATCTGTATTGTGATTTGGTTGTAGACAGATGCCACAAACCTTTGCAACTGGCAGTTGACCTGTAGCTAATTGTCTAACCATAGCAGTTAATTCAGAAATTTGTTGACCATAATCACAAGTGCTTACCTCGCTTACCCTTACTGGTGCATGATTTGTTCTAGTGCCATATTGTTGCGAGTTTGCTGCCATGTTTGCAATTAAAGTCCTTGCAGCCTCTGGGGTCTTGTCAACTAGTGCTCCTCCGCTAGCTGCATCGATCATGCTTCTATCCATCGGTACCAACCCTTCGTAGAAATACTGGATCAGGTGTTGTTCATCTATTTGATGCGGTGGACAGCTGGAACAAAGCTTTTTGAATCTTTCCCAATACTCGTATAGTGTCTCCCCACTGAATTGTCTAATCCCACAGATCTCCTTCCTTATGTTGGCTACTCTTGAGGCTGGAAAGTATCTCTCCAAGAACAACTGCTTCATGTCATTCCAAGATTGTATTAAACCTGAGGGTAGGTAGTACAACCAATCCTTTACCAAATCTGCTAGGGAGAATGGGAATGCTCTCAGCTTGATTTGCTCTTCGGTGATTCCGTGTGGTTTCATAGTGGAGCACACCACATGAAATTCCTTCAGATGTTTGTAGGGGTCCTCACCTGTAAGACCACGAAAAGTAGGCAATAAATGGATTAGTCCGGATTTAAGTTCAAATGCAGCATCTAAATTAGGATATTCAATGCACAAAGGTTGTTGATTTAAATTAGGAGTTGCCAACTCCCTGAGAGTTCTATTGTTGTTTGGAATCGCCATCTCTTCTTCTTTGTCGGATTCGTTGGATAATAATTCCAAAGCTAAGTTGAGGCCTGGTGATGATGCAGAAGCCTCGTCTATATCTGCAGAAGACTGTTGAACTTTAAGTTTTTCCTTCCTTAGCCTCCTTGCAGTTTTCTCAATCTCTGGATCAAAATCTAATATAGTAGCCTGAGAAGATCGAGTCATAAAACAATAACAAAAAATAATAATAATAATAATAATAAAAATAGAATAAAAATAAAACGCCAAATTACTCCCCGGCAGCGGTGCTAAAATTTGGGATCTGTCGTTGATACTCCTAAATTAACCTCACTTTCACTTCACAATTTATAATAATTAGCACAGTAGCAAGTAAGGATCGATCCCACAGAGAGTAAAGTTGTTTTAGAATTATTCTACTATTTTAACATAAAATAAAGATGGGGGTTTTTGAAAATTATTTTTAAACTAAGAGAACAAGAATTAACGATGAAATTAACCAAATATGTAAAAACTTCAGTTCTGCAGTTCAGTTTCACCAAGTACAACAATCAATTAATCAAGTTATTATGATTTTTTTCTTCAATGAAACTATTAGCCCTAGATAACAATAAGCTCTGCTATCCGAAATTCTCCTTAGATTATCACTGTATGAAACAAGCTCTCCACCAGATTCTAACTAGCATACAACCTAGAATAAGCTCTCTAGATTTAATATGATAGAAACATTAAGAATAGAGAATTAGGCTAATCCAAGTAACAAACACATAAGCTCGATTTGTTTAACTTGTTTTCTGATAATCTTAGCAATAAACAAAAGCTTGTCCACAATTATTATTACTAAGTTGCTACTTATGATGAAGACAGATATCAATTACACGTAATACCAATCTTAATCTAGCATATGATAACGATCAAACTAATTCAATTGGCCATATTAAATTAATTAAATCAATTAGCATGCAATCAATGAAAACAGATTATCAAAAGAAATTTCACACAAGAAGGAATAAATAATAATACTCAATTAATTAATTACTTGTAACAAGGATTCACCTCCCTTTAGAACTGAATAAAAAGAACTAGCCTGACATGCTCTTGAGTCTGCACTCCAATAGATGATAGTTGATTATTGAATGAATAAAATCATGACTAGCATCCTCTATTTATAATGCTAGACAAAGTCCTAAATCCTATAGGAAGTAGAAATCCAAACCCTAAAAGGAATTACAAATTACCCTAATTTTCATAAAGACATAGAATTCAATTTGGAAATAAATCTTAGTCTAAAAGAAATCCTAATTACAATAGAATTGTAAAAATTAATCTTCTAGAATCCAAAATTCAGAATTGAAATTGGAAATAAATTCCACAATTGTCATGTGCTTAAACTCATTGTCGCGTGAATCCAAATCCATTTATGATACTAATTGTTGAATCCTTGATTTGTTAGGAATCCCGTAAACCTCCTCCAATTTATTTCCAAAATCATTAAACCCCTTCAATTGTACCTAAAATAAAAATATAAGAATAATGAGTTTATTTAGGCACAAAATAAATACAAAAGATTAAGTATTAAGGAATAAAAATATAACATATTTCATACTCATCAAATTCATCTTGTAATGTTGGGCATTCATCTGTATTGTGATTTGGTTGTAGACATATTCCACAAACCTTTGCAACTGGTAGTTGACCTGTAGCTAATTGTCTAACCATAGCAGTTAATTCAGAAATTTGCTGACCATAATCACAAGTGGTTACCTCGGTTACCCTTACTGGTGCATGATTTGTTCGAGTGTCATATTGTTGCGAGTTTGCTGCCATGTTTGCAATTAAATTCCTTGCATCCTCTGGGGTCTTGTCAACTAGTGCTCCTCCGCTAGCTGCATCGATCATGCTTCTATCTATCGGTACCAACCCTTCGTAGAAATATTGGATCAGGTGTTGTTCATCTATTTGATGCGGTGGACAGCTGGAACAAAGCTTTTTGAATCTTTCTCAATACTCGTATAGTGTCTCCTCACTAAATTGTCTAATTCCACAGATCTCCTTCCTTATGTTGGCTACCCTTGAGGCTGGAAAGTATCTCTCCAAGAACAACTTCTTCATGTCATTCCAAGACTGTATTGAACCTGAGGGTAGGTAGTACAACCAATCCTTTGCCAAATTTGTTAGGGAGAATGGGAATGCTCTCAGCTTGATTTGCTCTTCGGTGATTCCGTATGGTTTCATGGTGGAGCACACCACATGAAATACCTTTAGATGTTTGTAGGGGTCCTCACCTGTGAGACCACGAAAAGTAGGCAATAAATGGATTAGTCCTGATTTAAGTTCAAATGCAGCATCTAAATTAGGATATTCAATGCACAGGGGTTGTTGATTTAAATTAGGAGTTGCCAACTCCCTGAGAGTTCTATTGTTGTTTTAAATCGCCATCTCTTCTTCTTTATCAGATGCGGTGGATGATTCGTTGGATAATAATTCCAAAGCTAAGTTGAGGCCTGGTGATGATACAGAAGCCTCGTCTATATCTGCAGTAGACTGTTGAACTTTAAATTTTTCCTAAGCCTCCTTGCAGTTTTCTCAATCTCTGGATCAAAATCTAATATAGTAGCCTGAGAAGATCGAGTCATAAAACAAGAACAAAAATAAAATAATAATAATAGAATAAAAACAAAACGCCAAATTACTCCCCGGCAGCGGCGCCAAAATTTGGGAGCTGTCGTTGACACTCCTAAATTAACCTCACTTTCACTTCACAATTTATAATAATTAGTACAGTAGCAAGTAAGGATCGATCCCACAGAGAGTAAAGTTTTAAAATTATTCTACTATTTCAACAGAAAATAAAGATGGGGGTTTTTTTTTTTTGAAAATTGTTTTTAAACTAAGAGAACAAGAATTAATGATTTAACCAAATATGTAAAAACTTCAGTTCTGCAGTTCAGTTTCACCAAGTACAATAATCAATTAATCAAGTTATTATTATTTTTCCTTCAATAAAATTATTAGCCCTAGATAACAATAAGCTCTGCTATTCGAAATTCTCCTTAGATTTTCACTGTATGAAATAAGCTCTTCACCAGATTCTAACTACCATACAACCTAGAACAAGCTCTCTAGATTTAATATGACAGAAGCATTAAGAAATAGAGAATTAGGCTAATCCAAGCAACAAACACATAAGCTCGATTTGTTTAACTTGTTTTCTGATAATCTTAGCAATAAACAAAAGTTTGTCCACAATTATTATTACTAAATTGCTACTTATGATGAAGACAGATATCAATTACACGTAATACCAATCTTAATCTAGCATATGATAATGATCAAACTAATTCAATTGGCCATATTAAATTAATTAGATCAATTAGCATGCAATCAATGAAAACAGATTATCAAAAGAAATTTCACACAAGAAGGAATAAATAATAATACTCAATTAATCAATTACTTGTAACAATGATTCACCTCCCTTTAGAACTGAATGAAAAGAACTAGCCTGACATGCTCTTGAGTCTGCACTCCAATAGATGATAGTTGATAATTGAATGAATAACACCATGACTCTCATCTTCTATTTATAGTGCTAGACAAAGTCCTAAATCCTATAGGAAGTAGAAATTCAAATCCTAAAAGGAATTACAGATTACACTAATTTCCATAAAGAAATAGAATTCAATTTGGAAATAAATCTTAGCCTAAAAGAAATCCTAATTACAATAGAATTGTAAAAAAAACTAATCTTCTAGAATCCAAAATTCAGATTTGAAATTGAAATTAAATCCCACAATTGCCATGTGCTTAAACTCATTGTCGCGTGAATCCAAATCCATTTATGATGCTAATTGTTGAATCCTTGATTTGCTAAGAATTCCGTAAACTTCCTCCAATTTATTTCCAAAATCATGAAACCCCTTCAATTGTACCTAAAATAAAAATATAAGAATAATGAGTTTATTTAGGAACAAAATAAATACAAAAGATTAAGTATTAAGGAATAAAAATATAACATATTTCATATTCATCAAACCACCAAATATTAATTACACATTCGCCCTCATCCATTGAACATTTGAATACGGAAAACTCCTAAATCTGAGGAACCCTAAATCAAAATCTCGTCATCCATTAAACATGAAACATGAAGCTCCATTGATAGAAACAATAGTGAAATCAAATGCACCTGAACGGCTTTGCGCACAAACAAAATACCTAAATCATATGAAGAATAATGAGCAAAATTACCTCGGAAATCCCAAATCAATCATAGAAGCGGAAGAGGACGGTGACGGTGATGGAGAAGACTATGAAAAGGATGGAGATGACAGGTGGAGGTTCCATTGTTGTTTTCAACAAAATCTAAAATTATGAAATCTCAAATTGTTCCGAGATGATGCAACATAGTAGTTCTTCAAGGTAACGATTATGTTTTGAATTTGGTTTGGATGTGGTTGTGTATGTGATTTTAATGGTGAATAGTTATACGATCTTGGAATTTAGGGATTTATGTAGTTGAGGTATTTTTACAGGCTTAGGTTGAATTAGATTTAGATTTTAATTTTGATTTGGCTGGATAGATCATTGAGTTGTTCTAGGATACTTTTTTTTTATAATTAGTTTGGATTTTCTTTTTAAGTATTTATGTAGTTTTAATATATACTTTTGTTTTAATGTTATTCAGTTTTAATAAATCTATTTTTAATATAATTTAAAGTTATTGTTAATCATACTAATTAAATTATTATCTTGATGCTCATATTGATTGTATTAATCTTAATTTAAGTGTATCGATTAAAACAAAAGTATTTCAAAATAAAAATAAGTGAAATTATTTTGTAAAATTGAATATTCATTTGATAAAAATGTCATATACATATGATACCGAAATAATACGTATTAAATTCATATAAACAATCTAATTTGTTGACACGTGTCTATTTCTGGCAATTAAATTGGCCAAACCGGCAAAAAGGAACAAAATTGTTGTTTTAAAATACTTAGAGGCAAAAAGGAACAAACTTTGAGGGACAAATTGTTTTTGGGCCAAACTTGGGGGGACAATTTTGCCATTTGGCCTAATTTAAAAGGTCTGATTGCACTCTGAAAGACCATCATAAAGGAGGACAATTGAGAATCTAATCGTACATGATTCGATTTTAGTAATTTCTCAAGAATTTACTGTATTATTTTTACTGCAGTTACCACCACATGACTCTGCCGTGGTTAAAAAAGCCGTGAACCATTTCTTACAGGTGTGTTTTTTGTCTAAAAGTTATTGTATTTAGTAACTTAGATGTATATTATTCATCCAGATCTTGACTTGTTTTTGTATATAGTATATACATATTCAAAGCTGAGAGTTGAACAACCTGCATGATTTCCTTCTTTATTTCTTTTAAAGATCTTCTCAGGCCCTTTGGTAAATTCTTCTGCTGGCATTCTGCTTAAAATATAATGCAAGAAACAACCAAGAAATTGAAGTTTTTAGTTAATTCTTATTACATAACTAAGTTTTCTGGTTCTTTTTAAATAAGTTAGTATCATTTGGTAACGAGTTAAAAGGGATTTTTTGGATAGGTAATTGAACTTCGATAGATTTTACTCTTCAACTGTCAAATTATTCTTCTAAATTTACTCTGAAGCATTGATTGTAATCATGGACCTCAAATTTTATCCAGTTGGCATTTGTGAACTATGTAACTTGGCCTCTAGGTTCACGTGTGTCCTAAGCATTTCCTGCCTACATATTTAGAAGATCCTGACTCAATTTTGGTTTTGCAACAGATGAATGAAGGTGATATGACAGTAATTGATGTTCGATGCGTGTCAGCCGATTTTCATGCTAGATATAAAGCTCAAGAGCGTACGTAGGTATCACCAAACTCAAATTTTTCAGTAAGAATCTCAATTACGTAGTATACATGAATCTTTATATGGCTCTGTAATCGGTCCAGATCCTTTATATAAATTTTCTTATTCTAAAATTGGTGGAAGGTAGAAACACTTGGGGTCGCTTGAACATCATTCAAATATATGTTGCCGAGTCTTTTATATTTTTTTTTTGGGAAAAATGAGTCATCTCTGGGCTCAATTGTGTCTTTTGTTGATTTTTTGGGTATATATATTTGGGGTGTTTATGGAGTTTTTGTGTTTCCTTGCATTGTATTAATAGTGTGATGTGTGTACATGGGTTCACCCCTTTTTTGGTACTTTATATTACACTTTATTTGCTTGTCTAAAAGAAAAAGATAAATTATGCTAGTTGCCTTGCACGTGCCACATATTATTTTGTTAAACATCTCGTGGCTGGAACTGGATGCTTATTTTGTATAGGTATTTCTACCGCTTTCTATCCGGACTGGAGTCTGTGTCAACCTTTGAGAAAGATCGAGCCTGGCATGTGCCTGAGGAGCTGGATCTACCAGCAATGCAGGTTGTTTAACATGTTTCAGCTAAATAGCTTTTTCAAGTATAAATCATCATGTTCTCTAAAAAGTTGTTATTGTGTTCAGAAAGCATGTAGAGTTCTTGTTGGACATCATGATTTCAGTTCCTTCAGGGCAGCTGCTTGTGAGGTTCTTATTTATATCTTACAAAGCTTACACTAATCTTTTGTTGCATTTCACATTGTGCACCTTATTTTTGGATGCAATATTTTAATAACCAGTTTCCAATTTCCGAGGGTGTAAATTTTACTTTTCAAAATTGTGCACCATAGATTTTGGCTTCATTATTTAGTCATCTGCTCCCATAATTAATTTCTATTATATGTTTTGAGATCCTTATTGGTTTTATTTGCATCAACAACTTAATGAACATGACTTTCAAAACATTCTAATTCACCATTTTAGATAGCAGTTGGTTGTTAGATCAAGAATGTATAGCCAGTAACACATACCAGATAATATCGGAATCATTTATGAAATTCTTCATGATTTCCTGTCAGTATCACTAAATGAGAGAAAGGGCCAAACATTTACAGAGATTGCATACATGGATTGAATGATTCATTTAAAATAATTGTAGGAAGATGAGGGATTCATTCTTAAGTTACTCCTTATAGTAAGATATTATCCCATTTCTGAGGGATTTCGCTTAATTATTGGTCTTAAGGATAAATGGCTCTGTTTTTAGCAGATATACTGCTTAAAAGTTACATTATAGACCAACTTCTTAGTATCAAAACTCTACTCCTACCCCCAATGTTATGTTTGCCTCTAAAGATATGGCCACTTGGCCAGAATGTTTACTGAGCTGTGATAGAAAATTTCTTTCTCTAGGTTCTGGTTTATAAATAACAACCAGCACATATTTTTATTCAATCCGGTGTATATCTCAGCTCTCAAGCACAATTTAGTAACCTACCAAGTAGTATGGAAGATGCCTATGAAAAGAATAGGTTATACCAGGGGAATAAAAAAGGCCAACTGCTTCGTTTTCTCTATTGCGCGAGATTTGCATTATGGTTTCTGCTTATGAGAGTTCTCCCCTTGGTTTAGAGAGTGTATACAACATGCAATCTAACGGCTAACTAATATTGCATGTTACTTCTAAAACACGGTATTGTCTCGTTCTCTGTAAAACTTAAATGAGCCTCTTTTTTTCATCACATGAATTTTCTACAACTTCCCTCGCATATTTTTTTCGCTTTCTATACATTCTGATTTTTTTTTTTGAAGCAGTACCATCGTTTTTATTTTCTAAAGCTATCTTAATGTCTAATTCGATTTAGAGATCAGTGAGAATATTTGTGTGTTGCAGATTACCTGGCTATGACTACAGTTTGTCTGAGCTATATCTCACAGTTTGCTCATCCTTTATATCTTAGGTTTCCTATGGAAGTTGTCATACTTTTGTAACATCAAAGTACTTTCTAGTTTATTGCAGAAGTTTTGGTGAATGTGATAATGCATTCCTGTCTCCTAAAATTATGTAACCCTGTGCATCATTTGATATTAACAGGCGAAATCACCTATCAGAAATTTAGAAGAACTTAATGTTACTGAGGTTGTTTCCGCTCCATATTTTCCGTCAGTCATGGAGAGGGAACAGCAAAATGTGGATGATCCCTCTGAATGGTCTGAGTTGAAGACTGGTATACCTTCTAAGCAAAATAAGGTCGAGACCTCTAATGGTGAAGCTAGCCAATCATTTGGCATAAGGAGAAGTCATCGTTGCTTTGTGGTAACTGCAAGGGCACGCTCTTTTCTGTACCACCAGGTTAGCATTATAGTACTCTTTTACATCTGGTTTTATTTCTTCTAGTTTTCTGTTTACTCTTCTACTTGATATATGTGAACGTGCTCCATGGATGAGTGTTTGAAACTATGGACCAAGGATACATATTACATCAAACAGAGTCAATAGTTGCAGCCGAGCAGACCTGAATTATGATCCCAGCTTGTGAGGTGATACCCAAACTAGGTTTAGTTGCTGATGGTTAGACTTAGAAAATGGTTTAGTTGCTGATGGTTGGACTGAACTCAATTATGACCCATCTACAGTCAAGTTGGCCATGTTATGATTAATTAAACTTTTCTTATTGTATACTTTAGTCACTTGAATTCTATTTTGAGAGTTTCAGTTAAATCAATCGCAGGTTAGATTGATTGTGGGTACTCTGAAATCTGTTGGCACTGGAGATCTAGCAGTTTCTGATGGTATGATTGAATTTGTGTGTCCCCGTCTCCCTGTCTGTGTTTGCAAAGACTTGCATATTTCACTTATTTTTGGACTAATTTAATCATTTTAAATTCATTGCATCTCTTCAGTTGAACGGATCCTGAAGGCAAAGACAGTGACCGAAGCAAGTCCGATGGCCCCTGCACGTGGTCTGTACCTTGCAAACGTGAAGTACGACATGTCTTGATATATGCACAAAGAAAGAATATTTCAGGAAAAAATTGTTGATGGTACATGAATTTCAGGGGTGAATTCGAACACTTTAATTTGATCCTCCCTTGATTTGCACTTGGCACCACATTTCTCAATTCTTTCAAGAGGTTAGATGGTGCATTGGATCAAATCATATCCTTTGTTACTTGTACAGATGTCTCAAGTAGTATGTTTATAAACAAGTGATCAAGTAGATGTACATTGAAAATTCGTGAGGAATGAGTTTTGGCTCAGGGAAAGATGTAGCAAGGGGCAAGTGTGTCTACAAATTAATTCTCTAATATTTTACAACTAGTATTTTGAATTCTTTTTGGAACTTGTTATATTGATTTAGTTATTGATAATGTAGAATTTTGGGGATTTCAATCCTATGTTTTGTTTTTTTTCTCTGATGTCCAAAAAGATAAAAAAAAAAGAAAAGAAAAGAAAAATTTAATCCTCTGTTTTGTATTTGCTTCCCTCTATTTGCTCTTTTTACTTAAATTTAATAATTTATAATATTTCCTTCATTGTGTGATTGTGTAGTTTGTTTCAGATTGTTAGTATTTGAACCATTTTTTCATGTTTTTAGGGTGGTTTAATATTAAAGCAACTTTTTCATGTTTGCTTTTGTGGTATATATGCCCCAATGGTTGGGGTTTGGGGGGTGGGGGGGAGAGAGAGAGAGAGAGAGAGAGAGAGCTAGCAATTCCCTTTTTTTTTTAAAAAGAAAAAATTGTGCAAAATATTTTGATATGTAATACAGAGACGAGGGGTTGAGTTGTGTGTGTTCTTTTTTCATCAGCAGTCCAGCAGCACAAACCAAAAAATAAGAGTTTTGTATGCTTCACAATTTCAAGTTAAATTTTCCTGTTAAAATCACAATCTTATATGGACATATTTCCTTTTCTGACAAGTAGATAATTTATATTTCACGATTATCTTTATTACACCTAAATTACAAACATCCCATCATACCCTCAACAAGGACCACCAAAATATGAAAGAAAAATCACCTAAAATTTTGCTATTATGATTCAATGGTTTGTGAGATGTTACACTGCTGTAAAAAATCATATATCAGTCTCCTACTGCATAAATCCATCCTACAATTTGTCTAATACTTGGATGAAGTCCCCTAAGCCTACTCAGCAGCATCGCTAGCAGAACATGTCACCTACTTCATGAATGTTGAAATAGCAGCATGAATAGAACTGCTAACACGAGTTGAACCCTTAAGCCGAGCGAGTGAATGAGGCCCACTCCAGATGGATTTATGGCCGTCAGGAAAGAGGGTTCCACACAGCTCCAAGACCATGGGATTTTCAAACCGGCGGAGGTTCTCGCAGATTTGAGCTTTTTGACTCTCGTCTAGCGATTGCTGTAACCACAAAGCGAGAAATAAAGTAAAACATTCTGCAGCTCAAGTTATGAAGCCATAAGGTAACTTCTCATCAATATAAACAACTTGCAGATCATGTAGTTGCTGCAGGAAAACAGTCGGCTGAAAAGAAATCAATTACCTTAGGCTTGAGATGTTCAACTGCCGCATTTTCATCCTCACGCTGCATTGAAATTTCTTCTTTTTGAGTGTCATTCTGGATATCACTACCCGATTCCATTTGTGTTTCAAACTGCCTACTATTTTTTTCTCCTGATCTTTCACCTGTATCACCCTCTCCGTTTGTCTGGAATGAGAGATCATTGTTCTCCCTTTTCTCCTGCTGCTTCTCCTGAAAAGGGCTATACTGCACAACTCTTTCCATCTTAACCTCCTCTCCTCTATCTTCCATTTCAGCATCTGCATCTTGGTTTTGCGAATTGTCCACACTTGACGAAGTATCCTCACCGCAAGGGCTTTCAACTGCTGAAGCTCCCTATATAATTTTTTTGAAGAAATGTGAGTTTCTTGTAGAGAAAAATCTACGTGTCGTACGAATTAACCATAGCTTCGTCAATAAAGCTACATTTACTTCAAAAAAGACATAAAAAAGCTCATGGCCATGGCAAATTAAACTTGACTAAGTAGCATCTAAGGATATTTATTTCTTCCCTATAGTACGGATATTGAACATTTACATATGAAGGTTCAGAAACTAAATAAAAATGGTTTTGTTAGGCTTAGTCAAAGATTGAATGTACCTCTGGATCACTACTCTCAATCTGATTTTCAACAATTTGAGCAATCTCTTCACGCTCCTGCCTCCGCCGCATCATAACACATATAGCACATAGACAATCGTCCTTGTGCTTTTTAACTCTATCAGATAAAAAAGAACAAAACAGAAATTTTGAGATGTAGAAGAAAGCAGACCGTCCATAAAGCAATATCATGATATTACGGATAATGAAATATATTGCGACTTAACATGTCAGCCATTTTTATTACGAGTTATGTGGATAAATCTAATTGGTAATATTTTTAATGAACCAATTTTATAATTTTATCCAATCTCATGTATGTATTGATATACGCGTAATTCGGTAGAATTTTTTAGCAATATATAACAGGACTCTAATATTACTAGACATGCTGATGTTGAATGCTTCTTTGATAAAATGAAGTTCTTTTCTTTTTCTCTCTTTAATACATCTAGAACAAGAAAAAGGAGATGACAAACTTATTAAAAGAAAAGAGTTGAATGCACTTTGCATCCCCAAGCTTACAGCTTACCCCATTTTGTACATTGCATTATTCAAAACGTGACATTTTACATCCCACACTTTTAGTGAACCGACACAAAACACTCTCCAACCCAAAATCCGTCACTAAAAGTGATGTGGTTAGTGTTTAAAAGAGACGAATTTTGGATCAAAGGGTGTTATGTGCCGGTTCACTAAAAGTGCGGGATGCAAAGTGTCACGTTTTGAAATATATGATGCAATGTGCAAAATGAGGTAAGCTTGGGAGATGCAAAATGTATTTTAACTCTAAAAAAAATAAATGAAAGAAAGAAAAGAAGATTTGATAACAATATATTCCTCAAACCTTTAAATCAACTCCTAAAGTGATTATTTTCCAACCTTGATTAGAAGGTTACTAAGAAGTAAGAACTATGGTCCTTAGTTCAACATAGCATGTAGAAAAGCTATAGTTAATACCATGTATGCATTTACAGGGTCATTTCAAAAATTTTGATTGCCCGGCTCCCAAATATAAATATTTGAATATAATGAGGAAAAGAGAAGGGAATTACTAAAGAGCGCAGAAAGGGGGGGGGGGCAGAACAATAATCCCATTATTAAAAATTTATATTGCCTATTAAATGAGCCTTACGGAGTTATTGTTTTGTCAACAAGGGTTTCCTGAGATCTAAAGTGTTTTATGAAATTTTCGCCACATCCATCTTTAGGATCTTGGAGTGTCAAGGCTGGGTCAGACCTTGGGAGGATCCAACAAAATTAAATAAGTAGCCCATAGTCTTGTATACAGTTAGAAGTATTATGGCACCCATGATTGCCAGTAGTGAGTTATAAAGATCCTGATTCTCCTCATCAATGAAGTATTATAAAAGCAAATGGATGAAAAGTAACAAAAAAGAGAAAAAAAAAAAGGAAAGGGTAGTTGGTTCATGGGAGCACATCATTGGAATATGAAGGTGAAATATAAAGAAATACCTATTCACTGGAAGCCCAGTAATTTGAGCCCTTTTATTAGCCCATTAGACCCATCAGACCAGACTCAGTAGTCAGTACACAGTTAGACCAAAAATAGAAATCCAGTATGGTATATGTATTGGTAACATAATGCTAAAATAAAGTTTATAGAAGTTTATTTTAATGTACTCCTAGGACCTTATTCAAATGACAGTCCAGATCATCATTATGACTCTGCTGTGGCCTGTGAGCCTGTGAGCCTGTGAGCCAATTTATTCGTTCTCTACTTCCCTTCCTTCTTTGTCCATAAAATTGTTATCTATCATGCCATCATCTTGGCACATGTAAGTATGCATATTCATCCAACCATCAGTAATTTATCCAGCCTTCCATATCTCCTCCTCCCTCTTTACCACTCTCTCTTTTCTTCTTCATATATATAAATCTACTTTCTTCCCTCTAGAGGACAAATTATAATACTAATATTTGTTGATGAAAATCTAACAAAAATCAATTAACCAATTTATTAACAGATAAAATGCTGAAAATGTATTGAAATACTCGGAATACTTGGAGTGGAGTAATGGGGAAAAATAGATGAGCGGACAAATAAGCTCGCAAATGCTGAGTTACCAACTGATATAGATGGTGGTTAACAACTGTAACTAAATACTTTATCGGGAAAGCCATAAAACAATATATGATAGGGAACTTTTTGCCACAATTATGGGAATTGGAACTAGCGACCCTGAGGTGAAGGCATAAAAGTAAAATTCGATAAGAAATATGAAGGCCATAAGTCTATCACACTTGAACTTTCTATAATGCTATCTTCTCAGATATCATCTACGCAACATTTTCTCAGATCTAGATGGAAAAGCATGATATGATTATATTATATGGCAATCACTATTCATTTGTTTTTGATAAGTATCACTTCTTCCCGTACCACAAAAGATGACTGAAGTACAAAAAAAATTGTCCCATGAAAGATGTCTAAAGTACACAATTTAAATGCAAGCTATTATATAAAGTCTATTTTACTCTCAAAAGTAATTAAGTAGGGGTCCACAACTTTTCAAGGAAAAGAGAAAAATCTTTAAGGTACTTCTGTGAGATCCATTGTGGGTAAAATGGACTCTTATTTATAATCTCTCATCCACTTTTGTTTTTCTTAAATTATGTGAAAGTATACTCAAGACATCTTTTATGGGACAGAGTGAGTACATGACAATCAGTACAAAGAATCATTAGCAGAAAAACAAATGAATAGCAACAAATCTATGCATAAGAAACCTGCAGAAACATACCCATGACGCTTTTGGGTCTTGTGTTTTAAATGACCACTCTTGCCAGGTATCTTTCCATGAATAGAAGGTGCCACATCTTTCACCTGAATGCTTTCAGTATCTGCAGAAAAGGGCAATAGGTAGTATGCTTTTAGAATGGACAAGCATATTGTAAAACAAAGTAACTAAAACATCATCTTACCATAACAGGTAACAATAACATCCAATATTTTATTTTATGTTTGTTGTTGTTGATAAAAATAACATCCAAAATAATCACTCATATCCACATTGATAAGGAAAAGAAATGACTCATAAATTTATTTTTTCTTGGACACTGCACACAACTTATTAGTGCACCACAAAATATGCACCAGTGAGCTTGCGACAAGGCAATGCATTCACCAACTGATGCAAGTGCAAATGATTTAAAAATTGCATATGTTGAAGAAGAAAAATATCCAAGATAACCATGATTAATGTTCAAAGTAATATGAAGACATTAATAAAGATACCAAGTATTAACATCAAAATTGATCTTGTAAACATTTTCTCATAGCAGAAATTTTAATTTGTTGATTATCAGCGAAACATAGGACTGAGCAAAAAACGGATATAACCGAATAACCGAAGCGAACCGAATTTTTTTAACCGAAATTTATTGATAATTCGGTTATTTTTTATAATTCGGTTATATCCGAGTTCTTATTCGGTATTCGGTATTCGGTATTCGGGTCCGGTTATTAAAATTATCCTATTCGGTTACCCGAATAACCGAACATATTTATTAAAAAAAAGGAATTTAAGTTACGACTCCACCACCACCACTTGTCCACTTTCATCTTTATCACAAAAAAGACTTGGTAGTAGTCGCCAGCAATTATATTTTCTCACAAGTTAAGTTACGACTCTCTTTTTTCTCGTCTAACGTCTCTCTTCTTCACTAAGGTGTTGACTGCTCGCGATCGACGGCTACCCTAGATTTCTTAAAAACCGGTGAGCTCACCCTCTTTCTCCCTCTTCATCTGCATATATATGTATTTCTCTTTGTCCGGTACCTTCGCCCCTTCCTCCTCTTTCTCGATTCCTCCCACTTTCTCTCTCCACTAACCGAACCCTCAGATCTCATATTTCACCACTAGTACCCCCGATTTCAGCCCCGAAATATCGATGATGAAGGCTTATAATATCCACCGCTTCGATAAATCCACTCTCGTCTCTCGCAGTACGGACAAGCGATGTATTTGGAGACTGGAGTGTCTTCAAGCACTCAATTCGTGGGTAAAAATCATAGATCTGTTCTTGGTTCCTCTTCTTATTTTCTGTTCTTTGTTCTGAATTTTGGAATTCGATTTGCTTGTAATGTTGTGTTTTCTGTTCAAAGTAGTTCTTTCTAATTTTCGGTGATCATCTGTGCCCAGAAACAATTGCTCTCTTTCTTTGTTAAAGTTTTGGTGTAGAAATATACTTATGTATCTAATTAATTGTTTGTATCCCAGCCTAGATTTTATTACTTGCCTTGCTTTTGCAGTGTTCGGTTATTACCCGAAATACCGAATTTACAATTCGGTAATTCGGTATTCGGTTATTACCAAAATTCGGTTATTAGTTCGGATATTGAAAATAGTAATATTTCGGTATTCGGTTATAACCGAATAGCCTATTCGGTTCGGTTATAACCGAATGATCAGTCCTAGCGAAACATGGAAAGCCACATGCATGATGTTTGACATATTGTGAGCAGAAAGGCGTAAACAATTATATAGAATTCTTTTTATCAGGTACTATGAATATGTCATCCAACTATCGTAATTTGATACCCTTAAAATGTGCTGTAAAGTTCACTTCACTACCATGACATAAACTCTTAAGCTGTTCAAGCCATAATCAGCTACAATATGTTGCAACCCATAGTTACATATCAATGCACCAGTATCTCCATCTAACAATAATAATAATTCCTATATTTTTAAATACATCCTGAGGTACAATTTTTTTTTTTTTTGGGGGGTTGTACTTTATTAATTTTCCAACAAAGATTCATAAACGACATAGTATACAAATTTTAGTCATGCAATTTGACTAGAATAAAAAGGTCAATTTACCGACTGATGTTCAACGACAATTATATTTTGCTATTGTGTATTATTTTTTTATATCAAAACATGATAATTATACTGGTAATGACCCAAAATAAATTTTAAAAAATCAAAAATAATATCAAGACTGAGTTAGATTAATTGATATTTTGAGAAATATGGACATACACCATGAAGGTGAAATCAATACAAGATGGACTACACTAAACAATTATTCATAAGAATTGATTATATTCAACAGTAACACATATTAGATATATACATGAAGATGTAGTGTTGCGCAACAAGCTGAATTGGTTACAGGTTAAAGGATGAGTCTTCCGAAAGTGACGTTGATATTAGTAGGAAAGGAAACATCAGATTTTTGGGAATCTTAAATTACACTAAATGATTCATTGGCGGATCCTCTGTGGTCATTTCTCATCTATGCATTTCATTTCATATATATGAGATGTGAATAACACTTTATCTATTTAGAGTCCGTCAAAGTAGATCCTATAGAATATTTATATTTAAATAAGAATGCTAATTGATAAGAAGTTTTTTCCAGAACTCTTTCTGAGAAATCTCACTCTTATGAAGTCTCTGATATTCTAATATCACATATTCACAATCATAGATAATTCAAAAATGTCAATAATATCAATTTTCTGGTATGTTTCCTCAAAAGCATATTTCCCCCCTACAAGAGAAAAACCATAACTGCTAAGCATAATATCATCAAGTTTTGCCTAGAAAAGCAGCATCCTTGAAAGAATGAAAAATAAAACAAAAAAATGAAACAAATGTCAAGTTAATAAATGTTATAGCAAACAGACTAAAACATGCACCCCTTCTGCTTCTGCAATCTGAAGTCCCAAGAGCCATGCGAATGATGCACTACGATAAATACAGGTATGCTCAAAAGAACATTGGAAATTTAATTAAGCCAAAAATAGGTTATCTTCTCCCTAGACTAGACAAAATATTTTTAGCAGAAAGCTAATGTAAACAAACTAAAAAAAGAGCAAAGGTATTTGTGGAGGGAAATTTCCTGTTCGATGACCGAAAGCATGAGAGATTTTTTATGCAATAATCATGAGAGATTTTTTATGCAGACCAACCAATACTTATCCAATATTTAGTGTCAAAACCAAGCAAGAAAAAGTGTACTCACGCTCACTATAATAATAAAAGGATATGCATAACATAAAAGCTCAACATTATTACCCTGCGGTGCTTCATTGTACAACCCAACAGTTGTCCAATACTTTGAGAAATTTTTCTTTACCCTTTTCATGAGCTCTACAATGTAATCTCCTTTATTATTGTACTTGTAGCAATTTTCCCATATATATTGTACATCCTTATGCACGTCTTCTGAATTCATGTACTTCACACCATTTTCAAGATTGCTGCATATTGTACCAAAATCCATTGGTGTATCAATGACATCAAAATAATCCTGATTACATCCAAACAAGAAAAAGAAAAAAGGGTCAGTCCATATGTAGAAAGTATTTTGTCTGTCCCACTTTAGTTGCAACATTTGTTCACGGTCTGGGACACGGATTGTAAGACCTGACCAAAAACATATAAATATTATATTTTCAATAAAAATACGTTAAATATTATTAATTGTTATATTTTCAACTACCTAAAATTTTATATTTAAAATGTAATATTCAACCATACTTTTGGCGTGTCTTAGAATCCCTGCCAAACATGTGACACTGAGGGAGTACAGTAAACCACTGTGTAAAAAGATAAGTATACTGGAAAAGTAACATACGCTAATACAATACTCACATACTATATTTTGATAATTTCAGATATAGCATATAAAACACTAAAACAGTAAGAGGGTGAATTTTGCAATATAATAAAAATCAATTTTATCCATCTAAACTGAGGGGAACTGATATCAAAAGAATTAAAAACCCTAAAATATAGATGAAATTTTTCCCTTACACGTAGTAAATTCAACTTCTCAGTTGTCATGACAACTATTACACTCTTACTCCTTACCTCCCACACACAAAGTATCCTTACAAAATTTATTTCATGCCGTTTTGCACTGAAAAACCAAGGGACTTAAATATCTACTTAGTCCTTGATGATGAATTTATTAACCTCACCTATTGACAGTAAAACCAAGGGACTTAAATATCTACTCAGTCCTTAATGATGAATTTATTAACCTCACCTATTAGCCAGTTTTACCTCCATTACAATCAATCTATAAAGATGCTCCGTCAGGAACATTTAGACAAAGAACAAAAAATTCAATTTTAGTGACTTGGGGGAAATTAATAGTGATTTTATAAACCGCATCAGTAAAAATGTATACAACTCATACTTACAGGTATTCCTAGTGCAATGGGATTAACTGGAGCATTGAATGGCTCAGCTGCATCCATTTTCATCACCTTCTTAATCACCTGTGGAGAGATGGAAAAGACCAAGATAAACCATGTAAAAAGTGCATTTTAAACATTATATGACAACGGAAATTTAAAATAAGCATATCGAAGTAAACTGTGGAAAGGCAATTTCCTTTTGTTTTTCTTTGTAAAGAGCGTCAAAGAGAGGTATGACATTTGTAAACATACCTCCAGAGCCGCATCCAACTCCTGCTTGTTGTACTGGGAATCTTGACAAAGTGCAGATTCTTTCTGATTCGTTCTCTCACCCTGCACCAGTCCCGCATTATTACATGGACTTAAACTTGAAGAACTAAAGCCCCTTGATGATTTAATTTTTATACTCCCAGCTTTCTTAGACTTATTCGCCAGTAGACCTAGATTACTTTCAGGTAACGAGTTAACACTGTCTTCCATTTTCTCACTAACTATTCCTAGTTTTTCTAAACCAACTTGGTGGCTGCTTTTATCAGTATCACTTTGTGTAGGTGCATCTGAAGAAGTATGCTGAGAGTCAAATGCTTTTGAAGTTTTGATCTTCACCTTCACACGCGCATAAACTAAGCTACCAGGTTTGTTGACAGGGCCAGCGGGAATGATAGTGGCAATTTTTTCAGGCTGATCAGTTCCTGTTGAAGATGGAGTCTCAGCCTCCATGTCAGAATCAACATCATCCTTATCGAAATCATCCATCACCGGATTATCTTCTGTACTTAAAATATCAACATGCGGGATTGCTTCCTTCACAGCCACCACAGAGGGCTTTTTAGGTTTGCCTTTCTTATTCCCACGCTTCCTTTTCATGCTTTTGCTGCTGAATAAACTGACTAATGAACTTTATTTCTGTCAATTGAGCTTTGAAGCCACAGATAAATCCAGCTAGGTACAGATACCTAGCCACCACCAACCAGTGCAAAAAAATTTTGCCTATCAGGCGCACACAGAGATACATTGAGCAAGGATGTGAATAGACTAGTGGGTACAACAAATAAATATTCCTTATGGTTGGTTCTATAGCTTTGAATAGAATAATTCTATGCATTCTTCACCCACCATGTTAAAGAAAAAACAGATTAACAGAAAGAGAGGAAGAACAGGATAGATGTTACCAAACTAGTTGTTTTGCCCTCAAATAAAACTTCTATTTTACGACATTTAAATGTAGGTTTTTCTTATCAAAGCTATCTGCTAGAATTCTTAATCAGGAGATTTAGGACACCCGAGAGAGAGAATGTTCATTGCTCAATAAAGTCTCAACATGCAAGAAAAGAGCTATATAGACACTTCGACCAAAATTTCAAAACAAACTTCTCTACATATCAACTTAAAGTGAAACATAACTTTCAAAAAGAAAAAATTGAAATCAACATTCTGGCTGTCAACACATTCTAATAATGAACTAGCTCAGTAAGTATCCCTTGGCTCAATACTAAAATCATTTTTTTCTAGTTTCCACATGAAGTGTATTGTATTAGTTTTCACTGTACATACACATAATCTAGTCCAAATAGTGCAAAATGATGAAGCTGCATGAAATATTCACTTAAATTAGGTCTTAAACATATTTATACTGACCTCCCAAGTTCTAATGTACCCATTTCAAATTCAACTGCCAAAGCACAGTACAGTTGACTTGCCAAAATCCAAATTTATCTTAATTCCCAAATTAACTACTTTAAAGAACAAAATTCAAAAACTTTCTATACTTCTTGAAAACACATATAATCACACTACTCTAAAACTCAACCACTAGTGTATCCGACAATTGGTAACACATAATATCACAATATCTACACGAACAAACCCTAGAACCCACCAAATAGGACCAATTCACCAACTCAAACGCGCACAATTACACAATACTTCCAAGAAGATCCAGTATACAAAACAAAAAAGGCGAAAAATCCAAAAATTGAATGTGAAATACAAGGTACCGTTACATTAAAACTTGAAAATACAAAAAAAGAAGGAGGGGAGGGAATAGAAAACCCTAATACATTTACTTAGGCAAAACAAAGACTCCGTATATATGAAAGCTTTAGGTAATACCTGTTTCACCAACAGCTTGGTTTCTCTATGCGTTTTATACGTTTGGGTACAGATGAAGGAATGGGTTTAGCCTTAGCCGTACCCGTGAGTGAAGCGTATCCCCAATTTAATTTTAGAGAAAAGGGATTAAACGGGTTCGTAACAATCATAAAGTTGTCCTTTATTTGGACATGTCCATCGTTGAGGGCAAAATTGTACTTTAGGTCATCCAAAATATACTTTACAGTCTTTTTTATATATATATTATTATTTAGAAATAATCTTTCTATTTAGAATTTTGACCATTTTACATAAAATAAATTGCCACAATCTTTATTTATGATTCGAAATTAAAGTCAACAATTAAATAAAGCGTTTGTGAAAAGGGGCTGCGCTTTACATTAAATATAAATTAAAATGTAATTTGCATTTTTTTATTTACTTTTTTTTTCTTCTTATTCTCATTACGCGCGCTTAGTTAAGTTTATTTACAAAGATTATACTTAAAATAAAACTATTAATTTCAGTGTCTTGTTTATTTTCAAATTTAAATTTGAGACTATTAGTCTCGAAAATATAAAATGGCTTAATTATAATCCGAAATTATAATACTAAGAATAATAGTATTGAGATTATAATCTCATAAATTATAATCCTGAAATTATAATCGTCCTAAAATTTTATTCCCTCTATGTTTACTCTTAAAAAATATATAATTTAATAATAACTTAGTAATAATATTATAATAAAATTATGATCATAAATTTTAGTTGTGTTATTTAAATATTTAATTAATAAAAGAAGACCCTTTTGTGAAATTAAAAAAAAACATATTATTATTATTTCTCGTTTAATATAATTTTTTTAATATTATTATTTCTAGCATACATGCCCTTAACTTTGTCATCATAATTTAGCATCATATGCATCATATTACACTACTAAAGTAACAACATACTAATATTTTTAAGAGTAAAAATGAAACAAATAATTCCTTAATTATTTTATTTTATTTTATTTTATATTTTAAAAAAAAATGACTTCGAACAAACGGAATGCTAGAACTGCTTGTGTATATCATCAACTTCACACCCAGAAGTTGATTACTAATAGCAAGTAATACTAGAGAATTTTCATATGCAAAACCAACTTAGCTTTGAAGATTCTTCTAGTCAACACAAATATTCTGAAAACTGCTTCTACTACACTCAACTACTACTACATGAATAAATTCATTGCTATCCAGCACTACTTTCAACATATCTCACAACTTGAAAAAAAATTGCACATGGTCTGAAAGCAGTCAGTCACTCTTCATGCATCCTGTGATCAAATTCAGAAGGAAGAAAGAAACATATCACCATTTTCATATTCAAAGAAAAAATAACCCAGTTTGTAATCCTATTATATCTTTTACTAACATCTTTAAATGAAGCTGAAATATATCATAATATCCAATTCATGTGAGACTTGACAGACCTTGGTGGCGGCGGTCCTTACAATCTGCATCTTACTTCTCTTACTTGCACGTGTCTGAAAATAAAAAAAAAAATCAGAGTTGAGTAATAATGTCATTCAAGTGTAGTAACCAAAACCGAGTGAAGCGTGATTTATTAACGATAGTTGGAAATAATTATTTACCTCGCGGGGTGAAACTGGACGACCAGATGCTGAATAGCGTACTTGCTGTTTCTGTACACCCTCGGAGGTACCAGGGCTATCCGCAATCTATCAAGAAACAAGATTAATTTAAAACATGCAACTATAACTAGAATGTCATGTTTCTACTCCCAAATGATTGTCTGGTAATGAAATTATGGTGAGATGTTGAACCATGTACTACCTGCTGCAGTGGTAACACCTCCGACACACCAGATGGATCCGCAGCCTATCATGAAACGAGATCAGGGGCACTAAAATCCATAATTTAAAATATTTAAAGTTTCACCAAAGTGTGCTATTGCAAAAATGATTGGATAATAACTTACGAATTTACGGTGAGACGATGAAGCAAGTAGGACCTGCTGAGGTACACCCTCGGATGCACCATAGGTATCCACAGCCTATCAAGAAACATAATCGTTGCAATAAAAGTTATAATTTAAGTGTTTAACATTTGATATTTCTGCTGCCCAAAGGATTGGATGATTAACTTACAAAATTAGACTGGTGATTGTCAGGGAACTTCTGCATGGAGGACATCATAACTATCATTGTAGACATCTGAGTCACCATCTGTGCGCAAGTCTGCTCCATGGTTGCCATTCGTTCCTTCATCTCGCGGACCTCTGAATTAGCCTCAGTGACCATCCTCAAGGCCTCTGCATGCGTAGGGCTGGGTCCACTGATGTTTAAAGGGGAGAAATTTAATCCCCGACTGCGCAAGCGGCCACGTCTATCTCGTCCCATTATTTCAGAGAGCATGTCATCTTGATTTTTCTGGCTGTCATCTGAGGTATCCTGCTGCTGAGTTGTGCATTCTTGGAGTTGTGACTGCAATTGAGATCCAAATGTTAAGATTACATAGTAAATCAAATTTTATTCCACCAAGTGTATGTGAAAATAGGTTCAAAGTTAAAGGTAAAATGTTATTCAACATACAATCACAACCGCTGATGCCTCATTTACTGGCCGTCCATCTTTGCGTGTTCGAGTCAATACAAATAACTCAGATCGAGACAACTCTTTCCCATCAGGTCTTTTTGCCCGCTATTTCAAACATAAAGCACTTACGCATTATATTAGTATTTAAAAATGTAACTACAAGGTTTCAAAACTATGAAATACCTCCTCCTCGCGTATACGAGCAAAGCTCTTTGTGCCTGTTGTGTGGCTAAACTTCTGTTGGGAACGATTTGCCTTATTTTGAGCACTGCGTGCCTATAATGTGGAATATATAAAATATTCATTATTGATTATAATCAGATATAATAACTAGAAAAAAATCAAACATCTTACAAGTTCCATCATATTTGCAGAACTATATAGTCCTGAAAATAATACCAGCACATACCTCCCCTTCTGCAGAGCTCCAATAGGAGACGAGAGTCACCCACTGATCTGGAAGGACCCTCTCATCACGGTCAGCTAGCCGTTCCTCATCCGTTGCATGAGTATCATAATGGGCGGTTTTCAACCTGGATTTCCAGTCTCTCCATTTATTGCCAAGGGACCTCATTACCCAATCTTTACATATGGGGTCGATGTCAAACTTTGACTACATTACAGTTTAGATCATACAGTTACAATACAGAATTAAATTATATAAAACAGAGAGAAAACTGACAACCTCCAGATACCTCAACTTGCTGCCACATCTTTTCCTTCTTTGCATCCGGCATTGCCCTCCAATCAGCATATATAAGCGGTGCCATGAGCCCGTCTCGTGCCACGGTGCCTAGGAAACTCGTTAGCTTAGGCGCCTCAAGGCCAATAGGCTGCCCTAACTCATTGGTGGTGACACATATACGTGTACCATCTCTATTCCAAAGTTTAAGGCAACGTGTGGGCCCACGGGCACGGGTATTCCTTTGCTTGGCAGTTGAAGTTATTTCTAAAAAAATGAATGAATGAGCATATATGCATATTAGTATGCGTGAAGCATAGAAAGTTGGTCAAATGTGAATGAAGTGAACCTAGCACAGTTCTCAACCCCTTCATTGATTCCAATTCTTTATATATCAATCAATCACCAGGTATTGATTATGCCAACTTGTTACAACAAACTAAGGCAAACACATAAATCAGAGAAAAAAATTTAAGACAAGAACACAAGGTTTACATGGGAAAAAAACACGGGTGAGAAACAAAACATATTCAATAATCAAAATGTGAAGGATATAAACTCTGAAGAGATCTCAAACAACACAAAAATCCAATAACGCAACTCAAATTAGCTGAGTTGTAAGTAGAAGTAACTCAAACTCGATAAAACCTTGACGAACCGAGTAAAAACTATTACTCAACTCAACTAGACTTGATCACGGTCAGAAACACACGGGAAATACAGAAAATAAAGTACCGTTATTTGCCACAGCCACAGCCACAGCCACAGCCACAGGATGTCGCAGGGAAGCCTGTGACTGGCTAGAGCTCGTGTGCTGTTGCATGAGAGCCTGTGGCTCGTTGGAGCTTGTGTCAGGCTGTTGGGGGACAGCCTGTGGCTGGTTGAAACTTGTGTCAGGCTGTTGCAGGGAAGCCTGTGGCTGGTTGGAGCTTGTGTCAGGCTGTGGTAGGTAATGCAGTAGTTGGTTACAGTTCTGTTGTACTTGGCCTGGGCTTATCTGCGCTTGCAGCTGATGGACAGTGTTGATGGTATCAAGACCCACTGGAGATCCTTGTCCACGTTTGCTGTGCCTTGTGTTAGATGCTGTAGGAGGATGTTCACTCTGGCAATACATCGGCGAGTGCCGATGGGACTGTACTAGGCTTGGGCTCATCTGATCCTGCAGCCGGCAAGTAGAGTTGTCAGCATCTGAACCCACTGGACATCCTTGCCCTTGTTTGCTGTGCTTCATGTTAGATGTCATAGGAGGCTGCTGTTCCTGGTCGCAGATGAACAAGGAGTGATGACACTGTACTTGGCTTGGACCCATCTGATCCTGCAGATGCTGGGTAGAGTTTTCGGTATCCGGACCCAGTGGACATTCTTTCCCGTGCTTGTTGTGCCTTGCATTAGATACTGTAGGAGACTGCAAATGTGAATGTCCTTCACCTGGAAAAGAAAGGAAAAAGAAGAAGAAGAAGAAATAAACTATTTAAACAATTTCAAAAAAAAAAATAGCAGTAGTGTATCGTGTCAAATTATGCAGGGCTATGCACTTGAAGCTACGATAAAGAAAAGAATTGGTAAACAGATAACACGGACAATATATTACCGCAACTTAACGGGATTCTTGCATATAGAAAAGTTCATTATAAATTGCTCAAGATAAAATGTAAGCTAACTCGGTCCAAATAAAGTATCCAGTGAATGTCCAAACACCAATATTATGGTTGTCGTTGAAATATAAATTCAGTAACTAATTTTGCAACATCAATCTCCCATTTGAAAAGTAGAGCAGTAGCTATCTGGTGCTACCATGAAAAGAAAGTAGTTCCACCTTTGTCAAGAAGCATCCAAATTTAACTGATATATTGGTGAGGATTACAAGGTGGTCGAAAACAAGGACCATAATTCGGGTGCAATATAGAAGCTATGGGAATCCTCCAGAAAATCAAGTGGATAACTATAAGCTCTTAAAGCTATATCATATCAACCAGGATTAATTTCTCGTTAGATAGTCGGCATCAAATGGATGAAAGTGCAGTTATGGAGGACTTCTCAAAAATCAAAGAAAAGCAGAAAATCTTTGACAGGGTTAACATTAAGTAGATGTGTATGTCCCAGTTTAGTGTCAGGCTGTAAGCACGAAAACAGGTTGTAACAATATTGTTAATGGTTTGTAATAATGATGTTTATGATACCCAGTCCTGAGATGACAGGATTAAGGTATTTAAAGTTGTACTCTAAATGAATGTCAAGCACATCTGTAAATGAGAGTAAGGTTACAGGAAATAGCAAGCATAGAACATAATCCAAGATTTACAATGACATTTTAGCTCTATCGTTATTAGACTATTAGACTAGGTTGACTAGGTGAAGTCTCATAAGGAAACGGTACTTATTGCTTGTTGCTTGAAAAAGCAGCTAGCAGTAATGTAAAGCTTTACAAGGAAAAACAGTAAATAAAAAGGGTAAATTGCAATTTACTACCTGTGGTTTAGGGATTTTTGCAATTCTCCACCTGTAGTTAAGGATCCTTTCATGTCACCACTTGTGGTTTAAAAACCACTAAATTATCAGATGTGGTTTACGAAAAATTTCACGTTACCCTTTTCAATCCAAGACGATGGCCAGTATAAGAGAGTGGTTAAGCTATTAAAGGGTCTAAACAGAGCTAGCTCATATATAACTTATAAAAGCAAATTAAATTATCTTTGGCTTCTTTTTTCTAATTTATCACCAACTAAACAACAATTAAAACAAACTAAAAGTAATTAAATTAAATTAAACAATAACTAAAAGTAACTCAACCACATGAAATTAAATAAACTGAAAAAAACCAACAAATTTAACAAAATAAAGAACCACAATAAAAGATTTAATAATCTAAATTCTCTCATTTACATCATCAAAACTTTTAATATTAAATAGGTAAACAAGCTAGTAATGTTAAAAAAATTATTAGTGTTTAAAAATATTACTAATGCTATAATTATTAGTGTTACAATCTTATTGTTTAAATATATATTTATCAAATTACATGTATTAGAAGATAATAAATCAGTATATATCAGTTGTTTTACATTTGCATTATTTGTTTTTTATGTTAAGTATTAGTACTTTGTACTATAATATAAAGGTAAAAAAAATAGATAATAGCCACCATATTTAACGGTGTTTAGACAAAAAAGCGAACAGGTGCAATGAAAATGCAATGACAGGAGGTCATTTAGTGGTTTTTAAACCATGGGATGTGATGTGCAAGAACCCCTAAGCTATTAGTGGTATATTGCATTTTGCCCAAATAAAAAGGCTCTTAATTCAGAAGTCACATGATAGAGCAATATGCTAAGGAAAACAATTAAATAAATAACAAAAGATGTCTGACAAGATGTAATTCAGGTTTGTAGCATTGTTAACTTGTATAGCATTATGAGAAGTGATTCAAGATAATGGGTAACACATTTGTATGTTTCTATTTTCCTTTTCACATATAAGCTGATTTTCCACAGAAGATTGCCACTTCAGCATAACAGTAACTGGTGAGAACAATATCGTACATGACAACTTATGAAGAAGCTAGACACATTTGCAATGTCAAACCTTATCAAGATCTGGCAATACTAATAAATAATTACCACCAACAGAAAAAATATTTCCATCTTTCTCAATATTAAAAGCCATAAAATATGATACAAGGGTTGCACTATTTTACAGGAACATCTATAACATAATGCAAACTCGTCAGAACAATAAACAATTAGTAGCTGAGGGAAGATAATATTACTCAAAATTCAAAAAGCATATTAAGCTACTTTTTTAACACGAGGAAAAGATGAACTGACAAATAGACCAACATTAAGAGCCTCACCACTAATAGCCTGTGGTTGTTCCATGTACAATTTAGCTGCAGCCCAAAACTTCATGAAGTTTTTCTTCACCCGCTTCATGACCTCCAAAATATAATTACCTTTCTTATTATACTTGCTGCAGTTCTCCCAAATAAGTTGCACATCTTTAAACACGTCCTCTGAATTCACGTACTTAACACCATTTTCTAGGTTCTTGCATATTGTACCAAAATCCATAGGTTTATCTACAACATCAAAATAATCCTGGTTTCAACACCCTCCCCCCGGGCCCAAAAAAGAAGAAAGAAATCAGTTCATACAACAGAAATATGTAAACAATTATTTCTTTTCAAAAATAATAACAAATGGAAATCACTCCTTGCAGAACCAAGGGATATGAGTAACCAAACTTCAGGGGGGAAAAACAAAAGAATGATCAGATTTTATGAAAATACATTACACATATTGCCTTTTGTAGAACTCTTCATGATAACTGATCTAGTCTAACTCCTCAAAAGAAAGACATAAAGGTACTGGAAATTTGGGAGTAATCTTGCAATAGAATTTTCTTTATTTGCCTTAAAAAATAAAAATAAAACATAAATAGGCCCACGTAAAATAGAAGTAAGAACTATGGAGCTGTGTATACTTACAGGGATTCCCAACGCGATAGGATCCACTGGAACATTGAAGGGCTCGGCAGCATCCGATCTCATTATAATCCTTATCACCTATAAAGAATCCAAGGATAACATAAGTAGAAATTATATAATCATACTTCAAATATTATCAATAGGAAAATTAGCTATTAAAACTTTTAGCAAAAATATGATACATAACATACCAACAGAGCAGCATTCAATTCTTCCTCATTGTATCGAGGATCCTGTTGAGGTAATCTTAATTGTTCTTGGTATGTCCTTTCACCCTGCGCCAGTGCTGCTGCATTATGAGTCGGGTTTATACTTGAAGAACCAAAGCCCATAGACGTGCTGGTCGATATTCTTCCAGCACTCCTGGACAGATTACCCGAAATAGCTATACTTGCTTTGTGCAATGAGTTGAAATTATTTTCAAGTCTCTCATTAGCTACTCGTTTTTCTAAAGCTACCTGCTGGCCACTCATATTAGACTCAGCCTGTAGTGCTTGAGCATGCATTCTAGAGTCAAACTCAGTGTTTTCAAAATCATCTAAAGCAGTGAATTCTGCCTCTTGATATCCCATGTTAAGATATGTCTCATTCTCAACTACCACTGGAGCGTTCTTTGGATTTTTTTTCCCCCTACTCTTTCGCTTCATTGTTACTCCACAGCTTGATTAAGTAAATGAGTAAAAGATATCCAAAGCACAAACAAGAGCTAGGTTGATTCAAATCCTTGGCCTTCCCATGTCTGTAATCATGCAAACTAATGTTCAACATACATGTCTCTGTTGGGATAATAACTTTATAATATCCAAGTATGTAAACAAACTAGCAACCTAAATGACACAAATTAAAATACTGAAGCAAATCAACTAGAAAGACTAAAGAAACATTATTTGATGTGGTACTGAGAAAGAACTCCATAACAAGAAGGAAATGTTTTAAAAGACAAACTCCCAAAATGAAAATCAACAAAGACAAGCTTAGGTGAAAATGACTTGCATTGAATTCAGTGTTTTAAAATCTAGCCCAGTATGAAGGCTGTCCCAGAGCCTAGACCAGGCCAAGCAATACGTTGGATGATTTAAGCAATTGGTCATGTGAAAGTCCTATGACCTCACCAAATTTTATATGAACCATTCAACCAGGCAATAAAGTGAAATGGCAGGTTTGTTGAACTTTCTAAAATGACTAAACAATTCTAAACGAAACATCTGAAGATTCTAAACATAATTTGAGCCCGACATTGCAATTCGTAGAGTTTCAACCTTGAACTTCTTTCAGCTCTTCAAAGTCTTCCCACGGCTAGAAAGAGATGAAGAGACAAAGACTTAGATTGGCAGTATCATAACACAAAATTTGAAATCTCATGGGAGGCTTAGGTGATCAATAACAACAAATAGGTCTCATAGTTGTCTTCTTGTAGAAGTAGAAAAGTGGAAAGAACAAGGTTTACAGTTGAGTTTTAGGTGCAATTAAAGCTCATGTTACATATTAGCATTCTGGTTAACTCAAGCTCTTTGTACAGACTGTGGCTTAGGTGATCAATAACAACCAAAAGTTCCCATAGTTGTCTTCTTGTAGAAGTATAAAAGTGGAAAAAACAAGGTTTACAGTTGAGTTTTAGGTGCATTAAAGCTCATGTTACATATTAGCATTCTGGTTAACTAAAGCTCTTTGTACAGAATGTATGACCTAAAGCTTTTTGACTTCAATCATATTAGTTATTTATTTAATATTTGTTACTGAAACTATGGTTGTTATTTTGTATTAATATTAAATTAATGCATTATTAAACGAAATCAATTGTGACTTAGTTTTCTTATATTTTTTTTCCTTTTGATTATACTACTGTAGGAGTTAGGTTAGTTGTTTAATACTGAGTCCAATCTAGTCTGGAATAAAAGGCATTGTTGATCTAGTTGCATGTCTAGTTTGACTGACATGATATTAAATCAATGACCCATGTTTAAACAGTGACTTATCATATGGTCTTCCTCACCACCCAGCAGGTAGATATCTAGTCTGCTGTTCCCAAATTTCCCTCGGCCTTCCTGGGTTTAAAAACACTTCTTGTGTTAACTTTAAAAAAAATGAGTTACCGGGTTATATTAAATGTAACCACCCAATTCTGCCAGCACCCAAATGAAGATTCAATCTTTTGTCCTGTTCACCATTTGGGTCATTTTAACCCACCACAAGCACACCCAAAAAATTCATGTTATTGGTACTCTTTACAATAAACCTAACAAAATCAAAGATGAATAAAGATGAACCCTAGCATCCTTTTTCAACATTAACAACATCTAGCAGTAGATAAAATCAAACAAAATACATGCAAATATGCAATGCATGTTCGTGAAACTAAATCAAACAAATTGTCACCAATTCTTCCCTACAGCTAAGATTAACAACAACCGTCGGTACATAATAAAGGAAAAAATCAAAGTAGATAGGCTAAATATACAGAAATTGAGTGACAAACAAGAAAACCCAAGTTTAATCGAAGCAAAATATCACAAATTATTTTACCTGCTGAGTGAACCTTCGCAGCTTCAAGCGCCGAGAGAGATGAAATTGAAGTGTAGCAAAAGGGTTTTACGGAAAGTAAGCAAATCGTTGGAGTTGGACTAATGTTGTGATAACGACTAAGGTGGTTGGGCATTTCGGTCATTTCAAAATAGCGACACACTTTTTTTTTGTGCTCTTTTCCAAGGAGGCGGGGAAATATAAATCTTAAAAATCTTTATATACCGACTAACAATGTATTTGTCGTGTTTGATTGGCTTTCGATATCAGAAAGTCTAGGGGACCGGGATTTTCCGACCGGGTTAGTGACCGGTCGGAATTTTTTATTTTTTTTGCTTTTGACTACAAAATAATTAATGTAATTTATTAGAACTGAAATTTTTATAAAATACAGTGATTTAGGTGTCATTTGGATACACATATATGTACAACCTTATTTTTTACGTGTATCCAAATGACACCTAAATCACTATATTTTGTAAAAATTTCAGTTCTAATAAATCACATTAATTATTTTATAGACAAAAACAAAAAATAAAAATAAAAATAAAAAATTCCGGCCGATCACTACCCGGGTCGAAAAATTCCGGTCCCCCTAGAAGAACTCTTTCAATATAGGTCACTTTGTTTACACCCTTATTTTAAAATATATTTAATTATTTCATTTTATTTATGTTTATTGTTATGATAGCATAATTGAATATAATCTTTTAATTAAAATTTAAAAATAAGACTCCTAATGTAGGACTAATGAGAAATGTTAATGATTATGGTTAGATAGAATTTTTAATAAATTGTGAATATTTATGAGCAACGTTACACATGTCGATTTTATTTTTGTCGACATTTACTTTGGAAATACATGTCAAGTTATATCAACGAGGGCCCCCATTACATTACTTAAATGTTTTGACGTGTTTATGTGTGTGTTTATATATATATATATATATATATATATATATATATATATATATATATATATATGAGTAATATAGTCACACACAACTGTGTATGTTTTATTTATTCACAGTCTGTCAATTACGTCGTTTTTACAGATTTATTAAAAAAATAGTTTCTCTCATCTCAAATCAGAAATCAAACTACTATTTGTAATAGACTGGAACCTTAAAAGGTTAATGCATGTCTTAAATTATCTCACATATTTCATGCGAGACTAAAGTGTTACATTTTCATTCCTAAATTTTCGTCTCTTATATCCTTGTTATTTTTACTGCTACGACGGTATTTCTTTAAAATACTTAAAATAAAAGGACTTATTAAGACTTCATTTTTGGTATAAATTATTCTATATTGGTGTGGGATTTTTTAAGTTTTCTATTTCAAACCAATTATCCTATCACATATAAAAGGTTTTGTAATCACTTAAAAAATATAGCCTTTTAAAATTACATTACACAACAATTAAAAGGAAAATTACAATAGAAGGTCGATATAGCATGTTTACCTTGTGCTTTTAACTTATATTATAACATATTTAAGTCATATATATTAATCTCAATGGCAAGAAAGAATGACAAGGAAAAAGCTCCCCAAATAAGTTGCACACGATGTGGGTTTCTCTTCTCTCTAAGTAAACACCAATTTGTTCTAAATAATTAGTCTTTTCACAGCAGAACAAGTTTCTCACATCATCAAGCCCTCATGGCTTAATGGAAAAAAAAAGCTACTCATAAAGTTTGAGTATATGAAAGAATGTTAAATTTCCTTCCAACTTAGCAAAATTATTTAATTGGGTTGTTGATTCTTCATACCCACTACAGAATCTTCTAATAAGTCATCCAATCTGAAGCCATAATTCATGTTAATATTATAAGCACTTTTTTCATACCCGTCCAGGATTGGCCGGTTCAACCAATTGAACCGGAAACAGTTTTATGTCTGGTCTAATTTGAATCGACTGAATCAATTTAGTTAAAATCGTTGACCACAAGTCAAATTGGCGGTTGGTAAAACCGGTAAAACTGATCCGGTTAATCATTTTTTTTGATTTTTTTGAACCAAATTTTTTTAATATTAAAATTAACCACTTTTAATAATATTGTAGTTTAACTTTATTATATTTTAATAAGACTGTAAACGAACCAAATAGTTCAGGCTCGACTCGAAAAAAATATGAGCGGGAATCGGATTCGTTAATAATATGATCCAAATCTAAACATTAAAAACAGTTCGAATAAAAGTATAATTAGATTCTGAGCAAGGTTATACTCAACTCATTTAAGATTCAAACTACTCGAATTCTCGATTGTGATTCGATACATACTCGATTGATACATATTCAATTAGATACTAGCTCGATACATTCTCTTATAATATATACAAAATTAAATCAAATTAAGATAATTAATTATTATTATTTTATTTTAATTTTAATTGTGATTTTATATTTGTAAAGTGTAATAGTAAATATATTTTCTCATTTCTAAGTAAAATAACAAATTTATTGTAAGACCCCAATTTTTATAAATAAAGATGAATTTTCTATAAATATCATTTTTGAATATTATGGAGTTAATTTGATATAATGTTATAGTTGTGGGTAATATTTATAAATTTTGCAAAGTAAGTAAGTTGTTATAAAATATTCGTTTGGTCGGAGAATATTCTTTTTGTCGGGGAATATTCGTACGACGGCATAATCATTGGTGGACCCCACAACGGAATTATTGTCGGATTGAGAAAACGACAGAATTATCTTTCTATAAAAATAACGGCTGAGGTGTTACCGTTAAAACCGTTAAAACTGTTGAACTACTCGGTAGTAAAAGTACAGTAATACGCGTGGTTGCATAGTAGCACACGGTATTGATTATTGATGCTTACGTGAGAAGTCACTCAGCTATACTCAATTATTGCTACAGTAATTGCTGCATCATATCTCTTAAATTATTGTCATAGTATCATCTGTATAATATGTTATATTATTAAATCAATAATTGAGACGTTGTGGTAAGTTTGATTATTTTATGGGGGGCCATATGTCATCATCTAAGAGTCTCTTCGTCAATAGTAATTACCGTCGTCAATAGTAATTACCGTCGTCAATAGTATTTACCTTGGTCAATAGTAATTACCTTCGTCAATAGTAATTACCGTCGTCAATAGTAATTACCTTCGTCAATAGTATTTACCTTGGTCAATAGTAATTACCTTCGTCAATAGTATTTACCTTGGTCAATAGTAATTACTTTCGTCAATAGTAGTTGTCCCTTCAATATTACCAAGAGTCATTTGACCCTTCGTTAAGACCAAGAGTCATTTGACCCTTCGTTAAGACCAAGAGCCACCCTCGATTTTTCTATAAATAGAGGCCTAGGGCTTCATTATTTTTCACGAATTCATTCAAGCTATAGAGAGAGAAAGTATAGAGAGAATAAGAGAGAGAGAATAAAAGTATTCTGCTACATCATTTTTCCAATATCCAGTTCTTTTAAGGTAGGGAATATTATTTCTTTTATATTCATGAAGAGAACTTCTGTTATTCCATTTGTTATTATTCTGTTGGAATAACCAGTATACGCGGTCTACCCTATACTTGGTGACATTCTTCTATTATTCTGTTGGAACATCCTGTCTGTGTGTTTTACACCGGACCTGGTTCCGTTTATTATTCTGTTGGAACATCCTGTCTGTGTGTTTTACACCGGACCTGGTTCCGTTTTATTATTATTCTGTTGGAATATCCTGTCTGTGTGTTTTACACCGGACCTGGTTCCATTATTTATTATTCTGTCGGAATATCCTGTCTGTGCGTTTACGCCGGACCTGGTTCCATTATTTATTATTCTATTGGAATAACCTGTCTGTGCGGTCTATCGCATGCATGGTGATTTCTTTTGTTATTCCATTCTTTATTGTACTCAGTTGGTTAAGTTTTGACTTCTATACTCCATGAAATTTGTGGAATATCCTTGATAGTTGCGTTTCATCCAGTATCTTTTCAAGAAAATATTCTTCTAAGCGTTCTTGAATTTTACTCCACAATGCAGTATCATGTTGACAATTTGGACGTTGTTAATTCCTGGATAAATTAATTCTTGAACTTGTTTTATTGAATTCTTATATCATTGTCATCATCCTCATGTTTATAAAATGTTGAAAGTCATATGTGGCATGTAGTGCATAGATGGACTTGGTATGATTATGACCAGGAATTATTCGGTATAATCATGACCGTAATGTTGCAAATGATGTGGTAAAAGTCCTCATTGGCCCGTAGTGCATTGATGGACAGTTGTTGGCATGATCATGACCATTAATGAATACACGAATATCCTTGGCCGTAGTGCAGGGGTGATTCGATGATGTGGATTATTTTATTAAGCTGAGTCTCAGCGATTACAGTGTTGAAAAACTTTTTAAATCATAAAAGATAGTAGAGTTTATTTTCTACTTGACTCTTTTAATGGATTGCTTGTTCCGCTGCAGTTAAACTTGATGTCTATTATATTTTATCAGTTTAACATTGTTGAAGGCTAATGATAATTTATTCTGCATTATCTTAGTCATAATATTTCTTACTGGGCTAGTTGAGCTCACCCTTTCTTTCACTGTTCTCTTCAGGAAATGAGAGCGTAGCTGGGACAAGTCGGGGTACGGAGTGATGGTCCGAATGATAGTATTAGTTAGTAGTCCTCACTATTCTATGTAATGGTGTGTTAATAAATGTAATGAGGACTCCTTTTGAATATGAATACTCTCTAGAAGATAATATTTGTATTCAAACTCACAGTTTATGTTTTGTCGTATTGTACACGACAGTTGTATTATTAAGTTGTATTTGTATTCTGTACTATGTATCTGACGACCCAAGATGGGTGATGTATACCTAATTTTGGGGGCGTCACATTTAATTTATAATTATATTTATTATAAAATTAGTTATTATGTGGAGACTCTAATTCGAGTTTGAATTTAAAGTTCGCGAATATTTTGAATATAATTTGATCCGAGTCGGATCGAATTTAAGTAATAGATATTCAAGTCGAGTCAAATCTGAATAGAATTTTTCAAATACAATTCGAATTCGAGTATGAATTTAACGGTTCGACTCGCTTACACCCGATTTTTTAAATTTTTATTAATTATTAATAATATATATTTTTATATATTTATGATGTCACCGATTAAATAACGGTTCAACTGCTCCACCCAAGTTTGATAATCGGTCAGGTCCGAAAACATTCATATAAGCTCTTAAAAACAACCAAAGTTCTTAGCAACAGTTATGAGGATAATTCTACTCATTATTACACGGGATAAATGTTATTAGGTCACTTTATTTTAGGTCAACTTACAAATGAATCACTAAACTTTTTTTTCTTACGGTTAACTCACTAAACTTTAATTTACTAACAAAACTTTTGCAATTCCATTAAGTCAATTACTGGTGTGTGTTACAGGGTAACCAATACCATGCCTTCTGGTGGGGAAGACCATAAACAACAAACTGCAAATGAAGCCAATTCCAATAGGAACTATATTCAAAACCTCTTGAGTTTCATGGCTTGGCTGTGGATAAAAGCAACTAACAACATTCTTATCTCTCAAAGCCAAAACAACCAACACAAGCACTGATAAGATTGCATGGATCCAATCAATGAATTCCAACTTGTATTTTCTCAGGTCAGGAGTAGGAGCAGCAGCCTGGGAATCGAAAAGCCACATCCCTTTGAACGTCGCAAAACCGTAGTAGACTTGTCCGTCGGGCGTCTTGAAGCTGTCGGTGAAGCTGGCAAGGAAGCACGAGGCGGCGAGGCTGAGGAGGAGGACGAAAGTCATGGGGCGCGTGGCGGAGTCACACGAGCCGTTGTTGGTGAAGATTGGTGTTAGGAGCTGGAGCGCTAAGAGGCTGCCCGTGGGCAGGAGGTTGGCTAGTTGGGCCGTGCTCGATAGGGTTTGAGAGATTGCGCGTTGTGAAAGGGAGGTGGATGATGGTGGTGGTGGCAGGAGTTTCGGGCTTTCGGGCTCATCACTATCACTGGTGGATGATGCTGACGTGGCGGTTGATGGCCTCGCTCTAAGAGACATATCTTGAAAATATAAAGTGGATGTCGTGTGGAGGCTGCGTGACGGTTATGTGGTGGCGCCGGTGATGGTGGTAGTGATGGGATAGGACTATTTGAAGGAAGGAAATGAGCTTCTTATAATTAGGCTAAAGGGATTGCACATACATATGTATATATATAAAAGCATAGTTTTCCTTAATGAATGGTCAAAATTTGCTAGGCATTTCCCATATTTATGTGTGGACGTTTCTAAGTATTGGTCTCATTTCACCTCCGTGACAATATAGACATGGAAACTTAAGAACATGATTTAAGTATATTAAGAAAGCAACTAACCACCCCAATTAAGACCCAAATTGACAATATTTAATTTGACATGGCATGGCTGATGTGTTTTAAGGAAAAGGACTTGTTCTTTAGAAGACTTCATCTAATAAGATAAAACTTGTACGTACATGCATTACAATTAGCAGTTCTATATCTACAAGTCAGATAATCCAATTCATGCTACCTGTTGAGTAACGCTACAAATATAAATTATTCTATAAATATTTTATAAATTATTGATATATATAACATACTTCACCTCAGCATATTGATCAACAATGTAGTTTCGGCTCCACACAATATGCTGAGGTGAAATATGTCACATCAACAGTTTGTAAAATATTTATAAAATAGTTTGTGTCTCTCTAGTATTATTCGCTAGCTATAATTATATATATAGTTGGTCAGAAATTTAGATACGACCAAACAAGTTGTTTGGAGATTGAATATGTATGTATGTATATACACATATATAATCCGACAAGGTACCACCAAGTTGCATATAAAATCTTAACGCGTTGGCTAGCTGCTAAGTTAACCAAATTAGTTAAGGCAAATTATTAAGTAATGTTTTTTTAGGTTCTTTAATTCATATCATGGAATATGGGGCAAGCAAGTAAGGCTGTTACTTTTTCACTTGTTATATGTTTTTTATAGTTTTAAAATTTTGTTTGACCATGGCATGGCTGTTTTATCCATCAGAAAACTCCATTTCTCTTTAGAATAATTAAATTTTGTTAAGTAATATAAATAGTGACATGTTAGGAACTTCATATAGAATATATAAAAATAGAAATGCATCTCTAATTTTGAAATTAACGCGGTAAAAAGGAAATTGTATCATCTCTAATTTAAGAAAAGGGAGTACCTCATCGGCTCATCCTTCCTACTTCTACGGTCCTTTCTTCTAGCGTTGCTCCTAGATTACTGTGCAGGCCTAAGGCAGCCATGGTGGACATTGGCCTTACATTGAAGTAAGGCCATTGAACTTGGTAGTTTTAACTCAAGTACCATGCATGTCTTCCCCAAAGATACCAATTAAGTACCATTTCAAAAGTTTTCATATCTCCACTAACCTCTTCCAATTGCAATAGAAAGCTTGAAGTTGTATGATATATGTACAACATTTATGATAATGAAATCAAGTTAACTGGATGCATGTTCATATTCGGATTTAATTGAGATTTTAGTACCTCATAACTTATCCAAAAAGAAGAGAAAAGAAATGAATTAGATTAAGCATGTAGCATAATTTTAAACTTCGAATTAACTAGTGGATAGAGCCCTACTGGTCTGAATTAGAAAGATCACTGAATGTATCATTTTCAAGATATATCAACCGGTATGTGCCACCAAACTTGTCTTTGTCTTAACTTCTTTAGTTGTAGAGTAGAGAAACAACACAGAATGGTAATTTT
Source organism: Panax notoginseng (assembly GCA_016801055.1). Taxonomy (NCBI): domain Eukaryota; kingdom Viridiplantae; phylum Streptophyta; class Magnoliopsida; order Apiales; family Araliaceae; genus Panax; species Panax notoginseng. The sequence continues at coordinate 14,618,000 of CM029017.1, read as the reverse complement.
GATAGTGCCGTGCCAGTCCAAATTTTGTAAGGCTTTATATAATAATTGAGAATAAAAAAACAGATTATATCATACAAACACATGCATTAACTAGAAGGCATGCATAAGAAACAGAATATGCAATTTTTACACAGTTTTCTTGTGGAAAGAGATAAGAACTGAGAGAGTAAATATAGAGAAAACATAATAAAGGCACAAGAAAACAGAACATGCGGCCTTTACACATACATAATCCCGCCAAGCATTTTTGCAGAAAACCGAACAGAGAAAATCTCAATGCATCTATAGGAGGAACTGAAGCCGATCACAAAAATATTTCCACTTCCACCGATTGATTGAAAATTAGGGTTCGAGAAAAAATCTATTATCTCATTGTCCTTGCTTTGGCTCCCTTTTTGGATACCAAAGAAGCCGCAAACAGACGCTAAGCCAGCAACAAAAAATGCAGCTATATTTATGAATCAACACCAAGTACTAGCAAGTAAATCAATGGAAAAAATCTTCTGTAATACGTATGAACTGACACTTGCAAACCCCATGATAAAATATTATTTTTCCAGCTTACGAAATTTCAATTCTATTCATATTAGGTTCATATAACATCTTACCTCATCCTCACCCATGGTCACTTCCTGCTCCCCGATATCACTAAGGGGTATCTGCGCTTCCTTGATAAGAGATAGGCCTGAAATAGGAGATATATAGAGGTATTACTTTCAGATCTTCCATCACCATGAACTTGGAGGGTCCTTTGATAAATCCCTCAGGAGTACTCTTGGTTTCCCCAGCCCGAGATTGAACGGAGGAGGAAATGGTATCGTAAGATGGTTCTGTAGCTTCCTTAATATTAATTAGCTGGTTACTATAAGCAAGACCTGGTGCCAACTTTGAATTAAGTAAATCTTCCTTAATTTCCTCAGATTCAAAGAGCTTGACTTCAATATTCTGGATGCTCTTGTGCAAATTATCCATGCATCCATTGAATCCCTCGTATACCAAAAATGGAAAATTTTCAAACAGAAGAAAGCCAAGAGGAAACTACAGAGTAGATCAACAAAGTCTTCTTCAACTTCAGCATATAATGCTCTATTTATGCTTGTGTTGACTATGAGCTACAAATAAATCTTCCTCTCTTTATTTGTTGTGTTATTGAACGTTTGACATTGATCAATGTTGCTGGGTCCATGAATTCTGCTCCAAGTTGTACCAAAGGGCTGTGGTTTTTGCAAAAAGATTTCAGACAGAGGTGTCCTTGACACTAGTGAACGTTTCAGCAATTCCAGAACCTATTAGGAAAAAAAACAGTAAGTCTAGTAGTCTACTATCATATACAACCAATCACATACCGTTCACATATACTCGCATACATATTTTGATGGCCCACGTGCAGAGCAAATCACGTGGGTCATCAAAATAAGCACATGAACACTAGCAGAAGCTTTTGAAATTTAACACTTTTAAGATAAGTCTTTGTGAAATTTCAAAAGCCGCACTTTCAAAGCACATGAACACTAGATTCTATTGGTTGGGACTACTACTAGTGAAATCCTTAATCCTTGTGAAAAATCATGCTGGGAACAAACTGTTTAGTTCCCTCCTCTTGCCCACACAACCGCATCCTCCCTGCTACAAATTTAATGAAATCTTCTTCTAATAGAATAAAAAAACTTGTTCAAGCTCCTTATCTAGAAGATTAATTTTCTACTTAAGTGTGAAGCAAATATACTCAAGTATATATCTTGCTTATAATACCTGATGTCAGTGCTAAGCAACAAGTATATATATTGACTACTACGTACCAAATCCATGACAACTACATGACCTTCTAATTAAACTCAAATTTCCATTTCATGTTTAAATGGCTGAGGAAAAAGTAGATTATGGCACTACAATCACACCATAACCCACCCCCCCCCCCCCGTGCCACACTTTGTTACACAGACTTAGATGGAGTGTCCGGTTGGACACTGTACTTTGAAGAGTCCAACACAAGTACTCCTCAATTTATACACTAAAATAAAATGTCCAGTACGAGTGTCAAGTGTTGGATACCGATTCTTTAGGACAAAATGAAGAATTCGTCTAACAGATAGAGTGTCCGATTGGACACTGTACTTTGAAGAGTTCGACACAAGTACTCCTCGATTTTGTCAATTTATATATATATATATATATATATATATATATATATATATATATACTAAAATGAAATGTCCAGTTCTCATGCCCAGATGCCCTTATCGATTTAAGTGTGCGTGTCAAGTGTTGGATACCGGTACTTTAGGACAAAACGAAGAATTCGTGTAACAATAAATAGAATGAAAACTGGAAACATAATTATAGATATAATAATTTTTATTTACAGGTTCCCAATCAATTTAAAAAAAAAAAAAGAAAAGAAGAAGGGAAGACTGAGGTACCTGAAGAATCTGAAGATGATGGCTAAAATGCAGTGGATGAGTGATTTTAGATCAAAGAAGAAGACTAGCTTTAAAAGTAATTGGACTACAATTCCTTGCGCTGCAAGAAAAGGTTACTTTTATCAATTATGCCCATAACCTTTTTATTGTCTTTCTCACACTTTCTTACCTTTCTTTACCCTTTTCTTTTGTAAATTTTTCAAGGGTTTTAAATCACAAATGTGCATCATTATCTACTCTATTTGAGAATAATTAAGTAGTGAAATTCAATTACTTAAAAATTTAGTATTAACCACTTTTAATAATATTGCAACTCAACTTTATTATGTTTTAGTTCATAAAAAATAAAAAAAAATTAAAATTTTATTAATTACTAATAATACATATTTTTATATATTAATGATTTTACTCGGTTCGACACCAGTAACGAATACATTTTCCGGTTCGATCACGACAACCGGACTAACAAAAGGAATATAAAATATATAATGATATAAATCATTACATACATACATACACATCAGAACTAATATATATCCAGAGCACCATGATGTTACCACACTGCAAAACTACAACTGTGATTATCTAATAACAGTTTAATTAATTACTCCTCATTTTATTAAATTAATACAACTTCATTGATTTAGTTTTATAATATTTAATTAATTATTAAACATTATTTATATATGCACTAATGCACATGCTCATCCTACATGACATGAACGTAAAATCCAAAATTGATTGTAAAATTTAATAAAAGATATTAATAACATAAAAGAAGTACCACCTTGTAAATCCAATTAATTAATTCCTTCGATCTTTCACAAAAGAAAAATATCAAAAATTCTTTTCTGGGAATATATAGAGCTAACAAAAATTCTTTTCTGGTTAGTCCAGTATATATATATATATATATATATATATATATATATATATATATATATATATATATATATATATATAATTTTATTTATTTTTACAAAAATTAATTATTGAGCTAACAAGAATATTGTTAAGCTTTTGCTATATATTCTTAAATTTTATCTTCCAATTTTATGCAAGTACTAGCTAGTAAGTGGGTCACGAAGTAGCTGGTAAAAGAAAATATTTTTTGGCTCAAGTTTAAGATGATTAATTTGTGTTAAAATGAATGATATATGTTTAAACATTACCTTTCACTTTTCCGAAATTAATTATTTACTTGTTAAACGAATACTTTATTTTCTAAAAACAAGATTAATATTATATTGGACGCGACTTGCTGATTGGATTAAAAAATTACTTCTTCTTTGATATATTATGAAAAGCTAATTGATTTTATATATTTTAAATATTTCTCCCGTCTCACAAAAATAATAATTATTACTATTAAATATATCAAGTATAAGCCAACAAAGCCTATCTTTCTATCGGGCCTATTACGTAATCAAACGGCCCCAAAATAATTACTTTTTTTTTTGTTTTTGAGAAAACCCAAAATAATTAATTAAAGATACCTTCTTGTTATCATTGTATCGAATGTTTTTTTTCCTTGCTTGGAATGGTCTGTGCTGCTTCATAACAATAATTGATAAAAATGTCACATGCATGCCCCCACCCCACCACACACATAGTATATATATATATATATATATATATATATATATATATATATATATATATAAATCAGGATGGCTATGAACACCAAAGCGTTATAATTGACCTAGTATTATAATGAGTAATTGTAATCAATTTAATTAATAATATTGTTATCACTTTACCATTTTACTATTTAAATTATGTCTTTTTGGGGTAGTAGTCAATAACTGAAAATGGAAGACTTCCGACCAACTTACATTATATTAACATTTCTGCCTTTCAAGTTAAGTAACACACTTAATTTTCATAAACATCTCTATTCCTTACAGTTATTGCTCTATTATCTCCCCCCTTCCACCACCAAAACTAGCCAGCCAGCCAGCCCCATACGCCAAGACATTCCTCACCTTAATTTCCACCACCACCACCACAATATTCTACAAAATCCTAAAAATGTCTCTCAGGCTAAGACAAACACAAACCCCCACCGCCATCACCGATGGCACCACCCCAGAAACCCCACCCCCACCACCTCCGCCGCCCTCACTCTCACAACGAGCAATATCTCAAACCCTAACAAGCACAGCAAACCTCGCCAACCTTCTCCCCACAGGCACCCTCTTAGCCTTCCAACTCCTGACATCAATCTTCACCAGCAACGGCTCATGCGACTCCGCCACCGGCCCCGCCACCTTCCTCCTCCTCGCCTTCCTGGCCACCTCCTGCATCCTTGCCTGCTTCACCGACAGCTTCAAGTCCTCCGATGGCAACCTTTTCTACGGCTTTGCCACGTTCAAAGGGATGTGGCTTTTCGACTACCCGGCTGCCGAGAGTTCCGGGCAGCTTCCTGACCTAAGAAACTATAGACTAAGGGTCATTGATGTGGTTCATGCAGTTCTGTCTGTGCTTGTGTTTGTAGCAGTGGCTTTGAAGGATAAGAATGTATTGAGTTGCTTTTACCCAATGCCTGAACATGAAACTCAGGAAGTTTTGGATATTGTTCCTATTGGAATTGGGCTTATTTGCAGCTTCTTGTTTGTGGTTTTTCCTACTAGAAGGCATGGTATTGGTTACCCTGTCACTACAAGCAAATAAGTTGTCCATATTTCTGTGTGGAGGAGTTGACCAACCCTTATCTGTAAGCAAGAATAAAGTTCTTGGTTTTTTTCATTAAAATTTGTAACATTTTACAATACATTAATTGTATAATTGAGCTCAAGTCTGTTTAAAGAAATCGCATTTTTTTCCACTTTCGAATGGGTAATATTATTATATAATGTAGTCACATTTATAAGCTATAACTTTGTCAAGACGAAGAGCTCGTCTAATACTAAAACTTCCTCTGGAATGTGATTAGCATAAACTTTAAGACATCCCCAACCATGCCATTCAGTACCAAATAAGCCATGAAGTTCTCTTTAGTCGTGGGTTGGGGTTGGGGTTGGGGTTGGGGTTGGGGTTGGGGTTGGGGTTGGGGTTGGGGGGTAGGGGGGTGTTTGAGCACTAGCTATGGCTGGAACTATAGAACCCATGTTACCAAAAAAAATAAAAGACACCCCCAAAACTGTGAAATTCTGCGGACCTTGATGCTAGTAAGTAGTAACTTTAGTCTGTATAAACTTGCCAAACTTTAGTCTGTATAAAAGCTCTATTCCCCAACTTACTGGTTTCAATGATAGAAACTGTCTCTTCTTCCTGATTAATCTATTGGTGACATGATTGAAAACTAATGTGTGAGGACAAAATGAAGACATGCAGACAAATTAATATTCGCGCAACACATGTTTTGCCAGAGTGATTATGAGAAAAATATTGTTTGGAAAAAATTCCATGATGTTGATATATGAATGATCTTGAAGCAGTAGGGACAGTACAGCGAGGCAGTGAAAATAAAAAAAAAGGGCAAAACAGCATATAAGAATGAATAGAGAACAAGCACAAAGTCCACCGAAATAAATTCAAATGATTTCAATAATTTCATAAATACTACGACGAATCATGATAATCAAGGAATTGCAAAAGGATTTCTCAATTAAGATAGCGGAAACACGGTTTTCAGTATCACAGGTATATAATCTTTTCAGTACACCCAATCATTTGTTTAACAGTTCTTTTCAGTACCAACACAATTAGGCCACACAAGCAAGGCTGTCATTGCTGTGCCGACCCAGGTGCTGCTTGGTGACTGCTGGGAGCTTGTGGGGGCGCTTGGGAGTGATAAGGAGGTGGAGGGTACTGTTGATAAGGAGGAGGTGGAGGCAGCATATACCCATAAGGCGGATAAAATGGCTGGTAAAACTGACCTTGAGGGGGCGGCACACCTGGGTAAGAAGGATAATGCTGCCCTTGCTGCTTATCTGACCCACTCCTGTTCTCACTTGACCCGCTGGAAGCTCCTTCTTGAGATGGAATAACTGCGCCCATTCTTTGAGGATCCATTGAAGGATAATATGCCCGCTCCTGCTGAGGCGGTGGTGGTGGAATATTGAAATAATGCATTGCTGCTGGGGGTTGGTCTTGAGTGCCGGGTGGTTGAAGAATTTGGTTCTGCTGCTGCGAAATAACTGCCCTTGGAAGTAATCCACTATGAGCCACTGCCTGCTGCCTTGCTTCATCTGAGACTTCAGACTCAGGTTTTGGTGCTTGAGGCCTACCCCACATCAGCTTCAGTCTCAGACCCTTTATAACCAGCTTGTTTGAGAGTTCTTCAGCTGCTTTCTCTGCACCTTCTCTGGTTGTGTAGGTTACAAAAGCACAAGCTCGTTGGAGCACCATTTTTATGGTTTCAATTTCACCATGCGCGTAGAAATTATCCCTTAGGTCCTGCTCATTGATTCTTGCATCGAGCCCACCCACATAGAGGGTTCTAATGCTCTCATCCTCGGGAGGTTCCAGAGAGGGCATTTCACCTGCCTTGTTGAGTAGCTTCATTGCTACAGGATCATTGACTCTGAATATAAAAGGTCAAAAACAGAATCCATGTAGAAAAAGAATTAGAGCTTCATTTTCGGTTGATGATAAGAACACTACACAAGGTATAAAGATACCATGCACACACATCAATTTGGTGTGTCTGCATGACAACAACATTCTACATGCACATCAATGTGTGCGACAGAGTGTGTGTGTGACAGACCGACCATGTGCGTGTCAGTGTATGTGTGTGTGTAAGTGTGTGGTATTGCGTGTCAGTGTGACTCAGAGAGAGACACCGTTTAACATACCCGTAATAACGATCTTTAATATTTTGCTGTGACAACTCCCCAGTAATGGGCATCTCATGCCTGTAAGGGCACTCAGCACCTCTTGTGCATTCACCCCTGATGAAGAAACTACAAACATGTGCTCGATTTCTCTTGTAATATGGCGTTGTTCTTTGAAGCTTTAAAATAGTATCATTTGGGCGCACCTTTCCATACGAAGATTCATAATCCAGACCTGCTCTTGCCTGATACAGAATTACTAAATTAGGCTTGCCGTAGAAGTAGAGAGAAAAAAGAGAGGGAAAAGGTGAATTATGCTACACAGAAAGAAAACCTTTAGAGGTCACAACTAAATATAAATCTGCAAGAAAAATGAACTTCTATTTAGAATTTTATTAACTATTATAAAGAGAGTGGTTCAATTTCAGGAACAAAATAAAGTCAAATTTTGCATAAATTACGTAAAAGACTTGTCTGTGATGAAAAAATACACATAATAAACATGTCAGGTCACATTACTCCAGAAAGTAAGAAAAAAAAGTTGGACAACATTATAGGCATAGAAGTCTGGCATGATTGGTGGAACCTTTTAAATGCAAAGAATACTTGTGAGCAAAGAACTTGCAAGTAATAGAGTCAAAAAACCTTAAGGAAACCAACCACCCACCCACCCACCCCCAAAAAAAAAACACCCCCCCAAAAATTAAATCCCAACACCGGACCTCAGTAGCCCTTAGCAACCATGTGACCAGTCATATGATCCGAGGAAGGTAGCTTAAAGCTTCTAAATGATGCACTCACTTTCAAATATGTTAAATCTGCTTGTCTTAATTAAATTTAAGATTTCTTCAGGGTCACATTCTCTAACGTGCCAAGCCAAATGAAACAACATGATACGAAATTATACTATACGCAACTAACAGTCTAACAGCCATCTTTAACTTGGTGGAAGGCTAGTACTTCGTCCCCCATAAATGCTATACAATATAATACATATAAACTATACAATATAATACATAAATAAATATACGTTTATATATAGGATAAGCATGACAGTAATTTATAGAATGATAATAAGCCACTAAATACAATAATTCAACAAAGTCCAAGTGGTTCTACTTGAACAATATGGCTTCATAAAATCATGATTAGTGAACAAAATGAAATGAACAACATTTTAAAATATCATAATTAACTAATGACAATTTAGACGACATGTAAAGTTACATTTGTTTTTAGAATTTACATACCCTGCGATCATGCTCCTCTGCAAAGTATTCCCTATTCACGTCACTCTTTGGAATGGAATCATTGGAATTGATACTGAGTGCAGTATCACGAACCTGAACAGGCAGCCCATATTCGAGATCCAAAAGACAAACTTGACATACATTTTTCAGCTTACTGCAAGTTTGGCAAATCTCAGTTTTTTTATATCTTGCGTCACGGCCTGGCCTCCACCTGAAAACTGTAAAGGGCCGGGTGCATATTTTGCATTCCTTATCATAATCTGCTTTTGTCTGCATGAATTACAATGTAATTGTGTTTTAAAAACGAGAATTTCACTTGACTGACATGTTCACAAAGACTCAACATTGTTCTTTCCAGACTCTACAAGTAAGCTAACTTATGACACTTGATTGACATAACATGTCAATTTTTTTTTTTCCATTCTTAGTATATAAAGAATGTAGAATTACCTAATAAGATGAATTCACAAGAGGAAAAGACTATACACAGCATCCATAAACATAACAATACATGATCCATAGAAGTTGGAGACGGTCCTTAAACTATTTAGTTTAATAACTACACTAAGAAAAAGTAGGAGTGCTTGATATTTCAACTATTGTTACTCTACATCTGTGCTGCAATTATCCATTTAAGCAATGTTACAAAAAGATGAAAGCATGGGTGGACTAATGTTTCTTTTGCAGTTTCCTTTAAATTGTCATGTTGAAACTGTTCTGTTGTTAACCAACTGTTCAGAGTTCAGAGTTCAGACTTCAGAGTTCACAGATTGACTGATAAGCTAGTTTTCAGTCTAATAGGGATTAGGGATCAAGGCTCTTTTTATAATGGTCCACTTTTTATCGCTTTTTAAAGAAGGCCAAGTTGTCGCCAAATTAAGGAGCAGAACATCACACCAAACCTCATCTAATATTTTTTTCCTTTTTTATAGGAATAGATGGAAAATAGGTTCGCAGGAGGCAGGTCTGATGGATCATTTTGTAGATCAGGAATTAACTACATCTAGAATAAAAACTGCTGCATTTTTTTGTATATCTAGACTGCATGTTATTAACTGGGTCCTGACTTGTCCTTATAGTGCGTTGACTTGTGTATAAACTTCGTCTACAGGGGATTCAGAAGTCTATTTACTTGGAATATATACAGCCAGAGTAACTGCATGTACAAGTTTGCAGTTACTAACAGATATTAACCAAATACTTTTTGTTAAAGCAGATTCCTTGTACATTATAGACATTAAGTAGTTTTAGAACCAGGTAGAAATTATTCAAAGATCTTCTATGAATGACTACCTCTATCCTCTACCTTATTATTCAAATCAGGTACATACAATCCAAGACAAACACGCTTCATAGATGTAGACATAATTTCATTGACATTTGACAACCTCAAACTACCCAAATTAAAATGCAAAAATTTACCAACCAACAAGCATCAATTCTAGTCTTGGCAGAAAAATTCAAGAAGACGCTTGATATGATGAAACTAACTCTGTAAAATTACCATTCGAAGGTATGGGTTGTCCCCAAGGCACGATTCACATATGATTGGAAAGTCAGACCGCTCCCACCCATCAGCTTCCACATCTCTTAATAATCTATGTGCCATATTATACCCTGCAAAGATAGAAATTGGATAAAATAATTAATTTTTTTTAACAAAAAAGTAATGAATTTATCCATAGAGGCGCAAAGGGTGCCACCCATGTACAATCAAAAAAGTAGGATAACCCACAAAACCAAGTCACCCCATCGATATCATGTTAAAAGGCTAAATTCTTCAAAGAAAATCAACAAAAGCAATAACAGAACCAGTATAATCTCATTCATTCTTCAAGAAAAAATGACTGAAAAAAATAGAGATTGTATTTGTGTAACTGGCTGCTCCAGTGCTCCTTCTTAAAATATCTATTATTCCGGTCTCTCCATAATATCCACCATAAACACCTCAAATCCCCCTCTAGACACTCTAAAACCACCAATCCAGGCATCATCAGCCACAGCTTACAGACAAAATCCAATGTAGAACCAAATGATCAACCAATTTTCAATCCGCTAACACATATAGCACCGATTTACTTCAAATCTTCTTTCTGGGGTAAGTAAATTAAATCCACTATAAGAGCCAAAAAGGTTGTGATTCGCCTCAAACTTAATTATTTCAAGGCTTCCTCGGCTTCTAAATACTTTCAAGCCACCTATTTTAGATTTTATAACTCCATACACCATCATAGAAAGCCTCACAAGGTCATATCCCCTACAAAAGAAAAGAGGGGGGAAAAAGAAAATATATATATACATAAAAAAAGAAAATACACCTTAGATTTACCATTTTTATGTATAATGAATTTTGATCGTGCTTTGTCTTCTTCAATGATCGTATTAACTTCTTTTTTAAATACCAAAGTAAGAGGGGGGGGGGGGGAACTCTAATCCTACAGTAGTAACTTCAAAATTGTTCTGCTTTGCAGATCGTTTCTTAGTCCACTTTTCTGCACACTGAGAGTAGTACATTCACATAAACCATCAGTTTTTTACTGTTGAGGTTGACATTAACTTCTCATATGTGTGTATACACTTCTGTGTGTCGGTTTGTGGCTACATAGGTTACACCTCACTTTTAAAATAAAATCACTAGTAAGAAAGTGGCTTATTGAGTGAGGAAAAGAAATGCAAATCTTACAAGACATAATCAAAGACAAAATCTTTCATCAAGGAGGTAGTAGCTGATGAGTTCCCATTAACAAATAAAGGACTTCCATCCTTATAAATTATAATTCAATACCTTCTTGAACTTATGCAAGCATAATTTTTTTTAAAACTAAATATGAAAATGAAAAAACATTGATAAATTATTCTGACAAAGATGATAATGGAGGAAGGCCAATTGCCAATGAATTTTATATTTCTATCATGACCATTACAAACTGACCCATATAACTATATAGGTTTCGTTCAAGAGTTAAAAGAATGATGAAGGGTGCCTAGAAACAACGCAAACCTCAACTAATCTCAATCCTTAAAGCAAGAAAACTCAGAAAATCGAAAAATTACAATGTAAATCAATGAAATTTTCTATATAAAAAAAATATACAAACAGCAGTACCCGACTCAAAGTCAATGAAAACCATTACTTTCTTATTATTCTTCTTTTTGCTAAGTGAAACAAAACATATAGATCTGTGAAGAGAAAATAATGAGTACATGTAATTTAACAGTGGCGTATCTACCATACAGCCAGCTATGGCAATCACCATAGCTGGATTTTGATATATATATATATATATATATATGTATTTATCGTTTGTTCGATCAAACCTTTATTTGCTCTCCCTCTCCAAGCTTTTTGATCGATCAAAGTTTCCTTTGCTCTTCCTCTCCAAGCTTTCCTTCTGCAGCTCTCTCTTTCCCTCCCGACTCTTAACCCTAACCCTCAATTTGACTCCGATTTGGGATTGGGTGGCCAAGAGAGGCTCTGTTCGGAAACATCAGTCAGACTAATTTTTTACTATTTTAGTATTCGGCAAGGATTTTTTTTTTTACTTATAAGTTATTTTTAAAAAGTAATAAATTTTGACTTATAAGTCATATTTAATAAATAAACTTGACCAAATATAATGACAACTTTATCTTTTATTATTTTTCTTAATGACTTATAAGTCCACTTAATAAACAAATTTGCATGGGTTGATTTATATATAATTTTTGCAATGTAGGGTTTAATTCATGCGGTAAAAGAGAACATAGATGTTGTCCTACGTATATACTTCCTCCATTCTTTAATATAAGTAGTTTTAGAGTTGTGTCTAAGTATAAAGAAATAATTATATAACATTAAATATAATATTAATTGTCTATATTGCTCTTGTATTGAAAAAAAGAGTGTTATTTATTTGACAAAAAATAGTGAGATAATCAAAGTTATATTTATTACTTGGGATAATATTGAAAACTAAGCAATTAATGTTTACTTAAAATTCTCAAATAACTTATATTAAATAACAAAAATAATTTTCTAAAATGACTTATATTAAAAAACAAATGAAATATATGCTAATTTTAGTAAGTTACTTGATGGCTGGATAAATGAAGCAAGAAGAAAGCCAGTAATCACTATGTTACATGAAATTAGATTTGAAGCCAATTTGAGGCATGCACACATCCCGCTCCAACAAAATCATCAAGACTCGTGACAAGACAAATTTATAATGCACATAGGATATGATAGTAATTCTTATTGATTAGTAATTTTTGCTGAATCAATTTTTTTAATTTAGGTTTACATTTATATTGCTCTCTTTATTGAAGAAATTTCTTAATTTACTCGTTCATGTAATCTCATGTTTATTATTTTATTTTTTGAACATACATGTTTATTGTTTATAATATCACTTATTTTCGGGTGTTATTGTTTATAAAATTAGTTTTTATACTTATTGTTTTGTACAAATGCAAGTTCTCAAAGATTTTAAAATGGCGTTGGAACCTAAAAAAATTGATACTCGAATATCTTTCGGACAATTTGACATAAAAAGTTGTCTACCGTTACAACAAATCTTGATCGTCCATCCGGATATCTAACGACTTATATTGCTCTCGTCCGCAGTTTAATTTAATACTGCGGACATGATAAATGTCCTAATGCCCCTCCCTCCGCTAAGTATGACCAATTGGAAAACGACATTTCTTTCTAAATAAGGGTCGTCAACAGTATTAAACTGCACTTCAAAATTTTATTTAGTTTCCTAGACTTTGCAGTATTAAAATGAGAATGTCAAATCAACAATAAATCAAAAATGACACATAAATGATATCTACTTGATTTGGGTTTTGAACACTGATTGCACTGCATGGAGTGTTTGATGATAGAAGATCAATACTCCAAAGGGTTAAATACACTTTTAGTCACTTTATTAGGGGTCGGTTTACAATTGCATCACCGAATTAGTTTTTTTTACGGTCAACTCATTGAACTATACATTATTTACAAAAAGTGATTTTGTTGTATATGTCTGTTAACTATTTAACAGAAAAAGGAGGTGACAATCCTGACAGGAGAGAGAAGTTGAGTTGGATAACTAATTAAATTAAATAATACTCAATTGGCAAAACTAAGGATTTAGTCATTATAGTTTGTAAGTTTTACTTATTTCACAACTGAACTTTTAATTTTTTGAATTATCCCATTAAACTAATTAAAATTTTACAATTGGATCAGTCTATTAACTGAAGCTCAGTTCTGTCAAATTGAGCGTGAATTTTTTCCTACGTGGCTTTTTAACAGAAAAGAAAAATGACTCAGCCACTATCCAGGCAAAACAAATCAGCTTCTCTTTCATTATAAACTCACGCATTTGGTTTTTGCAAACGAGATCTAGTTGAACACACCCAACTTGGAGATCAATTTGCCCAAAATAAGCAGGGAAAAATTAGGGTTATTGCTATATTTCATCTCTTCAAAGCATTCGAACACCCAGAGGAACGTTACTGGCATCTTGTCTTAGTCGATCGTCATTGATTGCTGCAAAAAGGGTTGAAAATAACCCTATTTTGTAACACCCCCAAAATAAGTCCAATGCAACCAACCTATTTTGAGTCGTCAAAAACATGGTACAGAAAATAACTACAACTTTATTACTACAACTGTCGTGCAAAATACAACAACACATATGTTGTGAGTTTTGATACAAATATCTACCAACTGTGACTCATGTCCCAACCTTGGATAGTACGTCACAATGACACCTTACATAAAGGTACAGTCAATAACTGTTTTAGAATTTAAAATCTTTGGGAAGTGCTCAAGGAAACCTTCGTACATGGGAGGCCATGTATCTAGGTTATGATAGATATCATATGCCCACAGAATTATCTTTGGTTGACCCAATAGACCTCAAAGAAAAATGAGAAGATTACTATCATGTTCTTTCCAATGGCGAGTCTTCTCTTGACATATAACTATCTCCACTGTCTCCAATTGAGAATTATATTTCAACGAAACTCCAAGATCATATAGGTAGTACTCGTAGATATACTCAGCAAGTGGATGTGCACAACCATGTCTTATGATAACACGAGGTTGTATGTCATTAGACATCTTGTATGAACGTTGGGTTCGCCTTACTCTATTTGATTCACCAAATATAACTACTAAATGATGTATAGAATACAACACACTTTTCTATATTATTTAGGGAGAACCTCCACAGCTAGATACCACCATTCTATTCTCCTGTTACCCTCGCTCGACCCAGCTACACTCTTATTACCTGAAAGGAATTGTGAAGTAAAAGGGTGAGCACAACTAGGTCAGTAAAGAATATCATAACTAAAGATAATTAAATTATCAATAGCCTTCGTCAGAAATAAATCAGAGATTTAGAACATATGGTAGATGATAAAAATTTTCAACCATAGTTGCAGCGGAACGAACAATCCATTAGAAGAGTCAAATAGACCATAATGTCTATTATCTTTTCTATGTTAAAAGTCCACCAACAATGTTTTTATCCCTGTAACATCAATCAACCGTTCATGTCCACAATCATATGAATAACTCATAATCATATTTGTGGTTCCAAATTCCTTTTCTCATCTAGAACGAAGATAATTTTCATCACCTGTCTTTACCTGAAACATCAAAGATCATGGTTGTGACGCCCCCAAAATAGGTCCATTCCATCCAACCTATTTTGAGTCGCCAAAAACATGGTACAGATAACAACTACAACTTTATTATAACAATTGTCGTGCAAAATACAACAACACATATGCTATGAGTTTGGGTACAAATATATACCAACTGTGACTCATGTCCCAACCTTGGATAGCACGTCACCATGACACCTTACATAAAGGTACAATCAAAAACTGTTTTAGAAATTAAAACTTTTGGGAAGTGCTCAAGAAAACCTTCATATATGGGAGGCCATGCATCTAGGTTATGATAGATATCATATGCCCACAGAATTATCCTCGGTTGACCCAATAGACCCCAAAGAAAAATGAGAAGATTACTATCATATTCTTCTCAATGGTGAGTCTTCTCTTGACATATCATTATATCCACTGTCTCTAATTGAGAATTATACTTCAAACAAACACCAAGTTTATATAGGTAATGCTTGTAAATATACTCAGCAAGTGGATGAGCACATCACTGTCTTATGATGGCACGAGGTTGTGTGTCGTTAGACATCTTGTATGATAGTGGCAAAATACCCTTCCAACGTTGGGTTCGCTTCACCCTAGATGATTCACCAAATATAACTACTAAATGATGACCACCGTTCTATTCCCCTGGTACCCCCGCTCGACCCAGCTACACTCTTATTATCTGAAAAGAATTGTGAAACAGAAGGGTGAGCACAACTAGCCCAGTAAAGAATATCATGACTAAAGATAAATAAATTATCAATAGCCTTCAACAGAATTAAATCAGAGATTTAGAACATATGGTAGATGATAAAAATTTCAACCATAGTTGCAGCGGAACAAGCAATCCATTAGAAGAGTCAAATAGACCATAAAGTCTATTATCTTCTCCACGTTAAAAGTCCACCAACAATGTTTTATCCCTGTAACATCAATCAACAGTTCCTTTCAACAATCATATGAATAATTCATAATCATAATTGTGATTCTAAATTTCGCATCCAAGACGAAGATAATTTTCATCACCTGTCTTTACCTGAAACATCAAAGATTATGGTTATACCAAATCACAGTTCCTGTTCATAATCATACTAATAAATTCATCTTTGCACCAAGGGCCAAAGATATTCATCAACAGTTCATCTTTACACTACATGTCAAAGATATTCAACAACAAGTCATCTTTGCACTACGGGCCAAAGATATTCATCAATAACTCATCTTTGCACTACAGGCCAAAGATATTCCTCAATAGTTCATATTTGCACTACAGGCCAAATATATTATTATCTCAAAGAAATATATAATCATTTCAGAATTTATATAACCAATAATTATAACCATGTTGATCATTTCACTTTTGCACTTAAGCTAAAGATATTCAATTATAAATTCAATGGTCATGATCATACCAGTCAAAAATTTAACTTTGCACTACTGGCCAAAGAGAACCCATAGTCATGATCGTACCAAAAATATACCCATCTTTACACTCAAATCAAAGAGAAATATCATCATTAGGGTTATAAAAATGTTATATATGATAATAAAAAATACTATGATCAACATATAGTTTTAATCTCAAGAGTAATATTCATAAATCAACTATAATTTGGTTAGAAAAAGAAACCAATTTTGTCATGAATAGTAACTCGTGAATAGTAGCTCGTGAATAGTAACTCATGAATAGTAACTCGTGAATAGTAACTCATGAATAGTAACTCGTGAATAGTAACTCATGAATAGTAACCCCGACATGAAAAGATAAGAATTTCACAAGAAAAATCTTACCAATATTTTGGTATAATGATATTAAAAGAAATAATATCATTTTTTAAACAATAACATTCCTTATTATCCCTTACTATCCCCTACTATCCCTTACCTCAAAAGAGTAGTACTTCTGATCGATATAAGGCTGAAGGAAACTTGCACTGATGAATAGAAACTCACAGAGTATCTAAATACTCACAAAATATTAGACCTGGCAAAGATGGCCCAGGCCCGCGGGCTGGGCCGGCCCGCCCGCCACGGGCTGGGCTTTGGGCTGCAATTTTTTAGCCCATATAATCTGGGCCGTTTTTGGCCCGGCCGTGAAAGCCCGGCCCGCGGGCGACCCGGCCCGGCCGTGGCCCGCGACTTTTTTTTTTTTTTTTTTACCAAAATGTTGTTAGTTGTGGCCTATGAAGCTTGAACACAAGACTTGTAAATAAATAAATAAGAGTTCAAACCAACTGAGCTAAAACAAATATTTATTTTTAATGCAATCTCCAATATAAAAATATATTTTTATACAAAAATATCATATGCTAATACATGCTAATACGGTTATACTTTTTGTTGGTGATTTTTTTTCCCTTTTTGTTGTTTTTTTCAGTTGAAACTTAGACAGTATGTTTGTTTTTTCATGCTCTATATATGGACACTGTCTCCAATAAAAGTCAGATGAAATCATTATATTTTATTAACTAGTTATGATTCCAGACTCCAGTATTCCATATTTCCATTGGACAGCCACTTCGTACATTGTTTCCAATAGCTAGTGATGATGCTTTATTGCTTTAGATCTGTTATCAAAGATGTTCATGTATGACCCAAAATCCAGAATTTCCATGCAGCAGGAATTAAAGCTTCGGCTATCCTTAAATTAAGTGGACCATGCCTTGATTTGTCCATTTGGGTTTTATGTTAGTCTTACCCCTCTAATTTTGGATGAAATGCATCCTGCTAATCTCATGTCTTCTTGATTTATTAATTATTTTTAATATTTATTATTATTATTATATTTTTTTTTATGATCATTGTTGCAAAAAAAAAATTAAAGGAGGAAGCCCGCGGGCCGGCCCGGCCCGGCCCGGCCCATCCCGGGCCACGGGCCTAAGAATTTCGGCCCATCAAAACCCGGGCCATTTTGGCCCGGCCCGCCCGGCCCGTTTGCCAGGTCTACAAAATATGCTTCATAATATAGAGAGAGAAAGCTTATGTTTCTGGTGTGATTTTTAATTCTAAATTAGCCCTCTATTTATAGGAAAATTTTAGTAGGCTTGACCTGCAACCTGATAGCTTTACCTGCTACTATTCCCACCCACCACATTTGAAATATAATTCAGCACATTTCTTCACCAACCACAAGTGGGGCCCACCAATTCTAGAATTTTCCATCAAAATGATAAACTCTCGAAAATTCAACAATTTCTGAACCAGTCATCTTGTAAAATTCTTAATAAATCATACGTTCATTTTAAACGGTTCAAAATTTTGTGGGCATATACTCAACTTATATATGTATAACATATCCAAAAATTACCACGATCCAACGGTCGGATTAAAAATTATAACCCCACCAAAAATATCTCAAAAACCCTAATTTTTAATACCTCCATTCCGACAAAAATACTAATAAAAACCATACATTAACTCCTTCATTTTTAAACCACAAAAATATATCCCTCATTTATATCCACATAAAATAAATATTTCCTTATCATATAAATCAATAATTAAATTATTCACAAATAATATTACAGAATCACATTTATGACAATCAGGGCGCGTCGTTTCCAGGAAAGAGGGGGCTTTCCCCCAATAAGAATTTCTCCTTATTAGCGCGCAATTAGGTGACCAAACCTCTCCTTAGACAGAACTTTCTT